>HG995341.1:2677304-3160424 GCA_905333045.1 Lysandra bellargus | reverse complement strand
GTGTAAATTTTTTATGACTAGGCGACAATTTCTTTGATCTTTCCTGTTGAAAGTATGACCAATAAGCACAGAACACATTTACCCAATAAGTCCGTTATCTCTTATTATTTTAATTAATTTCTGATACACTGATTGATATATTTTCACTTTTTATGCTTAGTTGGTTTTTGTTAATGTTCTTGTATGTGAAGGATGTTTTATCTGTAGCACTCTCCAATAGCTCCGTTAGCTTATTGACATCCTGTATGCCATATAGGATTATTGGGGGCGGTTTAGGGGTTCTTTTCTTGGTTGATTGCTGATTTTCCAAATTGGGTTCGTCAATTGGCAGGGTCTCATATCTGTTGGACGTTATGATGTGCTCCGGGGATTGAGAGCTCGACAGCTTCCTTCTTTTTGGGTTACGTGGGGTTGGGACTTTTTGCCAGTCTGGTGGGCCGGGAGCAGGGTTGTAGGTCTCTTGAGAGTTACTGGCTTCTTCATTTTCATCTGGATTACAGATTGATGGGACGGAACCCACCGAAGCACTCCTAAGGCGGGTGTTGAAGAGACTGGGGTGGAAAGCCTGTTGCACATACTTTTTGGTGTGGGTGGTTCTTCTTTCTTCTAAATTCTATAATAATAAAGATTCATACTTCTTTCTTCTTCTTTTGCTTCTGTATCTTCTTTACCTCCTCTTGAATTAGAATCTTCCATAAATATAAAAAACTTTGCTCCCCCCAGAATACGATGGGAGCTGCCCGAGTTGGACTCAGGGAGGGATTCTCCGGCATAGCCGGTACCCTCCTGGGGTAATTTTTCCTTATGTTTTGTCGCCATGTTGTGTATTTTTTCTTAGGGTTTGTTTACCGCATGGTCTTATATTCGCTGGCGTTTCCCGGGTGCCAGAGCCACTCTTTTAGCGGAGATTTAATTCCTCTCGGCGCGTGGTCGCCGTTGTACAGGTTCCTTAACCGCCGCCTGTGACTCGGCGTTGCTGCTAGTTTCGCACCACCCAGGGGACACGTGACGGGTGATTCTTAGGAAAAGATGGTAAGTCCTACGTACGCAAGCAGCATCATCCCCCTAGTTTTCCATCCGGTTTGAACTCTTAAGCTAAAATTAATTATTCAAAAAATTGTTCATACTGTATCTGACAGTTGACACTATATACGGTCGGCTCTCGGACTATCAGGCTCTTGGCTTTAATCAATAACGTAAAAAAATAGAAAACAGCTGTTTACGATATGACAGTGACATCCAAATGTCAAACTTGTCAACATGAGTTAGACGAGTTAGACTTTGGACTTGTAAATAATTTGTAAATATGTGCTGTTTTATGTAAAAAATAAATTTTAAAAGCTAAAAATGTGCTAGAAATATAATTTACATTTAATATTTTTTATTTACTACATTTATTAAATTTCTGAAATATGTATAACCCCGCCGTTACGGTAAAACGTATAGACGTTTTAATTCGTATTTTAAATGGTCGTAAAACAATTATTACACCTAATTGTGTTCGTGGATACTCCAGTGAGGGAAAAGTAACTATCGGGAATATAAGCAAAGAAGTAAAACCTGCAAAAAAACCGCAATATGTTCCAAAAAAATACTGTAAGTATTGGTATAAAGTTTTAAGAAGTTTCACTTCATAACCTTCTTAATTTTATTAAACTTTTCCTATAAAACATAACACATAAAGAGAAGTATTTCCTTAACTTAAATCAAGAATTACTACGTGGATATTTAAATGGGCATTCTTTGTAAAATAATATTACCTACAGTTATCACTATACCTCCCTGATTTATTTTATAACATATTTTAGTATCATTTGATGGAGAAGATTTAAAGTTTTTATCTCAAAGCACACTTCGTAACTTAAGATGGATGATGCAAAAGGATATTCTGGGCCAGGATATGTTTCTCCTCGGCAGACCGGGACCAAGCAGGTAAAGCTGTGATAATATTTCATGATTATTATATTATAATTTAGTTTTCAAATATTATCATTGTTTTAAAACCCATTAAGCCTTGGGGCTTAATGGGTTTTAAAACAATGATAATATTTGAAGCTCGCCAGTGAGTGAGACACAATAGAATAACAATAAATTTCCAAGAATCCACGATTAAAGGATTAATGCTTCAAGCCCCAAGCGGTCGCATGCAACCGTGATAACAATACAAATCTATTGTGTTTCGTTTTTTCCACGATCGAGGGATTAATTATTGTGTATAAAATGTTAATTTTTTATTAAATTATGTGCCCAGTCTTACTACTTTTAAGTCAGTACTTACTATGTACTTGCCATTACATTGTAATATTTTACCCATGTGTTTCTTTTCAGGAGGAAAGTTGCATTGCAATATTTGGAGCTTACCCAAAAAGAGCTGGAGTATGTCGCCTTATCAAGAGATACCACTGAAGCTGATCTCAAACAGAGGAGAGAGATTGAGAAATCTACAGCCAAATATTTTGACCAGGTAATTATTAGTAGACAGTCGGTCGACACATAGAATAGAGTGAATGACTGCTACTATGTAAAAAGCTATGAGAGGTAAACAACTATAAAGGATTGCACAAAGCTACGCCACCAAAGCGACTGCGAAGCGGTAGCGTCTACCGCGCGGCGGACGCTGCCCATGTAATCTTATGGTGCTGTGCACACCTGCACGACCGCGACGTGGGATATTCGCGTCGGCAAGCGGAACGTGCGCGTCAAGTTGTCAGACGCGTGTTTTGAAGTGTACATAACTAGACTTCTTTTTTAAAACCTTTTTTTATATTATTTTCTACAACTCTTTAGTTTATGATTTTTTGATTTGTATACGTTTTGATAGATTGTGTCATGATATTAACGTTTGACGGTTTGCACCGTAGTCGCGCAGGTGTGCACGGCCAGTTTCGCGTTGCAGACGCTCCCGTATCGTACTGTACCGTACCGCGTCCCCTGTTACTGACGCTTAGGTTTTATCCTAAAGCGACCGCTATGATATAATATTTTGTCCGACCGTAAAATCCTGCATGAATCGTTTTTTTTCGATCAAATACATTTTAAAATAATCTTTAGAACGTATAGAATGGATTAATGTTGGGTTGCCTTGTTAAAAGTAGCCGCAATTACCTCTAATTGAGCAAAATGAAAGCCCGTAATACAAACTTGCGTGTATTCAATAGAAAAGTAAGAACTAAAGGCTGATTTACATTGATACAGTAGCTGGCGCTAGCATCACTGGATTCCGTCGCTGGATCAGCACTGCATCAATGTAAACACGTTCAATCCATTGGATCCGTTGGATTGAAACATGTTTACATTGATACAGTGCTGATCCAGCGACGGAATCCAGTGATGCTGGCGCCAGCTACTGTATCAATGTAAATCAGCCTTTAGGAATGACATTGAGGAATGACAGGACACTTCGCATAAAAATAAAAACGCCTCTTAAATAAAAATAGCAATCTTACGGATTCTCGACGTCCTCAAATCCTGTCAGGCATAATAATTGTAGGCCTGAAGTCTGAACATTTTTCATATACAAAAGTGATGGCAACCACAGTTTGCGGCTATCGTGCAACTGGCAACCATGGTTATTCGTGTACAAAATGCATAAAACTTTAATTTTGTATCAAAATTATTAAAAAAATCGATGCTTCAATTTTGATGAAGAATTATGTCTGTTTACGGGCTGGCAACCATTTATACCTTATTTTGTCACGTCATTTTCTTTCAAATGATGTAAAATTTATTGAAAAAAAAATATACATGCAAACATGCAAATTAATGCATTTATCTCATGAACATTAAACTTAATTAGGGGTACTTGCGGCTACTTTTGACAAGGCAACCCAACATTAATCAATTCTATACGTTCCAAAGATAATTTTAAAATATATTTGATGGAAAAAAACGATTCATGCAGAATTTTACGGTCGGATCCAATATTATTTGTTTTAAGCTTAAATTGTTAGCTGGGTTAGTTTCCGAACTGTGGTAGGCACCAATAGAACCGACGTTCAGAAAATGTTTGAAAAAAATAATTCTGAATCATCTCAATGTTCTGAATATTTTTTTTTTGAGTTTGAGTTTTGAGTTTGGCACACAAAATGTCTAAATAGCTATTTTTAGTATTTATAGCTATATTATTTATTTATTACAATATAATATTTTCTTTCATTAGGAATACACATTTGTGTTATCAGATCAGAGATAGGTGCTTTTGAATAATTATAATTAAAGATGTGAGTGGAAGAATCGAACAAGTAACATTTCGTAACATACGGACAATAACTTATTTTTCCCCAATTATTTTAATAAAAGTTGTAACTTACATGGGCGTAGCCAGCCTTGGGCTCAGGGTGGGGCAGCAGTCAACCAACAGTCAGCCGCCATTTAAGCAAAAAAACGGGAAGTTTTTTCATGTTACTCACCTTATTCTTCCACTCATGTCTTGAACTATAATTATTGGTGTAATAAAATTTCAGAGTGCTGTAAGAGCTGCAATAGAAGGCCGAGTGTTGGTTATAGAGGGTATCGAGAAAGCTGAAAGAAATGTGTTGCCAGTATTAAATAATCTATTAGAGAACAGGGAGATGCATTTAGAAGATGGGAGATTTCTTGTACCTGCAGCTAGATACGACAAGTTGCTAGAGGTAAGACGGAATTCACTGGAAGATTTAATTACAGCTTAACTTTATTTGAATGCACATTTTGAAAAATTTTTTCTTAAATTAATGTTAATTATTTTTCTAAATGACTCCTGAGTGCAGCCGTAAATGTTTTAGATTTTAAATCTTCGATCGGGGATTCTTGGAAATGCTATTGTATTTCTATTGTTGTCGCGGTCACCGGTGTCCTTATGGGGCTTGAAAATGAATATAAAATTTTGTTTGACTACTAGGTACTTATTAAATTCCGCTGTCTATCAACTTTTTTTTGTTGTGTATCAACCCATTTCATTTCGCAAATGTTAAAGCTTGATTAGGTAGCAATGAAATGTGTTCTGTAATGTTTTACGAGTTTTTATCTAAGGTTTTATGTAACAGGAGCATGGCGAAGAAGAAATTTCAAAATGGCGTCTTGTGCGCGTGGACGAGGCGTTCCGTGTGATCGCGCTGGGTCTTCCCGTGCCGCGCTACACGGGCCAGCCGCTCGACCCGCCGCTGCGCTCGCGGTTTCAGGCGAGAGACGTCGCCACTGTCGGCTACGGGGTATGTGAGATACAATTTGAAATAAGCTACATGACAAGATGGCCGCCACGCTACAAGGTGGCGTCGGCGCTACATGTCAAAATGGCGGCCGTGATAAGTTTGAACATAGTCTATAATTTTAATATTGAAATATTTATGTTTATTTTATATAGTGCTTGGTTTTAAAACTACTAAGTTTAGATTAATTGTGTTATAAAAAGCTTTGTTTATTCTACACTACTCACACCTAAAACCTGATATTAAGTAGGTATTGGGCAAGGTCAGCATTTTACTTAATAAGAGCAATTTAATGAGATATTTATTTCTTACTTAACATATTAATATCAAAGTTAAGCTTGAATTACATATAACACTTCTGTTATTGACTCTGTGATATCAAACTCTCAGTCCTGCTCGTCAAATTCGATCCTGCCTTCTTGGAGATTGCTTCTGGCATAAATATATGGACCTGCTTCCGCGTCTTCAGATCCGGAATCTGCTTCTTGCTGATTAACTCCGTGTACTGCTTTTCGATCGCGTTCTTTTCCGTCGCAATCTTCTGTCTCGCCTCCACGATGTTCATTTTCAAGTTGACCTTTTTGCTGTCCCTTTTGTCGCGTTGCGTGATCCTCGTTCGTGACTTTGCGTAGTTCTCGATCGTGTTGGCGGACGGTAAATAAACTTCGAGACGATCGATATTGGCACTCGTCCTCGCTTCCGTCTTTATCTCTTTCGGTCTCAATTCCGTCGCAGTCTTGGACTTCACTAGATCCCTTCTGTTTTCTGACCAACGCGGTGCTTCCGTGGTGGCTAGCAGGTCGACTTTGCCCGCTAGGTCCAGCCATTGCAGCACTCTGTCCGAAAGATCAGTGTTCTCTTTGGCTTCGTTTCTCGCCGTTCGCGTTGTTTTATTCGCTCTCATGTTCCAGTCGATTTTGATTTTGTCTGTGGACACGTCCTCCTCGTTTCCGTCTTCGGAGCTCTCTACGAGATTCAATTCCTCTATAACCGTATGCTCGCGATCGGTATCGTATGGTTTATGGCTTTTGATCACGAAGTCGAATCTTACGTCGTCCCTGTCTGAGCGGTGGGTTTTGGCGCTGGCGGAGGATGAGGGTCGACGTCTGGCGAGCCTGACGAAGTGAGGGTCGTCGTGTGTGAGTATCGCGTGCCGGAACCCGTCGACCCACACGTTCCTAATGTACATGGGGCGCTGAGACGACTGCCAGAGTGCGGGCATTACACCAATCGTAACTTTAACTCGTTCCGTCACGCGAACGCCATCATTTTATTATCCTGTTCACTCGCCACTGGAAACGAATAAAAGTTTTGTGATATAAAAAAAATGAGCGACGACGATTTCGTGAATTAATAAAAATTGTTTGCATGCTTTGCTACGGCTTTGGTTGTTATTTTTTTATTAGGGCCTATTTGCGTTTGATAAAATAATCGCGAATTAATAATTATAATCTTATCTAGAGCCAGGATTTCAGGTGGTTTTGTGTGTATTATTCTCGGCTTAGCCCAAACGATTTACACTTTTTTTTTTTAATATTAAGTAGGTTTTTCTTATTTCTGTTAATTGCCTGATTTAGGTGATTCATAATAAATAATTTTATTCACATGCAAAATTAACTGCTTCACAGTCCACAGTATCCAAACGGATTCGAAAACGTGGTTACCGTGGAGTCCATGTATCCAAAAGGATGCATGGGCACTGAATTCGGCTGTAAATGACAGTGCGACCTTGCCGCTATTTAAATAAATCTAGCTTATGGATGGTTAAGACATATTTTTTTAATTTACAATGTCCCGGATTTGACCTCATGAGGTACACAAGTATTACGTTCGATACACAACATTGAATAGAAAATCTGCCGATTCATAAAGCGTCAGCACTAAAAAAAACTAATTTAATTAGAGATCTAAATCGGAATGGTAACTTTTATTAGCAGCTTTTAGTGAGTTTTCAGTTTTCACACCTTCAGTAATCGCTACATTTTTTATCAGTTGGTCCAGAATCCTGTTTTTAAGTACAGTTAATTTATTTAGTTTTGCGTCTTATCAGTTTAAGAATCGCGAGGGAATTATCTATTTTAAAAATATATCATTTACCTACTTGTTGATTCTGTCCTCTGTTTACGACTAAAATTACAACATATTACATACATAACATATCAACGTAAGATACCAATATCTTCAAAGTAGCTATTGTAGAATAAGTTGAAGCACTCATGAAAGTGATGAAACAATAGAAATAATATTTAAAAAAACAAATTACCTTTTAAAAAACAAGTGACAACGTTTATAGACGCATTTCGAATTTCGAACATAAACTTTTTAATGTACGCAATGCCTGCAACTTTTCCAAAAACAGCCGCAGTTCCAATTTTAAAATGTGACAGTTATTTTTTTAATTTCGCAAGTGTCTACGGATTTGTTGTGCGATGCCGAGTCGCGACATCGCAACTTCCCGTGGCGTGTGTGACTGGCTGCTTATCGGTTTCCCTGTCGAGTTTTGTTAAGCTTCGATCTTAGGACGCTTTTACACTGGCTAGAAAGTATCAAAAGGTCTAAAGGAAACTTTTGTATATTTTTGATACTTTCTAGTTCACGGGATCAAATGATATAGAGGTTTATTTTTAGAAACCTACGTACTCTAAGTATTACATTATGTTGGCAAATGTACCATCGAGGAAATTGATTCCTACGTCATGTGGTCGGCGTCAATTCTATGTTAGCTGTGATCGGTTGGATGAGTTTGACAGCTTTGACAAAACGCGACCAAATTACTTAGGTCCACCATCTGCCTGGGAATAAACTTCTCTGATAGTACACTGTACATTAGTAGAGGTAGTTGCTTTACCTATAACCTATTTTGACATCTGATATGTCTACGTTGTAAACAAAAAGATAGACTTGAAGCGAAAAAACCGGCCAAGTGCGAGTTGGACTCGCCCATGAAGGGTTCCGCAGCAGCAATAAGAATTATTTCTATGAAATTATAAGGTGTTTGATTTATTTTAATATTTCATTTTTGATATAATGAAAATTAAATAAAGGTTTATCATTTATGACGTATAAAAAAAAACTACTGGCTAGATCTCGTTCAACCAATTTTCGTTGGTAGTTTTTATAGTAATGTACATATATATTTTTTTTAGAATTATCATACCATACTTTAGAAGTTAGAGGGGGACACACATTTTGCTATTTTGGAAGAGTCTCTCTCGCAAACTATTCAGGTTAGAAAAAAATTATATTAGAAACCCCAATATGATTTTTGAAGACCTATCCATAGATACCCCACACGCATAGGCCAGATGAAAAAATTTTTTTTGTTTCAGTTGTACCTATGGGGACCTCTAAAATTTTTAATAATTTTTCCATTTTTCTATCAAAATCTTAATGCGGTTCACAGACTACATCTACTTACCAAGTTTCAATAGTATAGCTCTTATAGTTTCGGAGAAAAGTGCCTGTGACATACGGACGGACAGACAGACAGACAGACAGACAGACATGACAAATCTATAAGGGTTCCGTTTTTTGCCATTTTGGCTACGGAACCCTAAAAAGAGGTAGGTACTTATATAAAATGGCACATCTATTAGGCCTTAGATCTTACGGGCACCTATTATTCACTTTAATTAAATGAAGACATTGACGTGAACTCCATAACATGTCCTTTAAATTATAGTTTCGATTATTAAATGTCTCTAAAACGGTCTATAAAGTCTTGCAATTAGACTTTCTATTTTCTCGATAACTGTACTTTAAAAATCTCCATTATGAAAGGTCCATTATAAACAATTTACAACTGTCTATATAATCATGCGATCAGACTTCGTAATACTGGTAGGCGGTGTTTTGTTATACAAACGTCACCAAAACAAACGATTTATCACCAGTCTGCTTTATGATAGTCTGGTAAAATATAGTGTTTACTTGGCCCCAATACGAGTAAATATTAGTTTGTAGCTACCACGAAATGTAGAAAATGTAAACGAAAAGAAAACAGATCATATGCTGTTATTAGAGTACGTTGTTAATTTTAAATTATTTGGTTCACTCGCGTTAAGAAGACGTATTATTATATACAAACTTTCATCCCCTTTTGTAACCCCTTGGGATGGGAATTTATCAAAATCCTTTCTTAGTGGATGCCTACGTCATAACACCTACCTGCATGCCAAATTTCAGACCGATCCGTCCATGGTTTGGGCTGTGCGTTGATAGATCACCATGTCAGTCAGTCACCTTTGAGTTATAAATGTATATAGATATATAACTCAAGTTTATAATATATTGGTAGTTAGTGTAGTGGGCACCAAGAGAAATATTATGTAAATCGTATTTTTTTTTAAATCATGCTCCGTAGTCTTAGTAGTAGATAATTGTAATATCTAAAAAAATGTTCCTTTCGTCAAAATTCGCAATTTTAAGAGTTAAATATAAACAAACATACAAATATCTTTTACCTTTTAGTATAATATCACAGAATACATAATAGTACAAATAATGTTTCGTGTCTATAAGCAAGGACAGGTTGAACAGCTAATAGTATGCAAATATGGCGTGAGCAAAGTTAAATTAGCTAAATAATGTCCAAAGCCAAGTTTAGCTATCGGCAGATTGCGGTGTGATTGCAGAGTACGATAATTGCACAATATAATGATATACGGTAAACTATATTAACGAAACGGTAACGAAAAAAACGCACACATTAGCCCGATTTAAAGGGGGGACTAACCCTAAATTGTTGATTTTATAATTTATTTTTATACTTGAAAATAAGCCCCGAATAGTTTCATTTTCTATACATAAATATTACATTATATTCCCGAGGATCAGGCCTAACAAAAACATGATATCTTAAAATTTTATAAAAAAATCACAAAGAATGCATAATTTTTCACGAATTTTTCATATATTGACATAGCCGTGCATTAAACTAGGTCAATATTTTTACATATTGTATAAAATTCTATCATTGAAAAACCGACGGCGGATTTATAAAATGTTGTATATTTATCGAGTTATTGAGAAAAAACTAATTTGGCGATGGATCAGCGTCGTTCTTTTTCATCTGGCATACGAAAGACGGGCGTGAGTGTGAAGTCGAGAGAACGACGATGTTTGATTTTTTGTGTTAGTCGCCCTCTTAAGATAACTTAAAGTAGGAAAATTATACATTATACAGTTATATCGCGCGCGTTAAAAACCTTTGTCTGTGTTGAGCGAATTCGATTTTTAAGAAACGGGTAAGTTATTTTACTGTATGATATTGTTATTGTGAATAGTTTTGCCCTGGCCCGAAACTGGCTCGCATGGATGCTAATAGTTGATGTTATCTATACGATTGAGTTTAGATTTAACTATTAATTGAAATAGTCTAACAATATATATACTATACAAAAATATTGATTTTCACTGATTTCTTGACGCGAATTAATTTAATATAAAAAATTAAGAGAATTTGTCTTTATATAATATGTGCTGAGCAACATTAACCATGTTTTGTATTATTGAGTTTACAATCAATTTTTTTAGTGCATGTCCTACCCCTGTCTGCTAAGAGACTTTTTAACTTATCGGACCTACGAATAACAAAACTACGGACAATGACTTCCGACGAAGAAGTCTTAAATTTTTCATTTAAGTGAGTTAGTGCTTTAGGGTCAATATTTACTCGGTTTCTAACCTTTCCAGTATAAACATATTCCTTTAAACATAATCAACTTTCTATGGCAGCTATTTTTCTTCTGAAAATAAACAGTTATTTCATAATCTGTTAAGCTGCTACGCTTTATTCATTCTGCAGTCCAAACAAAAATTCATACAGAATATTTCTTTTGCTTTTCCTTTAGGTACAATCTATTATACTAGCTAAAAGCCGAGCTTTAGTGAGGGCTCGCGTCGTTTTTCTGCGTGGTAATAATCTTTAAGGCAGTTTTTATATATTTTAATAGTACCCAAGCCTTAACTGACCGATGATAAATATTATGTATCAATAAAAAATACTATGTTAAAGCACAAATCAATAGGCGTTATAGTTTTCCCGTAAAGTGTACCACAAAATTTTCAGGTTGTGGGATCTACTAGGGCACGCTTCGCTCGCCCTCATGACGCCACAGCGTTGTATGATTGACTAGATGACGTCCGCAACTCCGTTGCGCCAAAATTCGTTTATCCGGGATAAAAAGTATCCTATGTCCTTTCCCGGGACTCAAAGTATCTCCATGCCCAACAAAATGGGTTAAGCGATTTGGGCGTGAAGAGGTAACAGACAGACACACACACACACACTTGCGCATTTATAATATTAGTATGGATAAATTAATTATAGAAAGTGTAAGATCACTGTTAAACTTTAAGGAATGTACAACCCTATTTGTTTCATGTGTAACAACCATTAGGACAAAACAATTCCACGTGACTATTAATTCTACGTAATTAGAATTTGCTATTCATTACCGACTTTGACATGACAAAATACAGTTAAAGCTATAGTTAAGTCTACCCTGTGGTTAACCGTAACAAAATTAACGGGTTGGTTAATAGAATTTGTGTCTCTAAATTATAACTCACAGAATAATAAAGGAGCGACAGAGTTTGTCAAACAATAATAAAATCCATAATAATATTATAAATGCAAAAGTGTGTCTATCTGTCTGTCTGTCTGTCTGTTACCTCTTCACGCCCTAGCCGCTGAACCGATCTCGCTGAAATTTGGCATGGAGATACTTTAAGTCCCGGGAAAGGACATAGGATACTTTTTATCCCGGAAAAATGTGCGGTTCTCTCGCGATAAACTAATTTTAGCGCAACGGAGTTGCGGGCATCATCTAGTCAGAAATATACGAGTTTAGACTTAACAAAGTGTTCCCGGTAAAATTGCTACAAATAACTTTAATTATACCCAAATATTGTTTTGTGTTTAGTATTCTATTTCACAGCAACAAAATTCGTTTTCTTAAACAAAAATACCCGACTGTCAAGCAGTCTCGGTTGAGGAAACCCTAGTGACAAACAGACAGACAATGAATCCTCAGATTTGACTCAACAATGAACTCTAAAACATTTGTCTATATGGTAGAGCGTCTACTTTGCTTTAAAGAGGGTTTACGACGCGTCGTAGTGTGTCTAAGTTGCGTTGTAGAGGGTCTACGTTGCGCCGTAGAGGGTTAACATTGCTTCATAGTGAGCTTACGTCGCGTTGTAGAGGGTCTACGCATCGTCGTAGAGGGTCTACGTTGCGTCGTATAGGGTCTACGCCGCGTCAAATAGGGTCTACGCCGCGTCGTAGGGGGTCTACGTTGCGTTGTAGAGAGAACGTCGCATCGCAGAGAGTACGCCGCATCGTAGTGGGTCTACGTGCGTCGTAGAGAGTCTACGTCGCGTCGTAGAGGGTCTATGCCGCGTCGTAGTGGGTCTACGTGCGGCGTAGAGTCTACTTCGCGTTGTAGAGGGTCTACACCTCGTCGTAGTGGGTCTATGTGCGTCGTAGTGGGTCTACGTGCGTCGTAGGGAGCCTACGTCGCGTCGTAGTGGGTCTACGTGCGTCGTAGAGAGTCTACGCTGCGTCGTAGAGAGTCTACGCTGCGTCGTAGAGGGTCTACGTCGCGTTGTAGCGGGTCTACGCATCGTCGTGTAGGCCTTTGTTCAAAAAATATAATATTATGACCTTACCAAGCATGTATATATTAGAAATATTTAAATTTGTAAGTAACAATAAACATCTTTACCCAATTAATAGATCAAGTACCCACAAAATTTTTTAGAAACTCGAATAGGTTAATTATAGATAAAAAACCAAAGACAAATATTTTCTTAAATAATGCATATGCAATGTGTGTAAAGATTTATAATAAGATACCTGCACATATAAAATCAATGACAACAACTCGTTCAATAAGGGAATTAAAAAAAATACTAATACACAAGGCATATTATGACATCAAAGAATTTTTTATTAATAATTAATAAAGTATACTGTGACTAATTAAATTTTATTTTTTGACATTTAAATCCATACTTAATTGAGTTTTCTTTGACATTATAGTTTGCTATTTGTATTTTGACATAATATTGTATTGACCATTGGAATTAATATTATCTTGTGATGAGTGATGACTGATGAAACTGACATATAAAATTATCTAAAGTTATTGTATAATAGTATGTTTTTTCTAATGTATAAATAATTGTTAGTTGGTTTAGTTTTAAGGGTATAGTGACATAACAAAATTTAGTCTGATTTATATAACTTTGACATTTAGATTATTATGACATTTTTTTAACTTAATTTCGACTTGTGACGAGAAATTAGAAATTACAACTTTTACTAGTAATTATTATGATTTATGACTAATGAATGATGTAATTACTTATAAATTGCCATCCATAAAAATGTGTCAAATTATAATATTGTGATTATAATATTTGGACGTCGTCAACTACGACAAAATATGCGATCTACCGAAATGTAACATCTTTAGCAACCATATTTTATCCAAATAAACATCATTTCATTTCATTTCTACGTCGCGTCGCAGAGAGTCTACGTCGCATCGAATGGTATAGGCTACCCTACCCTTATATACGGCATATAAGGGTAGGGTATCGGTACGGCACGGAGTAGTCTAAAGTAGCGTCAAGTATGTCAAGTATTTTTTTTATTAATTTTTTGGTACCGCCGCAAAAGAACGCCTTTTTACCACATTTTGGGTTAGCGTCCGAATACTAACGTTATTTTATTTTCCATCAGGAGCACCTATCGACCCTCACCTCAGAACTGCCCCATGTGGACAGCAACAAACTGGAGCGGGTGCTCTCAGCGGCGTATGCCCTCACCAGCGCCGAGCTGCAGCAGATCAGCCTGCCAGACTTCCCCATTGATAACCTGCACGCCGCCGCCGCTCTCTTGGTAAGTGCTATTTCCGGAGAAGTGCGATTTTTGCACTATCAAGAGAAATTGATTCATAGTCAGATGGCGGATCTATTTAATTTGGTCGCGTTATGTTAAACCCAGCTGATAGATCACGAATTACATTGAATTTACATAATCTGGCCAAATGACGTAGTCGACGTATGAATCAATTTCTATGATGGTACTTTGAGGACGTGCGTTTTGCGTATTGTGGCCTGCAGGCCTTACACTACATGCCTATGGTATTTAATCTGCTTGGGGTCATCCAGAAAATATATATGTCACACCTAAACTTACGGCTACGAATAATATTTACGGCCAATCAGAAATAGGAAATTGGTTCAAATGATAATTGTTAAACTTGGAATTTCGCACAAAACTTTGTCGACCTTTGACTATCTGATGGCGATATTGCGTGGTGAAGGCCGTGTTAACTTAGTTATAGTTGCACAACAATTGAACTATGGTTTCAACCACGAGACATGACGCAGTTCAAAGTGTGTATTAAAAAGATGTCTTCCTTATCTGGAGAAAAGCGTGAATAAACATATATTTAAGATTTTTATTATATGATACACATATTTAATACACATCCATGATCCAGGAACTTCATAAACTTTTTGTTCCGTCGGCGGGACTCGAACCCGCGACCTCCGGCTAGAGCTACCAACGCGCTCACCACTGCGCCACGGAGGTCGTCGTTAATATTAAAAGCTTGGATTTGAGATTGCAAAACTCATTGTACTGTTTAACTTACTAATCTTTGTCAGAGAAGCTATGTTAATATTTTTAATAATAAGATGATAAACTGTTTGTTACCTGTAAAAATAATAGCAATAAAACAGGAGATTAACTACATAAAACTATGCTATCCTATCACGAATAAGCGTTACTGATATAATATAAATAACCCAAATATATGGCCCATATCTACAAGCGTCGTAAATCTATGTCAATACTTAATACCTCAAGGACGAAGGAGCCATATTTCGTGGCATTTATTGGATATATAATATAATTTACAGACACGGCACGGTCAATATAGATTTACGAGTATAGATATTGGCGTAAATAGTTTAACCACTTATGCTATATGGCGAAAGACTCATATTTCTCAATACGAAAATAATAGGATTATATTTAAATTTGTACCATCGAAGAAATTGATTCATAGGCAGTTGACGCACCTACGTCATTTGGTCTGATTATGTCAATTCAATGTAAGGCTTGGTTTGACATACTTTGTAGCTCCGCCATCTGCATAGGAATCAACTTCTCTGATAGTACATATTTTTTAAAATACCCCGACTAGATGTTGCTCGTGGCTCAATGAACTTAAAATCCTACAGTTTTTAAAAGGGCTTCGGCACTCCGAAGCCTACAAAAAAGCCTTTAAAATGTATGATTCATGTGTACTCGTAATTTCCTTTTGCGTGACATGGGTAACATTTTTTAGGGTATAAAAACCCTAACTCATTAATTCTATTCGAAATATATTTTTTAAGTTATTTTTACTATTTTTAATAGTTTTCATTATAAGTTGTTTCTTTTTTTCAGGAAAAAGTGCCGAATATACCTGTCCACAAGCTTCTATACTACCTCTACCCATATAACTCATTTCTATCCAAAGACCACGTGAAGAACGTAAAAGATATCTTCGCTAACCTCAGCGTAGATGCCGAAGAAAAATTCAATATAGCACTCAAAGATATAAAACGAAGGGAGAATATAGCAGACGTTGTTCTAGAAGTTAATGGGGTGAAGTCAGAACTGACGGTGCCTTGTGGAAGAAGAAGAGAACAGAAGGAAGCTAAGAAGTTCGTCAAAACCGACTTCCAAACTCAACTTTTGAATGAGCTGCTTTTGAGTCACAGTGTGGGGGACTTTTGTATTGTTGGTAAGTTGATAAATTCTAGTAGAAAAATTAATTCATAGGCAGATTAATTCATACGTAATTTGGTCGGAATATGTCAAACCCAGTGAATAGATGACGGGTGTGTTTCCACTGAAGCGGAGCGGAGCTTAGCAGTGCCCGAATTGACCAATCGTGCTATTCCAGCGGAATGATAGCGAAGATTTCGAGCATGGTGATTGGTCAATTCGGCACCGCTAAGCTGTTGTTGGACAGCACAATATTTAATGTGACAAACGCTTGTTGCATAGCTGTCGCAAGATACTGTGCTGCCAAAACAAATATTGTGCTGTCAAGCCCCTGTTGCATAACATAACCGTCCTGTCTATCAGACCGATACCTGCCGAAGAATGGCTAACCCCTTTTCATTTTTCGTCCAGGTCCAAAAGGTTGCGGCAAGAGCCTTCTCGTCTCGCAACTATCATCCCTATTGGGTTACGCCATTGAGCCGATAGTCCTGTACCAGGACATGACGGCTCGGGACCTGGTCCAGCAGAGAACTACCCTAGAGAATGGAGACACGGTGTGGAGGAACTCGGCGCTGGTAGAAGCGGCGCTGCACGGACATATGGCGGTATTAGATGGGCTACATCGGATACACGCTAGCACATTGGCAGTGTTGCATAGGTAGGTCTCATGAACGGTAAAATTGTGTATTAATTTTTGTTGAGCTCTAGAGGCAATACAAGGCAGCATTTTGCTTTTGCGGTGTAAATTGGCATGTTATTCGGATCAGAAAATAAACTTTTGTATTAATGTCTACTTAATGCCAAATTAATGCGTTATTCATAGCTTACCATTGATAACATATTGATTGAACTATAGTCGGGACATTTTAATAGGCCACATTTGACAGTTCATCAAAATTGTACCAGGTAACCTTATAGCGACGTACATAAAAAATAAATATTTTCGTTTTGTTTTAACTGCACAATTGATTAACTTTTTTCAATTACGATTACATATTTATTTTAAATATGACCGATACGAATTATTTAACTGTTTGCTTTTACTGATAAACAATTCTAAACGTAATAAACAAATTCTGATCTTAATAATTGCACGTCGTCACAATGTTACGTCAGCTGTCGTTTTTTCTTTTTAAACTCTAGGGAAGTTACCCTAAAAATCGAAAGCGAATAAATAGTATCGATGCATTGATTACTTGTAACGAAATATCCCCATAAATTAATAACCACGTTGTGAAAAGTAACACATATTTATGTGAAATGAATAACGATAATACTACATTTAACAGTTTTTATAATTCAAGCGAATAAATGCATTTTTTTTTGTAAATTATGTACTTGTCTTATTTTGCTCCTTGAATTTGCAAAAAAAAAAGTAATAATGGGACAGGAGGGTGTTTCAAACATATAAAATTCAAATATTTTATTTCAAGTCCGTATCGATTTGTTCGTTTTGGTCGATATTTTTACGCAGTTCACCTTACTATGGAGATTAATCTGACAGATGTCAAATGTGGCCTATTAAAATGCCCCGACTGTATAAGTTACCAATAATAAATAATACGTGGTGACAGACTCAAGAAAAATATTTCCATGAAATGCACACCTAGGTTTGCGTTGCGTAGAACTTTCGTACTTTCAGTTGCTTGCCATTTGCCAAGTTCGGGTCGGTCATACGATTTTCGTTGCCCTAGCTACGTATTTATATCAGTAACTGGAGGCGGCTTTGAGCAGTCAAGTATCGATGATTTTAAGGCTTTTGGGGGAAATACAAATTTCAAATTTAATGCTTTTTTATTTGAATGCTAATGGCCTGAACTTATAAAAACGTTGCTAATATAATCATCTCTTGTTTCAGGCTAGTCCACGACCGTGAGTTGCAGCTACACGACGGCACTCGTCTGCTCCGTCACGACAGATACGACGACCTCGTCGCCTCTGGCCTCTCCCCACAGGAGTTAGACGAGAGCGGAGTGAAGAGGATCCATCCAGCTTTCAGGTACTAAAACATGCTACAAGATGTGAATACGGATATATGGTAACATACAGGATTATTTTTTCACCAGTACAATAAATCAACATACGTAATAGTTGTCAAAAATAAAAAATACTAGCGATTTTTGTTACAACCCCTTTGGAAAAAAAAAGATGCGGAAGCCTCATTGCACCTCCTGTTATCATCGTTGTTGTGTCGAAATTAGTTTATTTTTTAATTTTAATTTAATTTTAATTCGCTTAACTTTTTATCACTTGTTAACTTATCCTTAAAAATATTTAAAGACTTCTTTAATTCAAAATTATGTAAACTATGTGATGTAATTTTCCAGAATAGTGGCTCTTGCTGAGCCCCCTACCATAGGGCGTGGCCAACAGTGGCTGTCACCAGAGATACTCAGCCTATTCGTCTTTCATGAGATGAGAAACCTGAGTAAGGACGAGGAGATATTCATCATTGAGAGCCTTGTGAGTATTTGTATGTTGTACATACATACAAATGTTGATTCCCAAGCAGATGGCGGATCTAAGTAATTTGGTCGCGTTAAGTCAAGCCAATCCCACCGATCACAGTTAACATTGAATTGACATATTATGCCGACCAAGGTCCGTCAACTGCCTAGGAATCAATTTCCTCGATGGTACAAAACAAGTAATAATTTTAAAAACCTAAAACCTGAGCACGTCAACAATACAAAATTTTGAAGTATATTCTGTTTGTTAAAGAAAACAAGCAATACGTAAAAAAAAAAGATACAGAATTACTTATTGTTACAAAAAAATCCAATGCTAGCCAATGTCGCCTCAGCATCATTACTAATCTATTGACACCTTAATATTTATTAAAATCGGACCAGTAGCCGCTTTGAGGGAACATACATACATTGACTGCCAAAATATCCTTACCCTTCTTATTGACTTTGCCGTAGCCGAGTAAAAATGAACGGTAATTTTTTTTCAGTACGGCAACATTTCTAAACCGATGCATTCCATTATCAACTTGGCGGATCAACTGCGGAAATCTGACGACAGCACACTAAAGAACCTGTCATCTTCCCTATCCACACGACAGCTGCTAAGAATAGCCAGTAGAATGGCCAAATATCCCACGGATACCGCGTATGAGACCATCCAGAGGACTTTCCTAGCGAAATTCCTTCCGAACCTAGCCAGAAGAGCTTTAGATGGGGCCTGCCAAAAAATGGACATAGAACCACCGACCAGATTTGGTAACAACCGCCCCGAGAAAATACTGCCTTGTTCAGTTCAAAACGGAACGCTTACTATCGGCAAAACGTCTATAGAAGTCTTTAAAACGGATGCCCTAACTAAGGTCCCAGATATACTCTTCTATGATGTACCGCAGCATATAGAACTTCTAGAGTGGTTGCTCCAAGACTTTTTGTTGGGAAACCATCTCCTGCTAGTCGGCAACCAGGGTGTAGGCAAGAATAAGATAGCAGATAGGTTGCTTCAACTTCTCAACCGCCCTAGAGAGTATATCCAACTGCATAGGGACACAACTGTTCAGTCTTTGACGGTGCAACCGACGGTGCAAGATGGTGTAGTGATATATGAAGATTCTCCTCTAGTTAAGGCTGTCAAAAACGGTCACGTTTTGGTGGTAGATGAAGCAGATAAGGCGCCTACTCATGTGACATGTATACTCAAGACCCTGGTAGAAGATGGAGAGATGATACTTAGTGATGGCAGAAGAATTGTGCCTAAACACATGCTGGATAATTCGGCTGGAGAAGTCTCCAGTTTTATCCCAGTGCATAATGACTTTAGGATGATTGTGTTGGCGAATAGACCAGGGTTCCCGTTTTTGGGTAACGACTTCTTCGCATCTTTGGGTAAGTTATATCTATTTATTGCTATCGTTTGTGCGTTACGTTTATACTAATATTACAAAGCTGAAGAGTTTGTTTGAAACGGATTTTCGGATTCGGATCAGAATTCGGATAAAAAAAAAAATGGGTTGGATAGTTTTGTCGAAGAAGGCTTTAGAGTTTAGGCTTATACAACATTGCTGCGTTCATTAGGAGCGAAGAATAAAAAAATGGAAAAAATGTTAATTTTTATTATGTGTTGAAGCGTATAAAGTCGCGGAACAGCTAGTTTACAATATTGCATTCAGATACAACTTTTATTTTCTCTTCCATTGTTTTTGATTTATAAACGTAAAGGAGATTATATTTTATATCAATAGTCAGGACAGCTTTTAAAAATATTAGGATGAAATAGATTGCAGATCTATTGACTCCTCATTCCTCTAAATCGGACCATCACTCTTTAGTAATCAAACATAGCAATAATTACCTTTCTATTACCTTAGTCATAGTATTTTAACCCATCAATTCTCCCAGGTGATCTATTCTCCTGCCACGCGGTAGACAACCCGTCGATCGACTCAGAGTTAACCCTGCTAAGGTCATACGGGCCTGATGTACCATATGACGTCATGAGGAAGCTTGTCCAGGCGTTTGCGATGTTGAGAGACATGGCCGACCAGGGGCAGCTGACGTATCCCTACTCTACGAGGGAGTTAGTTAATATTGTTAAGCATTTACAGGTTAGTATCTATACTTACTAATATTATAAAGACGAAAGTGTGCCTGTCTGTCTGTTACCTCTTCACGCTCAAACTGTTTCATCGAATGTATGAAAATACTTTGAGTCCCGGAAAAGGACATAGGATACTTTCTATTCCAGAAAAATACACGGTACCCGCGCGATACCGTATTTTGCCGCAGAGGAGTTGCGGACGTCATCTATTTTTTATTACAAAACCAAAACAATCTAACTACAATGAAATCGTTTGTTGCTGCTAAAATGTATGCTTATTTTTTAACAGTATGTCATAATGCTTATCATAAAACATTATTTAATGCTACAATATTATTCTATGTTACGTACTCATTAAACAAATATAAATAAAGTCTACAGTTCTATTAGAAGTTTACAAAACACGAACATTTGCAATCGCCTTTTGTCTCTTTCACTCGCGTACGAAAACATACCTCATGTGCAAGTAAAATAACAAGTATTGACAGCTTAAATTACAAGTTACATTATGCTCCACGGCCAGACTATAAAAAACAATAATAAAAATTATTCGAATTCAATTCTTTTTAATTTTAACAAATTATTGCATATTCATTGAGGCTCTTATTACGTATGCAAAGTTTCAAATTAATTAGACTACTGGAGATAGGTAAAAATCGCGCTCAAAGATTTCTTTACATACATACAGCTCGAGCTGTTAAAACGTGTTAAAACAATGATGATTATACGAAACCATTATTTCCACTCTAGAAATACCCAGAAGAAGATCTAGCCACGGCCATTGGTAATGTGTTCGATTTCGACCGCTACAGTAAGGACACGGCGGACACTCTACTCGAAGTGTTACACACCACGGGTCTGCCGACAGAGGGCGTGCTAGAGGGCCGGTCTAAGGAGGCGTCGACGCGGATACAAATGACCATCGAGAGGACTAGCGGGTTAGTATTGTCTATCTATTATTTCAGAAGAAGATCTAGCCACTGTCATCGGCAACGTGCTGTTAGAAGTGTTATACATCACGGGTATGCGGACAGAGGGCGTGCTAGAGGGCCGGTCACAGGACACACGGACACAGATGACTGCTTGATTTATTAACGAATTTTTAAGGTGAGATTGCACTAGGAGAAGTGTTGGCGATTATCGTTAGACGCCAGTAAAAACTTCGAATTACAAAAAACATGGGCCCCATACCGCAGCAAGCTGCAAGACACAAAAAAGGTTTTTTTAGTAAAGACTGTCAAAATATAAGCTACTATTATTTCTGTTAGGCTTAATTTACACCGGCGCGGAATAGAAGCGTCAATTTCGCCTCATGACGCAGGAATTCGCTGGAATGCTCGACCATTTCTGCGAATCCCGGCGTCATGACGCTGTAATGTAATATTAATTTTAACTTGACTAGTTCGTGCCACTTCCCGTGGATTCCACAGACGATACCGGGAATTCTCGAGAATTCTGCGGAAGACTCGCCAATTTTTTGACTCGTTTTTAATTTGTATGTTATACTGCTATGTACAGTTTCGTTGAAAAATGTCGCTTCCGTTCCACTCAAAGAAAATTTTTACTCTAGCGAGGTTTCCACTCCGCAGCGGTATATTATTACTAAAATACTTTAAAATATTTTATAAAATTGCCAATATACCTTTCTTTTCCAGTAAAGACGTATCATCCCCTAAGCACGGCAAAGAGGACCCTAAGAACGAGCCCCACGTGGGCGGCAACACGTGGGCGGGCGGCACGGGCGGGCGGGACACCGCTGGCTTGGGCGGCAAGGGCGGGCCCTACAGGCTGGATAAGGGACACGATGTACACCAGGTATGTGATCACTTTTATTTAGCCTGGTCGCGGAACTGCTAGATCAACTGACTTTACGTGTGAGTGAAAACGTGATAACAATTTGTCAATAAATGAGACAAGCTTGACGACCTCTGTGGCTTAGTTGATGAGCGCGTCGGTAGCTCAAGCCGGGGGTTCGATTCCCGCCGACGGAACAAAAAGTTTTCAGACTTCCTGAGTCCTGGATGTGTAATAAAATAAGGTTACATTACACTTCGTAACGTTGGTCAGTACTCACCTTAAGTATCTATTTATTTAATTCAGTCGAATCAATAAATAATAGTTAAAAAAACTAAAAACACACGCTTATTTATTTTAACAAATTATTACATTGTCATTGGCTCTTAATACGTATGCAAAATTTCGAATTAATTGGACTAATGGAGATTACATACATACAGTCGAAGCTAATTAATCCTTCGATCGCGGATTCTTGGAAATCTATTGTTATTCTATTGTTGTCGCGTAGGTTAAAGCGTGTTAAAACAATAAATTTCCAGTTATCAGACGCGGAGAAGGACGACATACCGGAGCACGTGAAGAAGGCGGCACGGGAGATGAACAGGAAGGCGTTTGAGGAGCGACTGCGCGAGATCAACATGAGCGAGTACGACGCCAAGCTGTACGGGCAGTTCCTGAAGGCGGTGCAGCCGCAGGTATAACTTGTTTCCTTAGCGTCAGCTTAGACCTCAACGAGACGCGTAGATACATTTCTTAGGTACTGAATTGACAGATTTGCAAGACGTCTCACGCAGTTGAAATCTGTCAAATTTAGAAATGCAACGTCGCGTTGCGTTCTGATTTAACACTTAGTGCTTGTTCAGACACAGTGAGAACCGCGCGGTTTGGACCCGTGCGTTTTAACCGCTCGCAGCTTATTGCAAAGGCGTTGTATTACAGCGTTCACACTCAACCGCTCGGTTTTTAAACGGACACCGCGCGGTTCCCACTGTGTCTGAACAAGCACGAACGACCTATCAGACAGAGAGAGGTCACGCGTTCAAGCGTTCTACGTTCACATTTTGCGTTCGAGCGGTCAGTCACACAGGAGGAATTTTGACGCGGTCAGAACGCATTCTGTGTGAGCATCTCTATATTATGTAATACAACAGAGAACGCAAAACCGACCGCCTTTACGCGTGGACACGTGAACGCTCTCTGTCTGATAGGTCCGTTAGATGCCGTGAGATGCAATTCTGAAGTATTGAATTGACAGACTTGAATTGCTTGAGACATCTCATCATTCTCATGCAAGTTATAGTGAAATCTGTCAATTTGGTATATAATTTAGGCAAGGCATCTCAACTCTCAAGGTGTCTACGCGTCACGCAGCACGCTGCGGTCTGAGCTGACCCATAAGCCAAGCTCGTTGAACGTAAGATGGCGTTATTATTATACAATCGAGGGCTTTAGAGTCAGCAAGCTGCTTGGCGCTTCTTTTGGATGTAAAAACAGTTTGACACGCCCATTTACGCCTGTCAATATATTTTTTGACGTCGTCCCTTCTCAGATCGGAGCTTTACGTGGCGTGCTGGCGGAGTTACAAGCTAAGAAGAAGGAGCGGCAGTGGGGCCGACACCAGACCAGCGGGGAGCTAGACGACGCTAAAATCGTTGAAGGTATTCGTTAATAACCATAACATTTATGTACGTATTGAACACGCAAATAATTATATGTATATAAAATACCTAATAGACATTATATTTAGATTCATTTCATTAGATTTTTAACGGTGTTAGTGGCGGCCGAAAAGGAAGATCTTCCGACCGAGAGAGATAGCATGCTCGTTCAGGCCGAAGCCCACTGACGTAATTTCAGACGTTGTATATATCTTGCCGTTCTCCGAAACTTCGATAGCGCGATGTAGGATTGTTAGGCGAATTGTGGGTACCGCCACAGATTATAAACAGCATTCGTCTTAATTTTCATTGGTCATTGAAATCGACCTTATATTACTGATATTATTTATTCTATTTGAAGGCAAATATATACAACTAGATGACGCTCGCAACGGAGTTGCGCCAAAACTCGTTTGTCGCGCAGGAACTGTACATTTTTCCGGGACAAAAAGTTATCTCCATACCAAATTTCAACAAAATCAGTTCAGCGGTTTGGGCGTGAAGAGGTAACAGACATACAGACAAACTTTCGCATTTATGATATTAGTATAAAATTATGGATTACATTCTATAAAACTATACAATTACATTACAGGTATAACGGGCGAGCGCGCCATCTACCGACGTCGCGTGGACGAGGAGCCCCCGCCGGGCTCACCGCCGGACAAGCCCAAACGACTGAGAGTGGTCGTAGACGTGTCGGGGAGTATGTACAGGTATATATTTTACTTTTTATTTAACTATAATATATCTTTGACCATATTTAAAGCTGTAAGACGGGACGCGGAACAAAGTAGTGTGTCAATTTGATATTTTGTGCCTCGATTAGTTTAATTCTTTCTGGAGTGGGGTTTTTCTAGGATAAGATGGAATTCACGTCCAAAAGATATTGATTCATAGGCGGACCTACTTTGTTTGATAGGTTTATGTCAAAGCAATGCTTAAATCGTAATCTGTACGTTGGGCTTTGACCCAAATACGTAAAGGTGAGTCCGCTATATACTTATGAATCAATTTCTCTGGTAGTCTTATTGAAATCGTATCTACTCACAATTTCGATACTAGTTTTTATATTATATCTTAAAACAATGCATCACAATAAAACAATTATTTAAAAGTTAAACAAACCAACTACATACTTAATATTAATTCTATTTCCATACTCCAGGTTCAATTCTTACGACGGTCGTCTCGAACGTTCTATGGAGGCCGTAGTTCTTCTGATGGAAGCGCTTCGCGGGTACGAAGCGAGGATACGCTACGATATTATCGGTCATTCGGGCGAGGAGCACGCTTTAGAACTTGTGAGGGTGGACAGACCACCGGAGAATGAAAAACAGAGGCTACAGGTACGTACAAGCTCGTAATATGACCGTGAAATGTACCTAAGATATACGCAATACGCACGTAATAATGTGTACGTAACACGCACGCTTTGTGTACGCAAGATTCACGCAATGTACGCAGCGTGCACGCAATATGTACGCAAGTCGCACTCAATACGTACGCAAGATATATTCACGATACTGACACGATATTCGACACGAAAGACCCTACAGCTCTGGTGGCAAATGATATATCGAAAACCCTCATAACGTAAATGTTTACATAAATTGCTGTTTATTGCAGATAATTCGCACGATGCACGCGCACGCTCAATTCTGCTGGTCGGGCGACAACACGCTGGCGGCGGCGCGGCATGCCGTCACGCAGCTTGCCGCCGAGGACGCTGATGATGCGATTGTGCTGCTGCTGTCCGACGCCAATCTCAGGAGGTAGCTAAAAGGATCTTAATATGGCGTGTGTCATCTTGTAAAGTGGCACATAACTCAGACTGCCCGTCACGCCGTCACGAGGCCAACGTCGCCGATGATGCCATTGTGTTACTGCTGTCTGACGCTTATCTTAGAAGGTATAGGTCTACCAGAATCTGATGGCAATTTTTGACAGCAGATTTTCAAAAAATAACCTTTATCATTGGATAAACTTTTATATTTGCATGTTTAACACACGGAATCAGCCGCTATAAGAAGAAAAAAGGATCAAAATGTTTTATTCCAATTACCTCGGTATTGCTAGAGTTAATTCATTTTCTCACTTTTTGCCATCAGATTCTGGTAGACCTATATGGAGCCTTTTTTTTCTTGTGCAAATCCACTTACGCATCCTCGCAGTCTGGGGAGGGCCACCGTGGGACTTCTCGACAGTAGAAGCCACGTCCAGACATAATCTAACCTAATCTAACGGTGTTCCTGTTTCTCCGCTTTTGACAGATCCACGGCAAACGCGGGATAACAAACGCGAAGTATGTATACAGCCTGGCTAAAAAGTGTAGAAATTGAAGTAAAACTTAAACATTTTTTAATGTATTGTTTAACTAACAGGACCGACATGTCTTGAGATAAAGGTCCTATAAATAAAACAGAAAAAAAATCCATACAAAGTTGCAAAACTTAAAATACATCAAAAAAGCTACGAGGCCATTAGCGCCCTAATTTTTGTCATCTCTTTAGCCACCGGTTACACGTTCAAATTTTCATCAATCTGATACATCAATCCGGTACGGATTGACGAAAATTTGATCGTGTATGCCAGGATTGATGAATTGATCGTATTATCGGCGTATATCGTACGATATACGTATAGTATCGTTACGGCGGCGATCGTATAAGTTCATAATAGGCGACTATTATGAACTTTTTATAACCATCAATATTCCGCCAATCAGATTGATGGATCAGATTGAAGAGAATTTGACCGTGTAACCTGTGACTTACGGATAAGCCGTAGCTTCAATGTTGCATGTCTAATAGCTGTTTCGTGTCTACCATATGCGGTCAATGCCATAGATGACATACTTAGAAGTAGCATATTTACTTCACCAGACCTTCACTACAATATAGAACAAAGTCTTTTCGAACACCTCTGAGGCCCGTATAAATAGTCAGTATTTAAGATGCGACCCGGTCTCAAGATGCGGTTCGGCTCTGTGATTGGTCCAAATTTTGACAGCCAACCAATCACAGAGCCTGAACCGTATCTTTAGACCGAGATGCATCTTGAGTACTGACCAAAAATACGGGCCTAACACTCGCAACTCACTTAGTCAGCCATTATAAAGAATAAGAAGTAGCATATTTTATATATTTTATTCATTTACTTTATAAGGCTATAAATTTTATCACTGCTAAAACGCTGTAGAAATAAAATATCGTGTATTTTAATGAAGAAATATAATTTCAGATACGGCATCCCACCAGAGCGGCTAGGAACCATACTTGTGTCGGAGCCGAAAGTACAGGCGCACGCGTTATTCATCGGGAGTTTGGGAGACGAGGCCAATATGTAAGTAGCTATAGTCGGGACATTTTAATAGGCCACATTTGACAGTTCATCAAAATTGTACCAGGTAACCTTATAGCGACTTACATAAAAAATAAATATTTTCGTTTTGTTATAACTGCACAATTGACTAACTTTTTTCAATGACGATTACATATTTATTGTAAATATGACCGATACGAATTATTTAACGATTTGCTTTTACTGATAAACAATTCTAAACGTAATAAACAAATTCTGATCTTAATAATTGCACGTCGTTACAATGTTACGTTAGCTGACCTTTTTTCTTTTTAAACTCTAGGGAAGGTACCCTAAAAATTGGAAGCGAATAAATAGTATCGATGACTTGTAACTTGTAACTAGATTACTTGTAACGAAATATCCCCATAAATTAATAACCACGTTGTGAAAAGTAACACATATTTATGTGAAATGAATAATGATAATACTACATTTAACGGTTTTTATAATTCAAGCGAATAAATGCATTTTTTTTTGTAAATCATGTACTTGTCTTATTTTGCTCCTTGAATTTGCAAAAGAAAAAGTAATAATGGGACAGGAGTTTGCTTAAAACGTATAAAATTTAAATAAGTATTTTATTTCAAGTCCGTATCGATTTATTCGTTTTGGTCGATGTTTTTACGCAGCTCACCTCACTATGGAGATTAATCTGACAGATGTCAAATGTGGCCTATTAAAATGCCCCGACTGTAATGATAAAGCGATAAAGACAATACTATCGTTTTTGCTTAGTCCTTAAAAATAATTAAACTACATACTTAGTTAATAAAGCTGGTGTTCAAGTTTAAGATCTAGTTTAAGATCTTGGTTACCTATTATTGGATGGAAGCGTGAAAGCAATATTTTTGAGTGTGATTGAAAGAAGCAAGTAGGAATTCGGTGATCGTTCGGTGTTGCAAGAAGTGTTGTTGAACCTGTATAACGATACCTAAATCTAATGCCTGATTCATAGCTGTCGTAAGATACGCAATCGAATGCCTGCTTTAGTAACTTTTTCCTTTACTTACACTTAAAACTCCGAATGTCAAATGCACTAAATGCCCTATACTGTTCAGGCTGCTGCGTCGTCTGCCGGTTGGCCACGGTCACGTGTGCTCCGACGTGTCGCAGTTACCGCACATCTTGCAGCAGATCTTCGCCGCGTCGCTTCTGCAGACAGACTAAAAGAAACTTTAGAAAAAAATCTACACAAAGACACAATCATATTAAAACAGAACAAGAGAAGTATAAGAGCATTTATTTGCAAAAATTATATACTTACAGGATTATCTTTTCACCAGTACAATAAATTTTACCACGTCATTGGTATCGATGATAGAGTATATTTGACAAATAAAAAAATATTTTTTTTTCATTTCAATTAATAATTTATCCTTTATCCAATCTAATACCGCTTGGGCGCACTAATTACAAGGCGACAACGGGTGCGAAATGAGGTAAGGGGCGGCGGGGTGAGGTAAGCGATCGGCCGCGCCGGCCGCGCGCGCACGAGTTGCCTCAAACGCGTAATGCATCCATATTTTTTAGTAGTTTAGCGGATAAGTCCGGGGCTTGATATTTTTGTTTTCTTGTTCCAAAGGGATAGTAACAAAAATCGCTAGTATTTTTTATTTTTGACAACAATTACGTATGTTGGTTTAATGTACCGGTGAAAAAATAATTCTGTATATATACAGGGTGTATCTAAAGTAAGCGATAATAGTTTAGGGTTTGTGTTTGTCGCTTATATTATAGTTCACTGTGAAAGTGCAGCGCTGAAAGAGCATCTTATTTTTACTTTTATGTAAAAATTCATGACGCTGGGGGGGAACAAATCACAAACAAAAAATTGCACTTTTAGCGTTGCTACTTTCACAGTAAACTCTATATAAGACACACACACACACACACCCTAAAGTATTATTATTAGTTTTGTTACACCCTGTATAGTTTCAATTAGGTGGTTCATCTAAAAATGTAAAATAGCACTCATGTTTTGTCGGATATAATATCTTGACAAATGTTTAAGATCACGACTAACATTGACTACATAACCTGAACAAATAACATAGGTGTGCCATTTGCAATCTCTGATGGTTTAAAAAATGTTTTATACTTTTCTCGGTAAGTACAAAATATAGCTTTATATTTTTATACATATAAATTAAAGTGCGATTAATAAAGATTAACATTGTACATAATATTTTAATTTGAATTTAAGGTTTGACGCACAAATCATTGTTTTAGTTTTTAATGGGCTTTATTATAGTTTAAAACATAATAGTTATATAAAATAATAGACTACCTCTACAAAGTGTATGGACGGCTGTGGTGTATATTTTTCTAATTTAAGACCAATTGTTATTTTTATTGTTAATAAAATATGTTGCATAAAGTATTTATGTTACTTTTTTTGTATCATTACCCTTTTACTAATAAAAATATATTTTCCGTGATATTTACTGTTTATTGCACGTCGTTCTCTCAAGGCATTTTTTAAACGTGTGAGACAAGGACAAAACTTAAAAGTCTTACATAATATTTATAATATTACAGGCTTCAATACCGTTGATATTGGATTTGAAAACTACACTAACATTAACGAATATTAAGGATAGCTAACGGCTCACACTAATTACTAGGTCCGCTGTTTTTGCCATTATTTGTTCAATGTTCAAAACAAAGGCAAGAACGAAGAAGACCTAGGGCCTGTATCACCGCTTCCTGATAAGGTTATTTGACAGATTCTCCATACTATCTGTCAAGTTAAGTGGTCGATAGCCTTATCAGGAAGCGGTGAAACAGGCCCCTAGTATAATATCCCTATAGTTATTTGCTGTGCAAATATATTTTTGGTGTTATCACTATAGAGTTTTCAAACAACAATCTAAAAATAACTAAACTGATCAACAAATCCTGCGATCAGTTGGATGTTTTCACGGAAAATGGGGGAGAAGCGGGGTCGACGATAACAGTTGACATTCTCAAATGACTTTCCGACGCTGTTCTGTGATCGAAACATCAGAGCGAGGCCACATTGCTCTGGTACGTTGCGTCGTGCGATTTTACATATTTACTTGCTTCCAAAAGGAGGAAGTTTCTCAATTCGACCTTAACACCTCCATCGTGGGTATTGCAGACACAATAGATTTTCAATAGTTTATACAAATATATTATGGTTTTTCATGTTTGTTCGCCGATAACTTTGTCGTTAAGGCGCTATATCGAAAGTAATTTTACCACAAGGGCAATTTTATACTTAATTTGTATCTTATATCTTTAAACGAGCAATTCTTGTATATATATAAATATATAATTGGAATCTCGGAATCGGCTCCAACGATTTTCATGAAATTTAGTATATAGGGGGTTTCGGGGGCGATAAATCGATCTAGCTAGGAATCATTTTCATAAAATATCATTTTATTGTGTTTTTTGAATTTTTTGAATACCGAGCGAAGCTCGGTCATATAGCTAGTGACTATAAAGTCGTGAATACGCTGCGGCCAGAAGCTATCGGCTCGCTCGGAAAACATGCGAAAAAACGTAATTATAATCATTTAAAAAATAACTAGGAGCATTTAAGCAAAATGCTTCTATACGATTTTGAGTTGCAAAGGTGTCTATCAATTAGACTAATTTCCTACAATATATCCATTTTCGTTTAAAAATAATCTTCAAATTTCGTATTCTTAAGAGGTAATTTCGAAAATTAAATGTATCGAGGCAAAATACATTAATCGTGTTTCTAGTTCTTCTCAAACCTAGATAAGGCTATGAAGATATGTACATCTCATTACCAGATTTGTAACATTTCTGAGGGTCCTATAGTATTACGTCAAAAAGGACAGTTTTTTCAATATAGCGCCTTAATTAACCGATTTTGATGACTCTAGTCTAAACTCTAAGGGGACATTTCAATGGTGGTACTTGTGGTGGTATCATGATAAGGAAATATTTTTTGATGTCTGTTTTTATGGCAATAATGTGAAAAATATTTCCGAATTAGATAGCAACTATCTCTTTCAGAATGTGTTTTTTCTACCTGGTACCTGGTACTATAATCCGTCGTCGCGAAGAACCATCGATGCGTCGTGTCAACGGATGCGATGTTTCAACGAAGTGAGAATCTAATATTATAAGCTGTCGGAGCTAATAAATGTGCACTGATTGGAAGATACTGTGGTATCTGCCAATCAGATACCACAGTATCTTCCAATTCGCTGCGTCGATACAACACAGTTAACGTACACTATGTGCTCTGACGCAACGCAGTAGAGCAGTGTGGCCACGCTCAAACAGCGCATTCAGAATTACTTTGCCTCTTTCAGAACCTTTATTCGAATGTCATAAAAGTCATTTTCTCAATCTCCAAGGTCAAATAATTTTGCACGGACTGCAGATTAAAGCGATTTTAAAATGTTTTGCTTTTCATTATTCTGGCTGCGAAGAGGGTAAATAAGTTTTCGTTTTGATAAAATATTGTTCTGTTATTTTAAAACATTACAGATTCGATAGGAATATAAAGCTAGCTGACCCGTGCTCACTTTTTTTTAAATGAAATAAGGGGGCAAACGAGCAAACGGGTCACCTGATGGAAAACAACTTCCGTCGCCCATGGACACTCGCAGCATCAGAAGAGCTGCAGGTGCGTTGCCGGCCTTTTAAGAGGGAATAGGGTAATAGGGGAGGGTAGGGATGGGAAGGGAAAGGAATAGGGGAGGGTAGGGGATTGGACCTCCGGTAAACTCACTCACTCGGCGAAACACAGCGCAAGCACTGTTTCACGCCGGTTTTCTGTGAGAACGTGGTTTTTCTCCAGTCGAGCCGGCCCATTCGTGCCGAAGCATGGCTCTCCCACGTATATTTCCTTCTACGTATATCACCTTGCGAGTTGTTAAAATTTAACACTGTTGTTATTTTAAAAGCTTTTTTTATTTGTAATGATGACTAAAACTTACCTCAGATATCATTTACTACTGTGATTTCGGATAACTTCTAACAATAGATTATGCAATTCTTTCCCTTTTTGTTGTAGGTACCCTAAAAACTTTCTTTTCTTTTCTTTCCTTCTTTCTTTTATCCGCACCAGCGTTCGCGAGGCACACATTATAAGCGTCCTAGCCGTAAGCAATAACAATCACATTGTCCATTACAGAAATTGCACGATTCTTGTTGAACGTTCGTGTCAGACTGATATCAGTTTTATGGCAAAAGACGCGCCAAGAGAGTTTCAATTTATTCGAAGCTGATAAACTTTGTAGCAATGAAAAATACGCGTATACGATTTTGTCGTGGTGATAATATTAAATTGTGAAATTCAACCCTGATGCCAAACTTTACTAAGTGTATGTAAAATATTAAACTTATTCAATAATTGAAAGTTGTAGTTTTAAGTGACAGAAAAACGTAAATCGGTGCCGAGCGGGTGGATGTGATTACGACTATTGTTAAGAGCTCGGGTAACCCTCGAAATTCTCATACATACGTAATACCAAAATCATTTTGTCATACGAAAATATTTAACATGTTTGAGTTATTTTTCAGCTTAAAATAGTAATTACCTAGGTTCCTGAACAAAAATTAACTTCAAAATATTTAAACACTAAAAAAAAATTTTTTGTGTATAAATTTTTACTAAATTTACTACTAAATATTTAAACACTAAAAATAGAGTAAAACGCTAAACAATATATAAATAAATAGTAAATTTACTACAAAATATTTTAATACTAAAAATATTTTTTAGAGTTGAAATATTTTGTAGTAAATTTAATATTTATTTATATATTTTTTAGTGTTTTGCTCTATTTTTTAGTGTTTAAATATTTAGTAGTAAATTTAGTAAAAAAAAATTATACACAAAAAATTTTTTTTAGTGTATAAATATTTTGAAGTTAATTTTTGTACAGGAACCTAGGTAATTACTATTTTAGCTGAAAAATAACTCAAACATGTTAAATATTTTCGTATGAGAAAATGATTTTGGTATTACGTATGTATGAGAATTTCGAGGGTTACCCGGGCTCTTAAGAACACTCGATCATATTAAAACAAAAAAAAAAAAATCCACAGCCGAACATATTATAACCTCCTCATTTTTTGGAAGTCGGTTAAAAACTCGTTCAAATTCCGTCCACTTGTTTGGATACTACGATGCCACAGACGGACACATAAAACTTTAACATCATTTCATACAACAAATTTTAAAATGCGGCACGTTCAGTGCGTGCGTGCTGATAAATGTGCGATTACCTTTATTTTGATATCACGTCTGGAACTGAGCAATATGAATTTTAAATAATTGACGTAATAAAGCAAGTATTCACGTTGAGGGTATTTCGAAAATACTTAATATTGTACAAAGGTTTCGGGTTCAAAACAAACATTAATCCACGTTTGGTCTCCTGTGACAATGTCATAAACAGCATTAGAATGTCCGTGGTCGTGCTTGCGTGAGCACCATATACTTATAATGTATTACGTTTATGGCGAGCACCATTCAATGCGAGCCTGCTTCTGCTCCGCTGTCAGTTCATGAGGGATCCAACGACAACAAAGTCTCCGAACTCACAATTCTTCGTGTATTTTTTTTTAATTTGGCTCATACCAATCCCCAATAGTCCTCGAATCGTCTTATAGGTAATCCGCGGGTTTTCTTCAATTAGCCGCTTAACAGTAGCCACATTATTTTCGTTGACGGCAGTCGAAGGCCGCCCTTCATTAAATTCGTCATGTAAAGAAACTCGACCTCTTTCAGCATACCGTCTCCTCACGGTGCTGAAACAAGGTGCTTCTCTCCCAAAAGCATTTTGAAGACGAGCAGCACAGTCTTGCGGAGAGAGAGAACTTTTAAAATCATAAAAAATCTTTGCTCTAAAATTCCTTCGACTTAATTCCAATTTCGTTGCGTACGTAGAACTTTGATGTGTGCTACGTGTGAATTGTGATAAAAAATAATTGACAAATGATTTCTCGCCAATTTTTTTTTATATTGCTAAGAAGGTTGCAAAGTTTAAAAAAATATAACATTCAAAACTCAAATACTTTCGATTAGCTAGAAGTGCAAAACTTTTAGTGTGCCCCATATACCGCTAGGTGACAAAATAAACACGTAGCCATAGATAAAGTAATCTCAATGCACGTAGCTGTCCTGTATCCTTCACCTTGACACAATTCTTTTGTTCCCGTCGCCGCCATCTGTATTCATTGTGGGAAGTTCCGTTAAATAATGTCGGCACCTGCCATTGCGCCACTTTTAAAGTTCATGGAGATTAATTGATTTTAGATGCGAATAATGTCAAACTTAAATACTTAATTATCGAACAAAATTATACAAAATGTTTTTGAACATTATATACCTGAATTTAATTTACAGGTAATTCAATCAGGAACCAAACATCAGGATGCTTGCCACGATTTTAATGCCCGCTGTACACTCTCGCTGAGAGCTCTCGGGCGAGAGTCTCGTGCGAGAGCCCCTTGCCCGAGTGCGATCATGTACATTCTCGCTTAGTTCAATCGCAGTTATGAACTCAGAGAAGATGGATCATTATTTTTCTAAAAATGGCGAAAACGTATCTACGATCAATGATCACCATTCACCATTGCATCGAAAGATATCATTGTAATCCAAAGATCTATATTCATATTTAATTTTATTTCTCACAGATAATGACATATAATGAAGTTTATTATTGTTATTTTTCTGTTCTGCACTGTCTAGCGGCGCGACTAGTAGTGAAAAACGCGAGTGTACAGTAATGCGCTCGCTTTCCTCGCGAGGCCCTTTGTCTCGGGCGCAAAATACCGACACCGGACCGAGAGGATCCGAGACAGGCGAGACGAGGCGAGCACACCCATTTACACTCTCGCACTCGGGCCGCCTCGCCGTGTCTCGGCGAGAGTGTACAGCCGGCATAATAATACGAGTAATATCTATAGATACTTCATGCCACGCTTGACGCTAGTTCACGTCTATAGCTCACTTTCACAGTCTTTAAAAAAATAAAAAATATATATTTTCAGAGCCCTCATTAAAGAAGAAATATTAAACAAATATGCAGACACTGTCAACATTGTATACTTAGTTCAAAACACGACGACAAACTTTTTTCGTCATTTTGTATGAAGTTCTATAACTTCTCTAGTGGTTAGGATCACGAACTATCAATGAACAATCTGCCACGTAAATTAAGATAGATGAATATAGCTTCAAAATAGGCTTTTAAAGTGTAAAAGGCGCTAAGCTATGACAAATTGGCTGGAGCTGTGTGAGCGGAAGTGCCGTCAGTTTTCATTAGCCAGAAAGGCCAACACTTTGTTACGATAAAATGCTTTTAAAAAGATAAAGAAGATATGAACAAAACGCCACTAAATGTGCTAATTTATCGAAAAAATATGATATAAGTATGAAAAGTGTTTGTTGAACACAAATAAAACTGATACAATGAATTTTAATCATTATTATAATATTATATCTTCCAAATTGTTTAGAAGTTTGTTTATAAAGTAAAAATATTTGTCTCTGGTCGGTCTAACTATCTATTTGTCTGTCTGTTTTTACTATTTTACACTAAAGATATACGATATATGAATTTCAGCGCAACTAAGTAGCTAGGTAGCCACATCTTGCGATCTTGTATAATAACAAGAGGTGAGAGGAAGAATAAGGTAAGTAATATGAAAAAACGTTCCGTTTTTTTGCTTAAATGGAGGCTTTAAAGGCCGGAAAAAATATTTGAAATAGAAAAATATATGGTTAATAATAAATGTGTAGCCAGATATATTAGCTAGGAAGAAGTAGATAAGTTACAAGTTTAAAATAATTAGGGAAAAAATGAGTTATTGTCCGTATGTTATGAAATTATCTTCCACTCACGTCTTCATTATTTTTGTCTCCGTGGTCCAGTGGTTCAGAGCTCGGCTCTTGACTCGGAACCGTGAGTTCGATTCCCGCGTTGAAAACCTGTTATTTCCAAGTTTGGTTAGGACGCAGGCTGATCACCTGATTGTCTGACAAGTAAGATGATCCATGCGTCGGATGGGCATGTAAAAAGTCGGTCCTGCGCCTAATCTCTCGTCAATCGTGTCGGTCTTCCGTCCTACTGGGTTATGAGAGTTATAGAAGGAATAGAGAGTGCTCTTGAGTCTTGTGTACTGCGCACACACTTGGGCACTATAAAATTACTCCTGCGTAACTGGCCTTGGTTTCAATGAAATCGGCCACCGTCACCGAAACCGGTGTGGGTGTTATTATTATAGTAGTACCTATGTACGTATGTAACAGTATGTAGCGAATAAGCGTAGCACGTGCTTGTAATTTTGAAGTTCACGAAATACCAACTGAACGGGTCTTGCGGTTAAACAAGGAAATATGTTTCATAATTTCGGGGGCGTATTGCTATCACGTTTATAGTCAATTAAATTTATCACGGGCCTTGGGCTAATGACATACTGTTCTGCCCCGATCAGGGTTGCCAACTTCAGCAAATTGCTAATGGGTTATGTAACAGGGAGGTAGCCAGCGGTAACCGTTTGCTGCAAAAAGTGGCCTATGGACTTTCTTAATTGTGATATAGAACCAGATTCAAATTCAAATTTATTTATTTGCATGAATGTACATAAAATAAAGGTCTTAAAAGTAATAATATTAGCTCCATACATTCTGCCAGTGGTATGCCACACCACTGGCAGAATGTATGGATGCTTTATTTTATGCAAAGTCATAATTATTATTATATATACTTAGTTCAGTTCATATTAATTACATTTGATTAAAAAATTATCACAGTCAAGTTAAGAAAAAAAAACATTACATTAATGTCAATAAAATAATATATCAAAGTATCTCTAGGCTATTAAATGTCATTTTTTAACCAAATTTCAATTAAATAATATGTGTTTATAATATATACATATATAAACAATTAATAAATTAGAACTTAAACAGTATTAACATTAATATAAGTTTTGTTCACGAAAGAGATCGTCGAAACTGTAGAAACATTTTTCTATAAGATATTTTTTTAACGCATTTTTAAATTTTTAAATGCTGTAGGTATATTAATAGCTATGTAGATAAACTACATAGCTATTGATCACAAACTAAAAAATTAGAACTTCTATGGAAAATATTTAAAAGTTATTGAAACATTTGCCATATTCAGGGAAATTGATTTATCGCACGAGCGGACCTACGTAACTTGCTCGGGTTACATCAAATCAATGTTAGTCGTGGTCTCGGCTTGTCTGGATGTTATGCCTAGGTTCCGAAATAAAACTCAGTATACTGGCCAGTGCTCAGGACGTCATGTTACGACGCTGACGCTGTACTGTACTGTGTGCCACTGGTGAGATTAGTGTGACGTGTTTTGTTGCAATCCCAACAAAGTCATAATATTATACGTCAATGCACTGGCGTATACATCAGAACGAATCAACAGCATGGCGTCGATTTTAGACGTCAGAATTGTTAATACTGGATAAAATTTCGGAACTTACCCTTGAACTATGATTGTGACAGCCCTGCCGATATAAATGAATGTGGATTAATAAGGGGGGCAGCTACGCCCCTGACCTGGGCTCGCCTGGGCTCCCTAGGCGCGGAATGCTGCACCTGGGTAGGGACACAACTATTCCAATGTATTCATGATAATGTTCATTATGATTTGCTGTTTGCTGTATCATATCAGAAATTCAATTATTACCTAGCTGACCCGGTAAAGGTTTATTGTCACATCCTGGATACTAATATTATAAATGCGTAAGTGTGTCTGTCGGTCTGTTACCTCTTCATGTCCAAGCCGCTGAACCGATTTTGCTGAAATTTGGTATGGAGATACTTAGAGTCCTGGGAAAGGACATAAGACACTTTTTATCCCGAAAAAATGTAGTCCCGGGAAAGGTCAAAGGATACTTTGACTTTTTACGTGGGAGAGCCATGCTTTGGCGCGAATGGGCCGGCTCGACCGGAGAAATACCACGTTCTCACCGAAAACCGGCGTGAAACAGTGCTTGCGCTGTGTTTCGCCGAGTGAGTGAGTTTACCGGAGGCCCAATCCCCTACCCTATTACCTTCCCTACCCTCCCCTATTCCCTTCCCTTCCCATCCCTACTCTCCCCTATTACCCTATTCCCTCTTAGAAGGCCGGCAACGCACCTGCAGCTCTCCTGATTTCTTTGGTTGATGAAGTTGCTTTCCGTCAGGTGACCCGTTTGCTCGTTTGCCTCCTTATTTCATTAAAAAAAAACTTTTATCTTGGAAAAACGTACGGTTCCCGCGCGATTAACTATTTTGGCCTAACGGAGTTGCGAGCGTCGTCTAGTCTTGTATAAGGGTTGATTCAGACCGCAACGCGACGAGGCGAGGCGAGGCGCGGCGCGGCATAAATTTGTATGGCTTTGACAGATAATATAATAATAATAATATCTATGGACGCTTCACACTACGTCAGTCTGGCCCCGTGGCAAGTACCTGAAGGACTTGTGTTACAGGTACCAGACAACGGAAATATATCTAATACTTTTATACTATACATATATTTAAGATTTTTATTATATGATACACATTCATGACCCAGGAACTTTATAAACTTTTTGTTCCGTCGGCGGGACTCGACCCACGACCTCCGATTTGAGCTACCAACGCGCTCACCACTGCGCCATGGAAGTCGTCAAAGATTTTAATTGCGTGAGACGTCTCGCGAATCTGTCAAAGCCATATAAATTTAGAAATGCATCTACGCGTCGCGGTGCGGTCTGAATCAACCCTTATACGGAACGAAAGTTGCGAAAAGGCTGTAAAGGTAATATAATTATCAAATGAACTTCTTAATGAACTTAAAAACTCTTCAACCCCAAAGGTATTTCGCCGAATATCGAAATGTCTTTCATAAAATATTTTTATGACTCCGGGACGAACGCAACCGTAAAACGGAATGATATTTTGGCGACTCAAATCCTGAAGTGAAACAAACAAGAGGGATATAAAAACTGTTTCGTATAGCACAGATAAAGATCTGATGATCGAAATAAATTCTCGACTCGCGGTGTTTTTTTAAGCTAGTGCATAGCTTCTTATAGCGGCGAGTGAATTAAGAAATTTCGTAACAAAAAACCTAAAGCACGTCACTCCGACCGGCACAGCGGTGCGGAGTTGAAAGCCGTATATCGTCTAATTCAGTTCGGCAGACTTTGACACGGTGCTAGTGTGCGTGGGATTAGACGTAGGCGAATTGTAAAACTTGAGAGGTGTCAAGGGACACCCGGATGGAACGAAGTTAGTTCTTATGTACAAAAAAAACTTATTTATACTCAAGAAAACAAAAAAAAATATCGTACTATCATACACATAGGAATCAACTTCCCTGATAGTACATCAGGGAAGTTGATTCCTATGCAGATGGCGGACCTAAGTCATGTGGTCGCCTTATGTCAATTCAATGTTAGTAGTGATCGATCGGCTGGGTTTGACGTAACGCGACCAAATTACTTAGGTCCGCCATCTGCATAGGAATGAACTTCTCTGATAGTACAAAAAATCCGTATAGTGTATAAAACTCAAAAAAAAAAACAAAGAAAAGACAGAGAGAGAAACACGTGCTATATACCGACATACATATCGCCCGCGCCCTTACGCAACGCACGAGAAGGAACTTCGTTCCAAAATTGCATAGCTTAATAAAAAACGCTATGCAATACCATGGCAGTCCCATTTTTAACCTATTATAATTACAGTCGAATAGTATTATTTATTCACCAGAAGTGTTTTTATTCATTAAGGTTTCCTGTCCCTATTATATCGGGAGTTGATATAATATGGCAGTGCTCCTTTCTTTATTAGTGAGTAATAAATTTTGTGTAGTACTCTGTGCGTGAGTAACCTTGACGGAGAGAATGTAGGAGAGTTAGATCAGTAATCTAATAATAGTACCAGTAGTTATACCAGTAGTAAGTATACTACTGGTATCAACATTCTGAAAGCATTTTCTTAAAATCTATTCATAGTACGAGATACGACTGCAGAACTGTGCAGGTATCGAGTACACGCTTAAAACCACATTTTTACAAATATATATGATAAGGAGAACATATTTCTACTGGGGTGCCAGTCCAAATGTAATCATAAGGTATTGAAAGCAAACATCGTTCATTTCATGGCAATGAGTATAGAGATTTAGAAAAATCCGGTGTGCCTTTGGGCACCCGGCCGCAACCATATTGTAACCAGGTGTGAACAGGTACCATTCCGATACGTTTTTGCATCCATAACGTATATTGATCTTTTATATATCAAATGGAAGCTTATTTTTCTCTTATTATTATAATATAGGTGTGCCTAATTAAATCTGGCCGCAAATAAGGGGTGCCGGCTGTCAAAGATGGCAAAGTATCGAAGGTTGAGGGAAAGGGAGCTAGCGCGAAACATTACGGGATAGTGATAGTACATCATGTTAGTGTACTTAAACATCGGTTCAAACAATAATAATAACCGGCCAAGTGCGAGTCAGACTCGCGCACGAAGGGTTCCGTACTATTATAGAGCAAAATTAGGCCAAAAATTGTATTTTTTGTATTACTTACATTTTAATTTTACTTTAATTTTATTACTTATTATTAGTAATTAATTTCATTTTTCATTTCATTTCATTTTTTCTACTTAAACATAAAACATTGCAAACGCAGGCTTCCTACGAGACTTATCAAAATAATGTACCAGGGCCCAATTCCACCATTGTCTGCTAATGTTAAATCCGCTAGGTCGAACCCTCGGCGATAGAATTTTATATGATGTGTAAAATTATTAGCTCACTTTACTGCATGGTTTCGGTAATATAGGAAAAAATTCGTCAAAGTTAGATGCATGTTTGTGATTTTTTTCTATCGAGAAAATTTTACGATATCGTGTTTTCGCTCAGATCGAATTCTAGGAAATATTATAATATAATATCTATGTTATAAAAATTAAACGATTCGGGGCTTATTATCAAGTACAAAAATGATTTACAAAATCGACAATTTTGGGTTAGTCGCCTTCTTAAGGCAGCGTTATAAATAATTTTCTGACATACTTCTTTTGTGAACTGTGGCCGCATTCAAGAATTAGGCTGGAGACTTCAGTCGTGACTTCATTATGACCTTTCGTGTTTCAGGACGTCTTCATTTCTTACGATTTTAACAGAATTACAGAGAAAAAAGCTGTATTTTTAACGCCTTTTTAAGTACAGACTTTATCTTAGGTCTTAAATTTCCGTCAAAACCTTTTTTTTGCACTATTAATTAATTAATTTAGTACTTCAATGTCTACAGTCTACACCATAAACGGAACACGTTTGCGAAGTTTCTAATTTTCTATCTCAAAGGGACGTGTTGATATTCTATTGAGATTATTCTATATTATATTATACTAGCGACCCGCCCCGACGTCGCAGGTATAAAATATATAGCCACTGAAAAAAATATTAAAATCGATAGCCTATGATACTTCACGTGGCCTGGTCTACTTCTTATCTGTGCCAAATAATATAAATATTGCTCCAGTAGTTCGCGAGATATGCCCTTTCAAATAATTTCCTCGTTTTTTCCACATTCTCCTATTAGTCTTAGCGTGATAAAATATAGCCTTCCTCAATAAATCTAACACTGACAGAATTTTTCAAATCGGACCAGTAGTTCCTGAGATTAGCGCGTTCAAGTTAGCCCTTTCAAATAATTTCCCCCGTTTTTTCCACATTTTCCTCTATTTCTTCGCTCCTCGTTCGTCTTAGCGTGATAAAATATAGACCATAGCCTTCCTCGATAAATGCAGGGCTATATCTAACACTGAAAGAATCATCAAAATACGTTACGTAGTTTTAAATATTAAAGGGAACAAAGGGACATAAGGGAAAAAAGCAACTTTGTTTTATAATAGCTATAGATAATAGATATAGATATAGATTACTGCAAGGTTTTCACGCTAGAGGCAGCACCAGCATAGACAGTCAATACAAAGTTTTCTTCGACGTTTGACAATGTTTCTGTCAATATTCTCATATGACGTGTACAACATGTCGGATTATTATTTACTGTAGATATAATATGCTAGTAGCGGCCTCAGGCTATATAAATAATAATTAATAGCAAATACAAAGATAATTTTGAAGTAAATAAAATTTAAATTGGATCCTTGTTGTATTTGGCAAAATTACCTCTAAATAAAACAATGATTGTCGAACAAGAGCCCGCTAAATGCTAATGCTGCGTCCGTCACTAGGTATTGTATTTGCCCACTACATGTAATGCCCGGGACACACGAGGCTAGTTTTTCAAGCCAGGATAGTAAGCTAGTTTTTTACCAAACTGTCCTAGCTTGCTGACCTAGCTTGGAGCATGCTACAAATGAAGATAGTTTTGTCCACACGAAGCCAGAAGCACTAGCTTGCTAGCTTACTAACACTAGCTTGCTATCCTAGCTTGAAAAACTAACCTCGTGTGTCCCGGGATTGCCTATTTAACGTTATACTAGCTACTTGACCGAGCTTTGCTCGGTATTCGATAAAACACGAAAAAGTGTCATTTTCTAAAAATGATTCCTAGCTAGATCAATGTATCGCGTCCGAAACCCCCTATATACAAAATTTCATGAAAATCGTTGGAGCCGATTCCCAGATTCCAATTATATATAATATACAAGAATTGCTCGTTTAAAGATATAAGATAATATTTGTTACTAAATGTTGCCAGTTGCGTCGAAATTGGTTTTTCGTGTAAAAACCTTATATTTCCGCAAAAGCTACCCCATGTCCTTCTTCAAGGCTCAAAGTATATTCATACAAAATTTTATCAATAGCGGTTCATCGGCTTAGGCGTGAAGAGGCAACAAACAAAATATAAATTTTCGCATTTACATTTTATGCAGGCACTTCACATGGCTATTTGTATTTGCTATTGGCTATTTGTTGTATTTGGCAATATTTTTGTCGAATACGCAAACAACGCAAACAAGCAAATAAAGGCCTTCCACAAATTGACGTCAAATACCAAACTTTTACTTGATTTTCTTTACTTGCCTATTTGACTCCTTTGATGTGCATCAAAAACCGACAAAGGTGGATACGTGTATTTGGTATTGGTCATATTTGTCAAATAGGCAAATAAGGCCAATATTTGTCAAACATACCGTCTACACATGGTGATTGTTTGGCGGATACATCAAATACGCAAATACGTGGGAGAGCCATGCTTCGGCACGAATGGGCCGGCTCGACCGGAGAAATACCACGTTCTTACAGAAAACCGGCGTGAAACAGCGCTTGCGCGGTGTTTCGCTGAGTGAGTGAGTTTACCGGAGGCCCAATCCCCTACCCTATTCCCTTCCCTACTATCCCCTATTCCATTCCCTTCCCTTCCCTACCCTCCCCTATTACCCTATTCCCTCTTAAAAGGCTGGCAACGCACCTGCAGCTCTTCTGATGCTGCGAGTGTCCATGGGCGACGGAAGTTGCTTTCCATCAGGTGACCCGTTTGCTCGTTTGCCCCCTTCTTTCATAAAAATAATAATAATACAAATAGCCATGTGAAGTGCCTCCATTACATACAGATAAATGACCAAAGTCAGTATGTACGATTTATCCATACTGATTGTTTCTAATAATAATAATAAACTGATTCTGAAAATTTGTTTGATTCTGATTTTGATACCTCGAATGTCGCACACTCAAGCTGTGTCTTGCGAGAATAACTCAGCCTGAGATCACGTTTTGATCACATTTGAAATAATACTCACGCTGTGTCTTGCGCGAATAAGGGTCACCGCAGATATACAATTTTAAGTTGGCCGACTATCGTACAACTAAATTGCGTAGTGTCACAATTTAATTGGACAACTTTTTAATTGTAGGTAATCGGAAAGGAATCGCGGTTCTTATTTTTTTTTTTTATTTATTAAATAAGGGGGCAAACGAGCAAACGGGTCATCTGATACTCGCAACATCAGAAGAGCTGCAGGTGCATTGCCGGCCTTTTAAGAGGGAATACGCTCTTTTCTTGAAGGTTTGCAGGTCGTACAGTTCCGGAAAAACTGCTGGGTACAGTTCATTCCAGTGTTTTACAATGCGCGGCAGAAAATTACGCGAAAAACGCACTGTGGAAGACTGCCACTCATCAAGGTGATGAGGATGGTATGTTTTTCGCGTGGGACGTTTTTCTTATACAATTGGTGTCCAATTATTTTGTTGTACAATTTAGTTGGATAAATGTACGAGCTCTCATAAGTCGCTATAGTTATTGGTATACCATGCGATTTAGTTGGCCAACTTGAAATTATAAGTCTGTGGTCGCTCTTATTCAGCCTGCGATCACGTTTTGATCACATTTGAAGAATGAAATCCCTGAAGCCAGCTTGGATTCGGATAAATTCATCTAACTCGGTCGGTAACAGTTATACACGTATACTTTGGAAAATTCTACGATATTATACCAAAGAGATAGACATTATTCTATAATAATGTCTATCTCAAACTTTCAAACTTTTAAAGCTTTATTTGCAACTTTATTTCCTATCTTTCTTCTTATCTAGCATTCATTGAAACAAACCAACGCTAATAAAGCAACAAAGCATTGAAATGAATCATAAACTCGCCCATATATTCCCAAAGCTCGCAAGTTCAAAAGCTCCAGGCCGAAGCTCCGAAAGCTTCAATCAAATTACGCAAATGATGATGCGGCTCCGTCACAAATAACGGTTTTTGGGAATAGATGTGTTTGTTTACGTGCTATAGGCTATTTGTTAGGCCTTATTTAGTTATATTTGGCTTTGGACTATATTTTTAGTTTCTTAATTTATTTCTTACTTTAATCATAATATTATGCAGATTTTTTGCTTCAGTGATATTATCTGTATCTCCGGGATACAAACTATCCTATCAGTCCCGGATCTCAAAGTATTTTCACACCCATTGCTAGAATTATAAATCGCATTAAGTCACGATTAATAAGTTTTCATTGTCTGTCTGTCTGTCTGACGTTACACCTTCACGCCCAAACCGCTGAACCGATTTTGCCGAAATTTAGTATGGAGATACTTTGAGTCCCGAGAAAGGACATAGGATAATTTCACCCCGGAAAATGTACGGTTCCCGCGCTATAAACGAATTTTGGCGCAACGGAGTTGCGGGCGTCATCTAGTGTATAAATATTTATAAAAATTGTTGATGTCCATAATTTATTTCCAAGTACTTATATAATATTATCCAGGAATAGTTTTCTCATTCAATTTATCGTGAAGACGAAATCGTCTTACGGTACCAGGGGATAAAACTACGACGTCTTGCATCTATCGATGTGAATTGAATGTATACGGGATGTGACAAAACCAAGTGATAATACTTTAAGATCCCCTGAGTCCCCCTGTATAGAATTCACTGTTAAAGGGCAGCGCTTAAGGAGGAACTTACTTTTTAAACTTTTGTATGGGCAAATTCATTACGCTGGTGCGCTTGCCTAAGCCACAAAAAGAAAGTTGCTCTTTTAGCGCTGCTACTTTCACAGTAAACTCTATACAAAACTAAGTGACTTTAGGTTATATATGTGTCCCCTGTCGAGTTCACTGTGAAAGTAGCAGCGCTAAAAGAGTAACTTTTAAACTTTTTATGGGCAAATTTATGACGCTAGTGGCTCTTGCCCACACAAATAACAAAAAAGTAGCTCTTTCAGCGCTGCTACTTTCACAGTAAACCAAATTATATAAGGGAGACATACACATTTTAAAGTTTAATCACTTTGTTTTGTTACACCCCGTATAGCTCCAATGTAGAACGAGGTTAAACATAGTAGTTTCGTATGCATTTTCAAACTCATTTATATTGTAAAGTTTGAGCAAATGAGGATAATTTGTTAACCTACGAGTCTATTTTTGGTAAAGGAACGTTACATATTTTATTAGCTTTTTTTTTGCTAAAACGTGGGCCTGTAGGAATTTCTTATGTCGGTTCTTTCGAGCACGGTGGTAGGCATCACGTAGAAAATTCTATAAAAGTAATAATTATCTAACCAATTCGGAAATAAAACATTATGTTATGTCAATTTATATTTTCACCAGCCGACCACGACAAAGCCAAAGGGCCTTATATGGTTACTATAGTGATAAAACCACAATTTATCCAAAACACAAGCCTTGTTTTAAACATTCTGACATAATATTATGAAGTTTTGTGGCTTGTTTCGTGATTTGGACAATATACTACCACCAAAACAAAACTATTTACATTTAGCGCGAACAAATTTATTCATGTTCAGCAGAAATGGAACTAGAATTATAGGATGGTATTAAAATATTTCCTACTAGATGACACCCGCAACTCCGCTACGCCAAAATTCGTTTATCGCGTGAAATTACACATTTTTCCTGGATAAAAAGTATCCTATGTCCTTTCGCGGAACTCAAAGTATCTCCATGCCAAATTTCAGGAAAATAGGTTTAGCGGTTTGGGAGTGAGACGGTAACAGACATACAGACACACTTTCGGATATATAATATTAGTATGGATGGCTGCTCCCTGGAGATATCGGGGCGCTTCGGCAAATTGTGGACGTGGGCGAGAGGATCCAACCACGCCAATGCGAGAACGAGACGGAAATAGGTGTCCTTTGAAAATTACTGTATTCCGACATGCAAAACTGAACTCTAAAGCCGCTAGTTAGAGTTCGGTTTCATTCGCCGCGGCCAAAAAATACAGCCTCTCGCCTCTAATACAGGATGTCCTTTTCGCGAGTCTACGTATCAGTCTCGTTTAAGCCGTCCGGAGCGTCGCTCGTCAGATATTTTTTTTAATTGAACATTATATTTTATAATATATACCATAGTTCCATATATAGAATAGTATAGTGTATTTAGTGAGCTGTATTTTTGTGCCGCAAACATGAAGGCTTCGTCGTTTTCCCTGCGTGTTATGAGAAGGGTGAGTGCATGGTGATATTAGTAGTAATTACTATTAATTATCGGGGTAATTTTGGGTGAATTTTAAGTGAATATCGGTTGAATATCGGGCGAATATCGGCGTAATATCGGTTCCGGGTGTAACAGGTGCGCCCCGGCGCGCCACAGGTTGGACGGAATTTTTCCAAATATTGACGCTTTATCGACCACACCCTGTGTTATATTGTTGCTATAATAATAAAACAATTTGACATAATATATTTTATAATAATAATAAGTATTATGTCAAATTGTTTTATATTCAACGTACTTACTTAAAACATTTTTTCAACAGTCTTTTATAGCCTGTTTATAAAAAGAGCTTTGTCAGAAAATAAAAAAGAAAATAATTAAGATGAGAATATTTTAATACCCGAATTCAATCATTTCTCTTTTAACACTAACTATTCATTATTTTCATTATGTAATAATATACTAACCTAAGACTAACACAGAATTTAATGGCATTTATTAGTATAAAAAAGCTGATAATAAAATGATGATGAAGAGCTATTTTTTAATTCAATGCTTCAATAAGTATGATACTATTATTGATGTCAAGTATTTTGTACAAGTGTAAAAATAACTTTTTTCATCGGAAGCCATCACGCCAATCGTGAAACAAATAATAAGCAAGTTCTTTATTATAGTTGAGAAACATGTCAAAATTGGTACAACGGCTTTTTACGAAAGAGATAGTAATATTTTCATGCTTTAGTGAAAGAAGCTCGCCTATCATAACATTAAGTTCCACGACCGGACTATGTGACTATTGCTATATTACCTAAACTAGAAAATATCAGAAAATAATAGAAAAATCCTTATTGCATAACATAGTGTAGACACGTTGTAGATCCTGCCACGATCAGAGACATTTAATAATCAATTAACTTTAATTTAATTAAGGGTTTGTCAAAAATTTGATGGAGTTTATATCAAATCTATGATTTATTACAATTAAATTACCATTAAATGTCTTTTGAGTACGGCCGTGAAGGTCAAATAACATTGTAACATGACGGGGTGCCTTGTAATGTATTTTCAAATGAGCTACTAAAATTTGGAATAGGCAGACCATGGGTGGCAAGTATGTCAATGTCCTTATTACTTAGTAAATAAAGACCTATGTTCTCTCTCCAAATCTCTCTTGGATGGCTCACATGAAGTGCATCTCATCGCAATGTCTCTTGAAACTAATCCTTATTTAAAACTCAAACCTAAGTTTTAAATAACAAAATTATTTCGTTCTTCGATCAAAGCCATTCCGAATTCTCGTTACGAAATTAAAAAATAATTTCTTAGTTGCCTTTATTTGAGAATTCGTTAAAAGTTAGGAGCGTGCCTCGCCTCTAATTGGTGGAATTAATTTTGTAATTTGTTTAACGATAAGTATTTAATTTCTTATTTTAATGCATTGGGTGATTTTGTTTTACTATCAATTTTCTTTTTATATTGTAGTTGCTTAGCTTTTGTTTTTTTCGTTTATTATTGAGAGTGCAAATTGAGCCATCATTTTCCGCAGAAATTAGTTTAGGGCATAGACTACCCTTTGTTCAAGTACTTTATACCTTTAATTAATCACAATAAATTAGGCATAAAGTGGCATTTAAGCATGGAACAGGCATGGCACGCATTTTATTTATAACTGCTGTTCTCTGAAACTATTGTATGTCTTAAATTAAATCCCGCGGGGACCGTACAATTGCGCGTTAATCTTCAAATCGGTTCAGCAGTCCACCAAGGGACGTTAATTGTTGAGATTCTTTTTCATATTTCAAGACGTACATTTAATTTTACGTTATTACATAACTAGATGACGCCCGCAACTCCGTTGCGCCAAAATTCGTTTAAAGCACGGGAACTGTAAATTTTTTCGGAATAAAATGTGGATTATGTCCTTTTTTACAAATATTTCCACATAATTAATATTACAAATATTTCCACACCAAATTTCAGCCAAATCGGTTCAGCGTTTTGAGCGTGAAGAGGTAACAGCCAGACACACTTTCGCATTTATAATATTAGTATGGATATAATATGAACTATCCAGTTATCTTGAAATCCCTGCTAATATTATCCATACTTCCATCCATATCCATACTAATATTATAAATGCGAAAGTGTGTCTGTCTGTCCATCTGTCTGTCTGTCTGTTACCTCTTCACGCCTAAACTGCTGAACCGATTTTGCTGAAATTTGGCATGGATATACTTTGAGTCCCGGGAAAGGACATAGGATGGTCAAGTGCGAGTTGGACTCGCCCATGAACGGTTCCATAGCAGCAATAAGGTTTATTTCTATGAAATTAAAAGTTTTTGATTTATTTTTATATTTCAGTTGATTTAATGAAAGTTAAATTAGCTAAGGTTTACCATTCATGACGTATAAAAAAAACTACTTGCTAGATCTCGTTCAAACCAATTTTCGTTGGTAGTTTTTATAGTAATGTATATCATATATTTTTTTAGAATTATAATAGAAGAAGTTAGAGGGGGGGGGGGGACGACACATTTTGCCACTTTGGAAGAGTCTCTCTCGCAAACTATTCAGGTTAGAAAACTCATTTTCCCCATACCCCAATTCATAGATACCCCACACGAATAGGTCAGAATATGAAAAAAAAAAAAATTGTTTCAGTTGTACCTATGGGGACCCCTAAAATTTTTAATAATTTATCCATTTTTATATCAAAATCTAAATGCGGTTCACAGACTACATCTACATACCAAGTTTCAATAGTATAGCTCTTATAGTTTCGGAGAAAAGTGGCTGTGACATACGGACGGACAGACAGACATAGAGTCTGTCTGTCTAAGGGTTCCGTTTTTTGTCATTTGGCTACGGAACCCTAAGAATGTACGGTTTCGCCGCGATAAACAAGTTTTGGCACAACGGAGTTGCGGGCATCATCTAGTCTATATATATAAAAATGGATTTTCAATTTCAAAACTCGAAAACGGCTGAACGGATTGGACTGATTTTAGTCTTAAAATATTCGTAGAAGTCTAGGGAAGGTTTTAAAGTGACACGAAGTTCACCGGGACAGTTAATAAAATATAAAACTTCACAGAATCAAAGTCCCATTAGTAAATCTATCCTTTTTTGTGTGTAAAAGTTGGAATTCGAAACTTTTTCCAACTTGAAGTAATCAATAAAAGTTGACGCTCGTATAACGGTCCGTCCCTTTGGGAGGGACAGCTGCGAGCTGCGGTATTTCAACAGAATTTTTCCACTTTTACTATGTAAATGCTTATTGAAACACATGTTTAACATTCGTACGGAATACAGTAGACACTCTCAAAAGGTTGCATGGCCGTGTCCGATTACCGAATTTGTCGGAATATAGAGTACTGCCTAGATTTTTACACATTACAGTACGTTACTTCTAATAAGGTTTTATCTGGACTACAAATCATTTTCTTAAAGTTAGATACTCATTATACTCACCCTAAAGTAGCCTCAAGCATAAAGATTTTATTTCTGGACGTTTAGTTTTCAATTTTTTATTACGTACTTACCTGAATAAAGATTGGCCAAAATAATGTTTATGCACCTAAATTAACCAGTGATAGGCATGTCGGATTGTGGGGGGAGTCCTGTGTTAGACAGATCCAGGACATTCCGCCGTATACGGCTAAAGGCAAACCGCAGGTGGTTTTAGTGGGTAAGAGTGCCACATACCCCCGGGGTGCTTCAGCCAACTGAGGCACATGCCCAACCCGGGGGACCCATGATGGGTTTCGCCTGCGCATCAAAAGGCATGTCGGATTACAAGGCGCGCCGAATTTGCCAGGGGCCGGATTAGTGAGGGTCTACTTAATATTTAGCGTAAATATTATGCTTCGTATGCTGTAGCTTTATAAACTGTACTCGGCAAAACATGGCGGTAGCTGTCATTGACTCCCTGTCAAAAACTTGTTATTTTCTATATAAACCGCAATTGACAATGAAGTGTCAGATGTTGTCAATCGCGGCTTTGTATAGAAAATGACAAGCTTTTGACAGGGAGTCAATGACCGTACCGCCATGTTTCGCCGAGTACAGTATAGATGTTCCGCAGAGCTACGTTTTTCGTAGCCTGGTAGATGCTCTACGGAGCTACGTATATGACGTGCTCGTAGACGTAGACGTTCTACGTATTGTGTAGCTCCGTTCTACGGCGATACAAAATCCGTCGTTTCATAGACGTTTTAAGTTTCTGTACCTATCGCTGCTTTTTTATTAAATTTGTTTTTTCAATGCATTGAATTTAATTTACATACGAAGAAAATTTTCAAACACGTTTTTAATATGAATATGTAACACAACATAAAAATTATACATCCGATAGTATATTCAGTACTAGCGACCCGCCCCAGCGTCGCACGGGTATAAAATATAATATAGCCACTGAAAAAATGATTAAAATCGATACCCTATGATCCTTAACGTGGTCTACTTCTTATCTGCGCGGTGCTCAAATAACATAAAAATTGCTCCAGTACTTCGCGAGATAAGCCCTTTCAAATAATTTCCCCTGTTTTTTCCATATTCTCCTATTAGTCTTAGCGTGATAAAATATAGCCTATAGCCTTCCTCAATAAATGGGCTAACACTGAAAGAATTTTTCAAATCGGACCAGTAGTTCCTGAGATTAGCGCGTTCAAGTTAGCCCTTTCAAATAATTTTTCCCGTTTTTTCCACGTTTTCCTCTATTTCTTCGCTCCTATTAGTCTTAGCGTCAGGGCCGTGCCTGACGGGCGTTCATTGCGTGCACCGCACGCAGGCGGCCGAAATTAAGAGGCGGCCAAATCGTTACAAGTTGTTTACTGGGCAAAAATATAATCGGTTTGTTTTCATTATACTCGGCGCGGCGAACCTTGATCCCTATGACACTGACAGCTAATGTCATCATATAACATTGTAGTGGCGTCACCATTAAATTGGGATCATATTGGGGGCGTCTAAAAATGCCATTTAAAAATTTTACGTAGCTTTATACCATTAGTAATGTATTCCGTTGATATTTTTAACAAATCTTAACATTTACGAGAAGTTATCTCAATCTCAATTTATGTTTACGTCCTGCAAAACTTACGTCGTGTGACGTTTATCGACTAGGGCGGCAAGTATCGATAAAAAATGTCGGTAATGGAAACGAGTGCACAACGTTCCTTATATAGTTTACACTTTAGAGTGAAAGTACTCAGCGCTGAAAGCGAAAAAAATGTTTTGTGATTTGTATGGGTACGTTTTCAAGTGGCAACAAAGGGCCGCCATTTTGTTGTTCACAAGCAAAGTAATCTCGTAAACGCACAACAAACTCCCGCGTTTCACTGTTGAGTACAGTTTTTCGTTGTCTTTTCGGCATTTTTCAATACCAGCAATAACAAAACAGCAACAAAAACAAAAAACAGTAATAACAAGAAAACAGTAATAACAAGTAACACTCCGATAACAAAAACACGTGGCGCATACAAGGCGTTAGGACTCGTACTGAAGAAGCGAGCGCTCGGCGCCCGCGCCGGCCGCCGGGCGCCAGCCGCCGAGCGTTCGTGACCGACCAAATAGTGTGGCTATATCTAAATATATCCTATAATATTATAACCTACAATAACAATTATTTTTCAGACAAAATAAATAAATGGGGAACATTCATTTTCATGATAATTAAATATATACTTAAATAGCAAAAACGTGTTCACCGGGTTAAAAGTCCGTATACGAAATTTTGCCGAACGAAATGCACAACATGTGAGATCATTTTAATTATAATCTAAGCTGGAATTGGAGCTAGATTTTTTATTTTTTTTAAGTATCTTTGAATAATCCAACTCAAACCCGCGACAGTTTTGTAATTTTTTTCATGTTATTATTTTTGTTTAAATTTTAAATAAAAAAATGTTTATTTTGTGCATTTTTTTTTTCTTAAATTCCATCCAAACATATAAATCTCATAAAACCGGTTTTTAGCCGGTTTTTCTTTTCAGAAACCGGTTTTCGGAACAAAACCAATATTTTTTTTCGTTCTCGATTTCGGTTAACCAAAAACTGATTTTTTTCCCGGTTTGATGCCCTGTGTATAATAATAAACATTAAAAATTAAAGTAGTTTTTTTTAATGTTATCCTGGGGGCGGCCATACAGACTGGCACGCAGGCGGCCATATACCCAGGCACGGCCCTGCTTAGCGTGATAAAATATAGCCTAGAGCCTTCCTCATAAATGGGCTATCTAACACTGAAAGAATCATCAAAATCTGTTGCGTAGTTTTAAAGATTAAAGGGAACAAAGGGACATGAGGGAAGAAAAGCGACTTTGTTGTATAATATGTATAGAATGTATAAAACATAGACGCTTATATTATATTCTTTAAAAAATTAAACCAAAAGCTCGTCGTCTTCAATATTTTTCATAATAACTTATGCACAAGAGTTTAAGACTCTTAGCGAAGTGTCACTTAAGTTGCACTTGATCCCTCGTAACTTCTAAGCTCTGCAAGATTAAAGTTCTAAGAGGTTTAAAAGGTGGCTTGCAGGTGCATACAAGATGTTGTTTATGACTTCGTTTTAATAAAGATCAAAAAATTCTAATAGATTTTTACATCCATATCCATACTATACTTAGGGCCTGTTTCACCACTTCCTGATAAGGCTATCCACCACTTAATTTGACAGATAGAGTATGGAGAATCTGTCAAATAAGCCTATCCGGCACCTTACCAGGAAGTGGTGAAACAGGCCCTAAATATTATAAATGCGAAAGTGTGTCTGTCTGTGACCTCTTCACGCTCAAACCGCTGAAACGATTTTGCTGAAATTTGGCATGGAGATACTTCGAGTCCCGGGAATGGACATAGGATAGTTTTTATCCCGGAAAAATATACGGTTCCGGCGCGATAAGCAAATTTTGGTGCAACGAAGTTGCAGACGTCCTTTAGTACTTCATAAAATACAAATATCCCAAGACTTCGGACGCATAACACATTTAGGCCCGAATAAATAGTCAGTACTTAAAATGCGACCCGGTCTCAAGACGCGGTTCGGCTCTGTGATTGGTCCAAATTTTGACAGCCAACCAATCACAGAGTCTGAACCGTGTCTTTATACTGGCGAGATGCATCTTGAATACTGACTATTTATACCGGCCTTAAATGCCAGCATTAAGCCTAATGACATTACATCTACCGAGTGGCGAGACAGCACACTCGGCCAAGCACTCGGTACTGCAACTCTGTTGCGCCAAAATTCCTTTATCGGGCGGAAACCGTAGATTTTTGCGGGACAAAAAGTCTCCTATGTCCTTTCCTGGGATTCAAAGTATCTCCATGCCTTTTAGCAAAATCGGTTCAGTGGTTTGTGCGTGAAGAGGTAACAGATAGACAGACACACTTTCACATTTATAATATTAAGTATGGATGCGCTCTGTCAAGGGAACTGTCCCCAACCTTTTTTTCATGCGGGCACAAACTTGGTCTTGGTGTCGCGGGCCGCAACAAAAACTTTTTGAGGGTTAAAAAATAACATTTTTCAAAATTAACTATTTAAAAGTGGAAAAAATTTCACGGCTATCACGACGACTTTACATTATTTTGTCGGTGGACGTGAATTTCAATATGGTTTAACATCACGCGGGCCAAAAATAAAGCCCCGGTGGGCCGCGGGTTGGGGATAGCGGGGTTAGACGTATCGGTAAAGTGGAGCTCCAAGCCAAAAGGTAGTGATGATGATGCCTACTTACCAAAGCCCCACTCAGGTATTCACGCGACTTGTTACCCACAAAGGCTTGTTACACCGCGCCACTAACGACTAAGTCTCTCTATGTGTTATACCCACTTGTACTGCAAATAGAGGTCATATACAAGTTACATTCTTAACAACTATATAAAAGACAAGGAGTCAAATATACGAGATTAAATTATATTGTAATTTTTAAGCACTTTCTTTAGCATAAGATGACGCCCGCAACTCCGTTGCGCTAAAATTCGTTTATCGCGCGGGAACCGTACATTTTTCTGACATTAAAATACCCTATGTCCTATGTTCAGCGGTTTTGGCGTGAAGAGGTAACATACGGACCAACTTTGGCATTATAATAATAGTATGGATGTCGACTGCACTCCTTCTTTTCACTACTAAAGATGTTGTTCAATGTGCCAGTCAAAATGGTATTTTACGTGTCTAAGGGCCTGTTTCACCGCTTCCTGATAAGGCTATCCACCACTTAACTTGACACATAGAGTATGGAGAATCTGTCAAATAAGCCTATCGGGCACCTTATCAGGAAGCGGTGAAACAGGCCCTAAATATTTTTAATAAAACTAAAGAACTGAAAAAAAGTGATGAATTATTATTTGAACGCGCTAATCTTACGAACTACTGCAGCGACCGTCTTTTATGTAATTTTGCACAGGTACAGAGTAGACCGCGGAGCAGTATATATATGACAAAAAAGTACGGTCCCCGCGAAATAACTAAAGTAGGCCATGGAATACATCTATTTTTAAATAAAAAATATTTTAAAAGAAACCAAGTCTACGATACCATCTTTTTTATTTATTTTATAAAAAACTGAAAATAAATGTGTATCATAAGGCTGAGCTATCGCGTTATCAGACACGGCACACGTTCGGGACCAGAACTCCCTTATCTTTCCTTTATAAAATGTTGGTATATTTCGTAAAAATGAATTTATAGGTAACGTGATGAAGGGTTTATCAGAATATTGCTTGAATATTTCATTATCTCTTTTTTAAACTTACTCGCCTGATTTAATTTTCAAGCAGTTTTGTTATTCGTAGTTTCAAGCAAATGTTCAACGCTTTTAGTAATTACAAGCATAATTTGTACCATCGAGGAAATTGATTCTTAAGTTGTTGACGGACTTATGTCAATTTACTGTTATCGGTCGGACGGGTTTGACAGTCATAACGCGACCAAATTACTTAGGTCTGCTATCAACCTAGGAATTAACTTCTATGATAGTACATCATTTTAAAACCGAAGTAAATAAAACATTTCAGAGGGGTGTGCCAAAATGTTTTCGTTTTCGCTTCGTTATGGAATCGCCGATGAAAAGGTATGGAATTGACATAAGCGTTCGTTAATATAACGTTGACGTTCGACTCGTCTTATGTCAATTCCATACATTGTGATCGGCGATTCTATAACGAAGCGAAAACGAGAAAGTTTCGGCTAAATGGTCAGCTTTCTTTTACATTAAAACCTCATAAAATGAAGATGGAGGAGTTCCATCAGAATCGGTTACTATGCTATAGTATCTTTAGCTACTAGTTTTTTAGCCCCCAACCAGAGAGTAAACTTTCAACTTGAAACTATATTGTATACTTTGAAATATTCGTTGAAGCACTTCGCTCGAACAAAATGTATAAAATGGGGCGACGATTTGAGAATGTTTGATTTGCCCCACCCACCCCTTTCGCCCCTTCGCCCCATCTCGCCCCGTTTGGCCCACAAGCCGAGTGTTTGTGTCTAATATAATTTACGAGCAAAACTATCTCCTGGAAACCTAGGAGTTGTATCACAATCCATACTAATATTATAAATGCGAAAGTGTGCCTGTCTGTCTTGCTTTCTCGCAAAGACTACTGAACCACTGTAATGAAATTTTGTACACAGATAGTCCAGACTATAGAGCTTGAAAAAGAACATAGGCTACTTTTGAACTAGAAAAAAAAACGTTGTAAGGGGGGTAATGTGGAGGTCAAACTTTATATGATTTTTTTTGGAATGGGCTACGGCTTTGCAATTTGGCTCAGATATTTTGGTTTGTTTTGGTTTTGGATTAATGGTTTAGTCAAAATAATGAAACATTTTATATGCACAGTGGATTTTGGGATTTGATTAAAGGATAATGGGGGGGCTCAAAGGTTTTCCAAAGCTTTGAAATTTGACACCAATTTTCAGCCATTCCCACGGAAACGGGAACCACGCGCGCTATAAATACCACGCGGACGGAGTCGCGGGCAACATCTAGTCTAAGATCTTTTTGTTTACACTGCCCACATCTTTAATACTAGTTTTTTATTCCTTTGGACGTGAATTTAAGGTCAGTTCATACAGCCGCGAAGCGTGACTTGTGTGGCGATGCAAAGCATTGAAATATCTTGAATTTGCTATGTACTCTGTCATACAGGGACAACTAAGGAAAGTTTATTTCTTTTATATTATAAGTAAAAGTTATACATTTGAAGGAAAAACATATTTTTTAACTAAGTTTTTCGTTGAATTTTAAACTTAACTTAATTGATGTCTGGAATAGTTAATCCGATTTTGTTTTTTCCAAAAATATAATTACTTAGCCATAATTATATTTATTACTTAATGTTGTTTAAGAAAAAATATTCTAATTAACTTAAGACAAAAGCTAAAATGTTTTTAAACGACACAGACTATTTAAATGTATTTTCTTAAAATGTTAATTACGTAAAGGAAAACGTTACATTACATTTTAGAATTTCAACACAAAATACCATTGGCTTTGTACGAATACCTAATTAAGTCCAAATGAGTGGCTTCTAATTTTGTAGTACCGTGAATTACTGTAATCATAAGGCTTTGGGCCTAAAGTAATACATACTCAAATTTCACTATATCCTAACGACCTCTGTAGCTCAATGGTTGAGTGTGTCACGGGGGTCGCGGGTTCGGACTCCCCTGCACAAAAAGTTTTTACCGTTTCTATGCGTCATGGAATATATTTTGTATCATAATATAATTAAAAAATTAAATATGTATAGTATAAAAGTATCAGATATTTACGTTGTCTGGTACCCGTAATACACGTCCTTTAAGGGTATATAGATAGTAAATATTATGTTAATTCCATGTAGCTTAGTTTCTTCTTCGATTTAGTTATTTTAGTCCGTTTCCTATCAAACTAGGTACGGTCAGTTATATTCCCTAAAAATGTCAAACATCAACCACGCTTTGTTAGAAACTTTAAAAAAGAAATGCACCCATATTATTTGTGTAATGTATAATACTTTCACCCCTTTTCACCCCGTTTCACCCCATTTCACCCCCTACTCCTTCCATTCGCTAATTGAACTCGGTGCATACTTTTAATGTAATTAGTAAAGTTACACAATTTGCCGCAAAATGAGGATCCAATCTCAAAATGGAGAATATACTGTAAGCTTATGAGTTGGGTATAGCTTATGCGTCGATATTTAACTGACTTTAAAAATCGGCCAAGTGCGAGTTGGACTCGCGTACGAAGGGTTCCGTACCATTATAGAACAAAAATAGGAAAAAAATGTTTTTGGACTTTTTTTTCCCTTAATTATAAATTTTATTTAAATTTTGTTAATAATTATTAAAGTATAAACACAATTAATATTTTCTGAATGTTTCAGGTGCCTATCTATTGCCATCATTTAGGTTTGTATCGAGCAAAAAATGGCAAAAAATCACGTTTATTGTATGGGAGCCCCCCTTAAATATTTAATTTATTTTGTTTTTAGTATTTGTTCTTACAGCGACAACAGAAATACATAAACTGTGAAAATTTTATCTCTCTAGCTATTACCGTTTTTGAGTTACAGCCTGGAGACAGACAGACATCGAAGTCTTAGTAATGGGGTCCCGTTTTTACCCTCTGGGTACGGAACCCTAAAAAAGGAGGAAGTTATAATATTTAATTCATTCAAACTTTCTTTTGGCTTTCGACAGAACTTAAAATTTTTGGTTTTTACAAACTAAATAAAACTATTCTAATCCAACTTTGATGCAGCAGCTTCGATCAAGCCCTTTCAAAAAGTAAGTAGTCTTCTTAAAATACATTCAAAATCGAAACAATAGTGTACCAATGTCTGGCTTTATGTTAACTTTAAATACCATTTTCATACAAAACTTACATGCTCATTGCTCATCCGACGCGTCATCTTACTTGTCAGACAATCAGGTAATCAGCCGGCATGGTCCTAACCGAACTTAGATATAACATTTCTCCAACCCTTTGAACCACGCTCTAAACCAACCTTTCCCAAAGGTCTAAAGGCGCTGAAGGTCTAAAGGGGGTGTGGGACCTAGAAAAAAAATGGGGGCGTTGTGTAGAGCCTTCGGGGGTGATTTATTTCATCTGGATGCATTTTAAATTGAAACAAAGGAGGCGCTAAAACATAATTTGTTCTCAAAGTGGGGGGTAGATAAAATAAGTTTGGGAACCCCTGCTCTAAACCAATAGACCACAGAGGCGTTTTCCGTGATAGAAGCTCGTCGTAACTTTGACATAATGGCGTCGAGAGTCGTCGAGGTGTACATTAATTAGCGAAGTTTAAATCGCGTCGACAATACACCGCGAGCTCGCGTTACTCGTTAGTGTTAATGGGACAAACGAGCCCCGGGTTAACCCTCAATCGGCAGTTAATAATATCTTCCTTTTCGGAGCAGGGTAAGGCCTGGCCCTTAGGCCTGATTAAATAATTTGAAATCAAAAAATGTGGATTCTACATATATATACTAATTTTTATAATTAGATGATAAAGTAGGTAAGGGAGCATACCCATACTACGTGACCTACTTTTTAAGATTTTTTGACCCCCTCCCTCCCCCTGGTGACCACGCGTAGTATATGCTATGACCCCCCCCCCATCAATTGTTCACGTGGTATTGACAAGAATAATTTTTAATCATTTTTTAAGTAGAAAGAGTAGATAGCAAATGAGAATAATTTTACTCATATTTGTGTTTACTAAGTAAGCTATTTAGGATGTGTACGTGTTTCTTATAGTGAGTTTACTGTGAAAGTAGCAGCACTGAATGACCAAATTTTTTTCACTTTTGTATGGGTAAGCGCCCCAATGTAACGTGTTGAAAAAAAATTGATCTTTTAGGGCTGCTACTTTCACAGTGAACTCTATGTAAGGAACACAGCCACACCCTAAAGTATTATCACATAGATTTATATTTAATATAATATACATAATAATAGTCTAAATCGTCAGATAAATAGTCAGAGAATTTAATTTCTAGGCAGATGGTGGACCTAAGTAATTGTATAATATATAATAAGTAAACCCAAACTTGTATCTATAAAGAATCAGGAGTTCTCTCAGCACTTTCCGAAGCATGGTATACCTGGGTACAAAATCTTACTTGTTATACTAACAAGTAAGATTTTGTACCGAGGTATAGCATATAGCATATGCATATGCTTAGAACACTGCTCACGAAACCAAAGTCAGTAAAACTAATAAAAGCGAAGAAATAGAGGAAAATGTGGAAAAAACGGGGGAAATTATATGAAAGGGCTTATTTAAACGCGCTAATCTCAGGAACTACTGGTCCGATTTGAAAAATTCTGTCAGTGTTGGATATCCCATTTATTGAGAAAGGCTATCGGTGATATTTTATTACGCTAACACTAATAGGAGCGAAGAAATAGAGGAAAATGTGGAAAAAACGGAGGAAATTATACGAAAGGGCTTATTCGAACGCGCTAATCTCAGGAACTACTGGTCCGATTTGAAAATATCTTTCAGTGTTAGATAGCCTATTTATCGAGAAAGGCTATAGACTATATTTTATCACGCTAAAACTAATTGGAGCGAAGAAATAGAAAAAAATGTGGAAAAAACGGAGAAAATTATATGAAATTGCTTATTATCTTAAGAACTACTGGAGCAATTTTATGTTACTTGCCAAACATAAAAAATAGAGCACGTGAAGGGACATAGGCTATTTTTTGCGGAAAAATATACGGTTGCGTGAAATTCCTAAATTACGCAAGCGAAGCCGCGTGGAACATCTATATATAATAAAATCGTAGGAAAGTCAATTCTGTACATTGAATATTTTTGTACATACAATAAATAGTACTTGGGATGTGATCTACTATGCTAACGCGGATGAAATCGCGGGCAACAGCTAGTAAGCTATATTATTGTAAAGTTTCATTAAAACCCATTCAGCAGTTATTGCGTGAAACAGTAACAAACATCCATACATCCAAACAAACTTTAGCCTTTTTAATATTATGAAGATGATCACCAAGCTTGATAGCTTCGCCAAACTTTAAAGTGCCTGACAAGTGACAACGGTTCCTGTTTTTTTATGGCTGTTGGCTATAAATAACCATAATAAATGTCGGTGTCAACTATCAAGTATTAAATGGCGAGAAAAAAAAAATCACATGACAAAATTGACTACGTGACAAAACTCTAGACCCCCTCCCCCTCTTGTGACCGAGCGTGGTATTTTGAAGACCCCCCTCCCCCCCCTAAATGGGTCACGTAGTATGGGTATGCTCCCTAAGTTACAAAGTCTGTTCAAATTGTACTTGGGAAAAATTAGTAATCGCTCTATTTTTTAAAATATCAGTTGCCCACTTTTTTCATTCTTACCTACAAATATTGTTTATTTAAAAAAAAAAACATAAAACATAAAAATTTAATTATAATCTAGGTGGTTTTGTCGTAAATTGACGATTGAGTCGAATTTGAAAAATTTTCGTTGCTATACTCCACGATTGTTTTCGAGTAAAACTAGTTTTAGCTGTATAATATCTTGTACTAGGTCAAATAAAAACCCTTATAGTGAGCGGCAATAGATTTAACCACTATCGTGCCGGTTAATAGTTTTATCCGTAAACAATCGGCTTAAGCTAGATCTAGCTAAGTGCAATGTAGCTAAGTACCTAGTTCCAACCGGGAAAAACTAGACGTAGGTCGTAGCCTCACTTCGAGTTCTTGATTTACGCTTATCGCGCGGGAACTGTACATTTTTCCGGGAAAAAGTATCTTATATCCTTTCCCGGGACTCAAAGTATCTCCATGTTAAATTTCAGCAAAATCGGTTCAGTGGTTTGGGCATGAAGAGGTAACAGACAGACAGACACACTTTCGCATTTATAATATTAGTACAGATGTAGAATAGTAATGCCTTTTGAATTATTACATCGCTCTTCGCAAGACTCCTAAGACTTAACTTAGTCTTAATACGCAATTTGGCTTTAGTTATTTACGGAGTTGGGTAACAAATAGCCATTCGCCATTAAGATTTGGGTTCGCTATATATACCTGATTGAATGTGCTCCTATTTGTGTAAGACTTCGCCCACGTTCTGGCTATTTTTGGAATAAAGGTGACTTTACGTATTAGTTAATTATAGAAATATACATAGGCACATACACACATGTCGTGGAACTATTTTTTGTCTCAGTTACTCTTCTAGTTTATATAGCAAGTAAGTAGATAAGGTTTTAATTTGTAACTTTAAGGCATAGCAGTGGCGAGGGGTGAATATTTTGAGAAGGGAAGCCGGAGTAAAAAATCTACTTACCAATTTTGGTAATTTATAATTGAATGACATGCTTTTAATTTTCAAAACTAAGTTTGGAAAACAAAGTTTCCTTCGACAGCAAAATATAATCTGTCAGACAACAGTCTTTCTGAATTAATGCCATATTTTCCGAACTACACGATTACGTCGTACGACTCACAATTATTCACAAGTCACAATATAAATTAATTTAATTCACGACACTCTTCTAAGTTCTAACGCTAAAACAAAATTTAAATTCGACAAAACAAAACAAACGACATGTTGTTTACAAACACACTATCCGCCATATTAATATGTCAATCTAAAAACCAGCAAAATAAAAATGTATTACGCGCCTGTCATATTTAGTACCGCTAAAGGCATTCTTAATAAAGTCGTATTACAAAAAATCCTACCAAAATAAAATGTATTACGCGCCAGCAAAAGTATAATGTCGCTACATTCATTCTTAAATTCGAATCATAACAATTTTACTTCATGACTCATCTATCTCGCTTGCACTTGTGCGTTGCTAATTAACCTTTCTCCGTAATAACTCGTCGGGCATCGAGTTATTTCCAAGTATATATCGCGCGTGCTAGAACGAGACAGAACATGACGACCAGTTCACAGGAATGAAAAGGACAGATGCTTACTATGAACTGTCGTTGTATGGAGAAATAAGCCGCTAATCCTGCGGCTTATTTGATTCTCTGCGCCCGCACATTGCATTGCCTTTTAAAATTTGTAGGCGATAGTTATTAATTCAAACTATGTATTTCAAGTGAGAGAAAAATTTATTGCATATAACATTGTGAATTCAAAGTTTTTTAAGTAGGTATGTAAAATATTTATTAGATAAATATGTCGTTGGCCCATATATTCGATTTTTCTAAGCCCTAAGGGAAGCCGATGGGAATCGGGTTATATGGACGCTTCGCCACTGAGGCATAGCTATAGTTTGTATCGTAATATTTGTTGTAGCACTAATTTTCGCCTGAAATACAGGGTATTAGGTTCAGGCAATACTAGCTATTCGTAATAGATATCTTAGAATCTACCGGTGAAGTCAAATAAATTATTATTATAATCGGCCACCGCGATATTATACCTTTTGTTTTCATTACATTGGTATTTTTTAATTTAACTGAGTATATTGAACACTTTTATATTTACACTTACCTCATTCATTTTAAGTACTTACCTATATTTATTATTTATTATATGTAATTTATAAGTATATTATTTAACACATTATTCAAATACCTTTAAAACCTAGTATTATAATATTATTTACTTATATTTATTTAAGTAATTGTATTTATGTCTTATACTGCTTGTTTTCTGTCAATCGCTTGACAACTACTCAGGATCCACAGAATACCAGGGTTCACGGTACAGGTAACCTCTACCGTGATCATAGCCTGAGTGGAATCCTTTTCGACGGTATATTCGCATCGCACCGCCTTACACTGCTACGACCTAGTTTATCAAGGCTAATTTTAAGTTTAATTATGTCCTTTTATTATAATCATTTTTTTTACCTTTTATTGTTTGTAGTGTCCTTTGTTTTTATGTTTAATATCTGTATTTAAGTGTAGTATGGACTGTGGTGTGAATGTGTGTTGAATAAATGTTTTATTATTATTATTATGTTTTTATTCTGAATTTCTCGGTTTTCACCGGCGTACTAGTATGTACGGGCCGAAGCCAAGTACATACCAGGTAAGTAATTAAAAATTTAAATGTTTAAATTGTTAGTATGAATGGACGGAGTGTCCGGCGAAGGGTGATATTGTGTTCTATGATCAGGTTGTGATATGTGTGATGTATGGATGTGTGAGCTTGGTTGTGTTTGTGGTGTATGTAATGTTGTCTCATCATCTGTTTGTAAAAACTTTCTTACAATACGACAAGTGTTTAATATTACAGCTTTTTGCATTAAATAGACTAAGTTATGGGGTAGTTGGAGAGTATCAAGGGACTTAAATAGCTGAATAGGGATTACACCTGTAGTAGATAATACTATTGGTACTATTGTTACCTTTTGCAGGTTCTAGAGGCGGGCTATTTCCTCTTTAATTTCAATATATTTTGTTAATTTTTCAGCTATTGTACTTTGTAAGTTATGAGTGTTTGGAATGGCTATGTCGATAAGACATGCAGTTTTGTTTATTTTATCTACTAGTGTAATATCTGGTCTGTTGTAGTGTATAGTTCTGTCAGTCAGTATAGTTCGGTCAAAATAGAGTTTGGTGGCGGCGTTGTCAAGTATATTTTGAGGCTTATATTTATAATATGGTTCTAGGTCCGTAATAAAATGTAGTTTTTGGGCGAGTCTCTGATGGATAATTATTATTATATGCGACAAAACGTTTAGGCTTTACAGTGCCATACAAATATACACACACAGTAATAACGCACTGTTTGTGATACGTCCGATGCTATGTGATTTCCACTTCAATGACGCGGCCAGATGAAAGTGGTTTATTTTCGTAAAAACTTATCGAAAATCGTAACCAAAAATAGAAGCCATGGCAGTGTTGTATATGGGATGGGTTATGTTGTATATTTTTAACCGACTTCGCTCGGGCCGCTAAGGGCCGCTCGAATTGTTGACTGCCATAGTGTTTCAAACACCTTGGACCCCTTGGAATTACGCCGAGATGTAGCTTCACTCTGCATCCTCTATCGGTTGTATCACGGGGAGTGCTCTGAGGGATTGTTCGGAATCATACCACCTGCAACTTTTCGCCATCGTCCCACGCGAAAAACATACCATCCTCATCACCTTGACGAGTGGCAGTCTTCCACAGTGCGTTTTTCGCGTAATTTTCTGCCGCGCACTGTAAAACTCTGGAATGAACTGTCACCAGCAGTTTTTCCGGACCTATACGACCTGCAAACCTTCAAGAAAAGAGCGTATTCCCTCTTAAAAGGCCGGCAGCGCACCTGCAGCTCTTCTGATGTTGCGAGTGTCCATGGGCGACGATAATTGCTTACCACCCGTTTGCTCGTTTGCCCCCTTATTTAATTAAAAAAAAAAATACTTAAAAAAAAGGAGGTTATCAATTCGACGCGTATGTATGTAATATTTCCAGAACTGTCCAGTTTTTGGATATGTTAATCTATAGCATCTTCTAAACAAATGTGCCAAATTTCGAAAGTGTATGTATGTATGTTTTTATGTTTGTGCATGCATATCTCCGGGACTGCAAATCCGATTTAAATGATTCTTTTTTTGTTGTACTAGGTATTGTTCAATTTAGGGAATGCTGCAAGTTTCATCAAAATCGATTCAGTAGTTTTTGAGATAGGGAATTTTAATGCTTAATTATGTCGGTTACCTGAAGTCGGTTTTATCTTTTTAAAATACGATTATTACGTTGATTGGTTTGATGATTGGGATTCTAAGAAAGACACAAAGTGCCAGGACATATTGAAACGCAAGGCAAAAAGACGCAACGTGATGTTGCAAAAAATAAACACAAAATTGAGATGTCACATAGTGTGACACTGCTTGCGTTTTACATCGCTATAATGAGTCTTTGCATCGCACGTTTAGTCTCGTTTCGTTGTGGTAAGACCCTAAGAAATAACATTTCCATCCTGACAATTAAGCAGACTAACAGGAAATAATGCGCAAAGGTCGGAGCAGAGGGCGCTACTAGCACATATAGTAAATAATCCGACTAAATCTGACATTTTGCACGCGTCATATCAGAATATGGACTGAAAAGTTGCTGAGGCTGCGTTTTCACCAGAGCTGCGTTGCGAGGAATGTGTTTTTGAGAACCAATAGCATCGCCGCGCTGAGCGATGTCATGGCAAAGTCATGTCAATGAAGCGATTCTATTGCTTTTCAATAACACATTCCTCGCAACACAGCTCCGCTCGGCTCTGGTGGAAAGGCAGCCTAAACGTCGGACAAAACATGTCTTTTTAACTATCTATTCTGGTGCTGCTGTCTAGCGCGAAAACATTGCAGCAATATACTGTTTAATCATCACTTAACATTGCAACGTAACGCGTCGAAGCGATGTGATGCATTATTTTAAACGAGACATTTATTGATAGTTACACAGAAGATACACATTTAATTGACAGACTTGCCACCTTTTCCTTTGAATTATGGCTAGAGATCAACTCGATAACATGGCGCGCCCCTCCAAATGACTGTTTCAATGTGTGTAGTCACATCCTTATGAAAGAGTTTGTATGTAGTAAGTATTCAACCCAACACAGTACACGTAATATTTCAGTTAATGTCACATAGTACCAAGATTTGTTGGTCAACTAATCATAACTAGCCTACCGCGCAAGACAACGCACTTTAAACGTTTTGACAACGTACTTCAAACGTTTTGAATTTTGGAGGGGCGCGCCATCGTAGTTGATCTCTACACTTATACCGCCTTTATTGAAGCTTTTCGTCGAGAATTGCTAGAAGCATTTCCGTGACAAGTTGATTTAAAATCAACTTGAGGCGCGTCATTTTCATGACGCAAAGTCAACTCATCAAGTTGACAACTTGACGTACTTTTAATTTGTTGCCGCATTAAAAGTTCGATATCATTAAGGGTCCGTATACGAAATTTTCCGATTTCGCTGATTTTACAGACGTGATTTAACAGTTAAAATACAGTATTTCTATAAGTTTTAATGGACAACATGTAAGATCATTTCAATTATAATCTAGTGTTGTAGCTAGATTTTTTTATTTTTTTAAGTATTTTTAAATAATCCAACTCAAACCCGTGACAGTTTAGATTTAGAAGGTTTAGAATATCACCTCTTATGGATTGTATTGACGTCTTAACGGTATGAAAAAAATACAATGTACTGTTGAGAAAGTCGTCTATAAAATGTTGGAATTACTTTTTACCACTTTAATATGAAATAGTTGAGTAAAAAAATATATAACTCGGCAAAATTTTAGAGAAAATGGGAAAAAGTTTTGCTGTTAATTTCGGAAACTTGGAGCTGTAATTCATAAAAAGAAAACATTTTAAACATTTTAACATTTTAAATATAATAATTAATAAATATATTTTTAAATCTAATAAGGGGCAAAAACCTAATAATATTTCTGTAGTGAACCTTTGCAATTTCGGCAAAATTGGCAAAATTTCGTATACGGACCCTTAAACACTAATCTTACAAGTTTAGGTTGGACAAGACATAGAATAATATGCACTTTGAATTAAATAACGCACAAACTTACACTTTCTCAGTACTTAATATGATATTAAGTACCTAAATAACGCCCGCAACTCCGTTGCGCCAAAATTCGTTTATCGTGCGGGAACCGTACATTTTTCCGGGATAAAAAGTATCCTATGTCCTTTCCCGGGACTCAAAGTGTATCCATCCCAAATTTCAGCCAAATCGGTTCTGCGGTTTGGGCGTGAAGGTAACAGACAGACACACTTTCGTATAATTAGTATGGATAGCCACGATAGTGTGTGTCTGTTTGTTACCTCCTACATTTAGATGGGTATGAAGATACTTTGAGGGTTGGAAGGGCATACGATTGATTGACGACCTCTGTGGCTCAGTGGTGAGCGCGTTGGTGGCTCAAGCCGGGGGTCGCGGGTCCTAATCCCGCCGACGGAACAAAAAAAGTTTTCTAACGCCTACTAAGCCTTCACATTACGTCGCAAGCACTGCGGCAGTAGCGCTACAGCCGCGCGACTCCTATACAAAAGACAGCCGCGCGGCAGCTGCGCGACTGTCTTAATAGCGCCTTTTGTATAGAAGTCGCGTGGCTGCAGCGCTGCTGCCGCAGTGCTTGCGACGTAATGTGAAGGCGCTCTAAGTTTCTGGGTCATGGATGTGTATTAAATATGTGTATCATATAATAAAAATCTTAAGTATGTGTAAATATATATCCGTTTTCTGGTACCTGTAACACAAGTCCTTCAGGTACTTACCATGGGGCCAGACTGACGTGGTGTGAAGCGTCCATAGATAGGATAGTTTTGGACGCAGAAAAATGTAAGATTCCTGCGCGATACGTTCCCGGCATCATCTACTTAATAATAGTACGGATAGAGTCCTGACATACTGAATATAGCTAACTTAGTATATTTTATGAGGTAATAGGCCCTGTCCTTCACAAAGGGCGGGCCCTAAGCCCGGTTTACGGCCCTATTACGGGCCCCTAAAGTACAAAAATATGTTTCTCCCTCGTAACTCCATATACTCACAAAATAAATAGTTATGAAAGGTTATAACCGAAATATTTTCAGTCTTTACGAACATTTATGTTCAATGTTACGCAACAGATTTATAATAATTAATAGCTGACCCGGAAAACGTTGTTTTGCCATATAAATAATTTTTGGTATGAAAAATAGATGTTGGCCGATTCTCAGACCTACTCAATATGCTCACAAAATTTCATGAGAATCGGTCAAGCCGTTTCGGAGGAGTACGGGAACGAACATTGTGACACGAGAATTTTATTTAAAAGATTATACGTACAGTTGAAAATAATATCAGATCGCTCGATTTGGACACACAAGCATGATTTAATTTTGAAATCAAAAGTAATTACTTATTATTAGACGATGCCCGCAACTCTGTTGCGTCATAATTTATTTATTGCGCGGGGACCGTACGTTTTTTCGGGATAAAAAGTATCCTTATTTCCGGGACTCAAAGTAGCTTCATAGCAAATTTCAGCAAAATCGGTTCAGCGGTTTAAGCGTAAAGAGGGCATAGAGAGGACAGATAGACAGACACACTCTCGCATTTAAAATATTAGTATGGATTCGTAGGTTCAAGCTAGGAGGCACGTCACACAATTTTGTCAAATGAAGTTTTTAGTGAGATTTTTTTGGAAAAGCTATCAAAGGCTCCATTGGCAATACCAACAGCTTTGTCAAAAGTTCTCTGAAATCAGTTTACTGCCCATTCGAGTACGTTTTAATTGCTTGGGAATAAAATGCATTCGCTTTATACGACTTCAGCCTGGTACCGTGGTAAACTTTCGTAGAACTTGTGATGCGGGTACCAGACAACAGTTTAGGAAGAAAACAGTCTACCGTCGAAAGATAATGAGTATAGAATAGTAATTTATCTCAGATACTTGACTGCTCCAATAAATCTCCTCTTACTGTCTTAAAAACGTAGATAACACGTTATTCGTTGCCCGAATATTGTGTTACCGATTAGCTATAATATGTCCACACTGTGCACTTTCATCTTCAATTTTCGTCATCTTTCATTCAACTTTCGTTTTGGCGCATTTAATAATCGAATGTCAACAGCGCACGTGAGGCATGTCCGCGACGCATGCCCTCTGACCGTATCCAAAACTTTCGCTTTGTTCTTTAATGACAACGTTGGCGTTGCGATCGTTGACGCATTCAATTGTTGAATACACCAAAACGAAAGTTTAATGAAAGAAGATGACGAAAATTGAAGCTAAAAGTGAGTAATGTGGACCTAGCTAGTCGAATTTGACAACCAACTGAAAGGGCGAAAGCTTCATAAAATGTACACCTAGTAGAATTTACTAGATGACACCACGGACGTAAAAAAACGTACGTAACCTTGTCTAATCCCGAGTGAAGCATAGTAATGGCCGCCCGTGTAGGATGTGTGAGTGTCATTGGCGCCGTCACTCAATGTGCAATGACAGCGGGTTGTAGTACCTAGTTGCGTGTGTGAGTGACGGTCACGTGTACAATAAACGAAATTGTCGTACCTTGCATGCTTCACCTCTTTATAGTGTCCTCCGTCTGTTTTTTTTACGTCCGTGGATGACACCTGCAACTACTCCGTTGCCCCAAAATTCGTTTATCGCACGTATATTTTTTCGGGATAAAAAGCTATTTTCATAGACTCAAAGTATCTCCATACCAAATTTTATCATAATCAGTTTCGGCGTTCGTGAAGAGACGGATATTATGTTTCGCATTTACAATTATAGTTATTGTGAATGCGAATTTATATGAATTATTATTCGTAGTTCCATAGCAAAAACCTTTCAGACAAAACAATTTATTCCTCGCATTTGTAGTAAGAGTAGACACCGGGTGTTAATGTTAAAACAACAGTAACTACTCCTGTTTACGCACGATAATGTGACCCGGTCTTTACGACTCTTAAAAATAGGGCGCGCTCACACTTTTATTTCGCGTTTATTGTGTTTGAAGTAATTTTAATTTGTTTGTGCAACATTTTATGTCGGTGGAATTTTATTTTACGTGAAATTAAAAATGTTATTTGGGTAGATTGGTATTTTAACTTGAAAAACAAGGGATTTTCATTTTTATATATTTCTTTGGCACGTTAAAAAGTAATAGTTTAAAGCCATCTTCTGAGCAAACGACCTTGACCATACAATTGCCGCGTTGCCGAGATCGCACCAAAACCCAATTTTTTTACTTATCTTAGTACAAACTAGTATTAAAAAAAATTTAAACGGGGAATATGTAGTTTATGAATTTTATGATATTGTCGATCTATTGGCGTATGTTTCAAATAAAAGTAAATTAAAAATAATAAGGAGATTCTGAATGTATGCTTGAATTTTAATAATTTTACTTTGGATTATAATTTTGTAGCTTTCACATTATGAGTTTATAAGGCTTTAAATACGGTAAATTACGGAATCTCCGTAGGGAAGGTCCTTAAGGTGTTTCGACATGAAAGTTATATGAGAGTATATATAGATTTAGTTTTTTATATATAGTCTTTCTTTTTTTTTATTATTATTATTTTTTTTATTATTCCCTGTAATAATTGATATAAAAATTATTTACTTACTTATTTATAAAGTAGGTAATGTATTTTTTAACGTATTTGATGTATTACCTCTTAATGATTAATTTATTTTTAAATATTGATTGATATTAAGCAGCTAAATATATATAAATAAAAAGTAAAAAAAAAAAAATATATATATATATATATATATATATATATATATATATATATATATATATATATATATATATATATATATATATATATATATATATATATATATCGTTTGAAACAACGTATACACTGCACTCTTCTTCCTAATACTAAAATGCGAAAGTGTGTCTGTTTCTCAGTTACTTCTTCACGCTTTAATGGCTGAGCCATTTAGATGAAATTCGGTATGGAGATACTTGGAGAGACGAGAAAGGACATACAATTGTTTTCATAGCGAAAAAATGTACGGTTCCCGCTTGATAAACTAATTTTGATACAAAGGAGCTGTGGGAGTCATATAGTTTAAAATATTTGTATTAGTTTTAAAAACCATAATGTTACTCTCTAAAATATTAAATATTATATAATATCTTACTTTTATAACAATTATAATTTTACCTTTTTAATTTGCAGCACTAAACAAAAGTAAATACTGTAGTTATGTAACAGAATTATCATATAAACTACGGTGTAGTTTACAAGTAACTTACTTCCGAACTTGTTTGCTGAAACGTGACTGGCTTTCCACGTTTACTTGCACTAGATTCACTGAAGTTCCTTATACAGGTTGTGTAAGATACGTGTCATGGTAATTTTATACAGGGTGCCGCTTCAACTCCTAAGCGGACACCTGTGGCCGCGAAAACAATATATTTCCAAGAATCCGCAATCGAATCGAAGGAATAATAATAATAAATTTTATTTTATTTTCTCACCACAATCACGGAATACATAATTATTAGTACATATGTTACGCTCAAAGACCGAAATCGCTCAATGAGCGAAAAAATGGCTCACAATGCGTTGTGGTCACAGTGAAACAGCCACGACGCGAAATTCGCGTCGTGGCTCTAAGAAAACGGTCACGACGCGTTCTGGCAATCACAAAAAGACCATAACGCGAAATTCATGTCGTGGCTGATATGCTATTCGTTTTTCTTGATTGAATTAATCATCCATAGGTATGGAAGATTATATTTGAATTACCACGCGTACTACAAAATATTTTTTCTTTTACAAAATCACTGCATATCAAGTTTTTCATTATTATTTGTAAAATATCCATAGTTCCATAATATCCGTGCTAATATTATTACTGTCTGTCTGTCTGGCGCCAAGTGCTATTGTTTATTATTGTTTTTTTATTATATAAGGTAATCTGTTTTTAATAAATAATAAGTATTTTTTTATTTATTTATATATAATTTAAATATAATACTACTAGTTGATGCCCGCAACTATGTTGCGCCAGACAGACAGACAGTAATAATAATATTACGGATAGTATGTAAGTATGGATATTTTATAAATAATAATGATAAACACGTTATGCAGTGATTTAGTAAAAGAAAAAATATTTTGTACCTAGTACACGTGGTAATTCAAATATAATCTTCCATACCTATGGACAATTAATCAATCAAGAACAGATCAAGAAAAACGAATAGCATATCAGCCACGACACGAATTTCGCGTTATGGACTTCTTGCGATTACCAGAACGCGTCGTGGCCGTTTTCATTAGAGCCACGACGCGAATTTCGCGTCGAGGCTGTTTCACTGTGACCACAACGCGTTGTGAGCCTTTTTTTTCGCTCATTGAGCGATTTCGGTCTTTGAGCGTAACACATACAATGATAACAATATTCAATTATGTACTAGGTACAGATTTCTTATTACATTTGTTTGTGGGAGACTGGTGCCTAAGCTGGGCGTTAACCTGTATTTCAGGTCACCAGGCCTCTTTCCCCGTTTTTCACATTTTGCAGAAAATTACTAGTATAATCATAATATTATGTAATTACTCGTATCAATTAATATTCTAATATTGATGTGGTTGATGTTATAGTTAATAGAGTATGTCTGGTTAATGTTTGTATTATGTGTGTATTTGTGTTTGCGTGTGTGTGTGTGTGTGGGCGGTGGGTGTGCGTGTGTGTGCGTGTGTGCATATATGTGTGTGTGTGTGTATGTGTGTGTGTGTGTGTGTTGTGTCAATGGGATTGTACCTTCTTTTCCCTGCGAACAGTGTAGGACTGTAGTATGTTGTTAGTTCGTGTTGTTTGACGACTGTGTGAAGTATGAATAGTTGACGAATCGTTAGTACCTTGAAAACTTTTTTGTAGAGATCTTCTGTAGGGTAGCGGTAAGGTAGGCCATTGGACACTTTTAGTATTGCGCGTTGGGCTCGCTCGTATTGTAACAGCGTTGTTTTGGGTGCGCCGCCCCACGTTGTTATGCAGTTTGTTAGTAGCAATTGACATAGTGCATAATATACCGTTCTTTTTAGAGCTTCACCCGCGATATCCCGTAGGTTCCTAAACATTAGTATTGGTTTGCGAATTCTAGCTGTGAGTGTCTCGATGTGCGGACAAAAGCTGAGAGTAGAGTCCAAGGTAACTCCAAGGTATTTTGTTGTCGTTGTTCTCTCTAGGGGCTTGCAGGTACATTGAACGACGTTAGGTTTTGGACAAGTATGTGCTGTAATTAAGCGGGTGGCGGTCGTGGGATGGGAGTTGCGTATGGTGAATTTGATATATTTTGTTTTGTTGGCGTTTAGAGTCAGAGTGTTGCTCCGTAGCCATTCGGATACCTTGTCGAGTCCACTTTGAGCAATATCATAAACTTTTTCCCAGGTATTAGAGTAGAATAGGAGGGCTGTGTCATCGGCGAAGGCAAAAATTTTGCCGTTTTGTAGCATGAGCGCACACAGGTCGTTAATATAGATGATAAATAGGGTTGGGGCGATTGCGATGCCTTGGGGAACACCATGAGTTGTAAATAGTTCGGTACTAATGTAATCATCTACCTTAACGCTCTGTGTACGCTCAGTGAGGAAATCTGTGAAAAGCTTGAGCTGGGCTCCCCTTATACCCGTTTGTTCCATCTTCTTTATAAGGGTGGCAACAGAGACAGTATCGAATGCTTTGGCCAAGTCGAGGAAGATGCCTAGCACCTTCTGACCTTCGTCTAGTTTTTTTAATGACCAGGTCAGTCAAGTCGTGCACTGTATCACCAGTAGATTTGCCTGCTCGAAATCCGTATTGCGAAGTTGACTGAATGTTGTTTTTCTCGAGGTAAGAGACTAGTCTCTTGTTCATTATGCGTTCGAGCACTTTTGATAGGCAGGATAGGACGGCAATTGGTCTATAGTTTGAAACCTGATCTCTTTTGCCAGCCTTATAGATAGGATATATAATAGCTTTTTTAAAAACTTTGGCGAATACACCAGAAGCGAGTGATTGATTACAAATATGCGTTAGAGGATTGGGTGTATGTTTTGCTTAATAACGTTCGTTGGAATTATTAATACTATAAATGTGAAAGTGTGTATGTCTGTCTGTCTGTTGCCTCTTCACGCTTTAACGGGTTAATCGACTTTGATGAAATTTGGTATACAGATATTCTGCAAGACGGGGAAGGATAGTTCTTGCTGCAAAAGATTTATGCTTTCTGCCAGATAAACTTTGCGTTCAATGGAGTTCAAATCAACTAAAGAAAAGAAATCGCTCAATATACGTCTACTATAATACTAATCTGGGCTGATTTGCTCCAAGCGTTTTCAGATGGTAATTATTTATTAGTTTGATTTTAAGAGCCTGTAAGCTGTAGCAATTTAGTCAAGGTTTAACCACACTTAAGAAACAGCTTCTCCAGTAACAGTTTGACAGCTGGGGAGTTTCATTTATAATTAACTGTTCAGTTGATAGTAATGATCTTGAGCATACGCATTGAATTGCTAGACTTGACGCCCTTATGGGGCTGACTATTCCAATTTGGGAAGAAAGAAATTCACATCGCAACGTGAACTGATCCCAACTTTGTGTAAGGCTTACATTATATGCTAAGTACTAACATACGATTTTGCTTGATAGTTTTACTGCAAATCGAGTAATAATTACTGTGTAGACCGCAAAACTCACAGCTCGAAGGCTCGCATCGAGCCGGATTGATGGAATTAAATATATCGATTTAGAGTAAAACTATCGAGTAATGCTGAATGTGTGGACGAAAGCCCGATCCGCGGGTTTTGCTCGACGTTATTGCTCGATCGAGCAAAACTGTATGTGAGTACTTAGCATTAGATTAGGTACCTGTCGTACAATATCTCTCAATCATCATTAATCTGTAATCCAATAGTCGTGTATAGAGTATTGACTTCACAGAGGTTATAATTGTTGACAATATTTGAGACTGACTCCGACCCTCCGTTTGTTAGCTCATTTATTATTTCATAATTTAATACTCTGAGGCTTCTTGTATGGCTTTCAGTCTTGAAATCAGCGTGCAGCGGGGCGGGAGTTGGCGGCGGGGAGAGGTGGCGGCGCGTTCCAATGTGTGAATTTACGTATATTGATAATCCCGTTAGTACGCCGCCGGCCGCTCGTACTAGACGGCTTATCTATATAAATCTACACATTGGAATGCGCCGCTTTCGTGCCGCTACCACTCCCGCTTCGCTGCCCGCTGATTTCGAGACTGAAACTTTAAGTTTAGCATTTATTAAATTGTCTTGTTTTAATATACAGAGGACTACTTAAGTAACGAGTCGCACTCAAAGACGTTTAAATAATGTGTAGGGATTATGCCACTATCTTCATTTTAGTAATATCAGTTAACAATTAACATTCGTCTCTCAGTGCAGCAGTAAGACTGCACCAAGATTTGTGAACCAATGTAAAAAATACGGTGTAACAAACTATCCTATCTCGGGACTTGAAGTAATATGAAACTCCTACTTACACAGTGTATAGATAATAACTAAACACGTTAGTCAATTTGCTTATGTTAACCTTGTCAACATACGGTAATGTCATCTGACAGCGCGCCATTTTGAAAGAGAAGATGGCGCCGATACGACATTTACGTCACATTTATTACTTCTGTATCTCGATATTTATTACGCTAATTTATCCTCCCACGAGACTCAGCAAAACTTTCTTTAATATCGGAAAAATCATTTAAAAAGCAATTAATCTAAAGCTAAGCGGCGTAAAGAAATCTCTTGGGTACAAGTACGCTTCGTAGAAATAGAATTTACTGAGTGATAACTCTTTCATAGAAAATTCTCTTGGGTTCGTCTGTATGAAATTCTACGGAATTTTTGAAAGGATTAAGAATTAGATAAAATTGCGACATGACTGAGTGATGCGTTGAATTTATTTTTAACTAGATGACGCCCGCAACTACGTTGCGCTAAAATTCGTTTAACGCGCGGGAACATTTTTTCGTATAAAAAGTATTCCATATCTTTTCTCGTTTCTCAAAGAATTTCCAAACCAATGATGAAAAACTCAAAGCAGATATGTTACTACCGCGCGCGTTTTGAAGATTCAAATACGGCCCAATTGGGTCGTCTGTTATTTAGTCTGCATCGACTTATCATCTCATCTCTTACCACATATCTTGATTGCAAAAAAAACCTTGATTATTTACATTTTCAATTATTTTTTCGAACAATCTGGAAAAAATCGAATTTTCGTCATGGCTCAGGCGAAGAAAGAGACAGCGATACGATTCGACGTTTAAAAATATAACGTCTCTTTTATGTAAATGGTTTTTCGTATCTTTTGTTTCACTTATCTGTCAAATTTGTCTATGTTTGCAATTTTGAATTTGAAAATTGTTCGGAAGAGATTTAAGCCGGAAAATAGTATGGACGTAACAGATCTGTATAAGTTCATTGCTCTAAACCAAATTTCAGTAAAGTCGGTTCAGCGGTTTGGGCGTGAAGAGGTAACAGATAGAAAGATTGACAGACAGACGGATAGACATACACACCTTCGCATTTATGATCATTTCAGTATCTTAAAAATCCTTGCTATCAATAAAAATAAACATTTCTCCTCATAATACGTTTAAATAAGAACTAGGTTAAGGCAACGTCATCAATTTCTGATTCCATGCACTTTCCCCTTCGTGCAAAGAAATGCCACGCCATATTTAGAAAATGGCGTCTGTGGCGTGTGAGAATCGCGTTTGCACAAATTGTTGCGATTGCAATCTAGAACTTCTTGGTCACCTCCTAAATAATGCAGGCGAATTTATGATTTTCCGCATACAAATGCTAGAAAGGAAAAGTAACAATGGATATTAAAGTTTGTCACGCCGGTTAAGATTTCATTAAGTATTATTATATTCTCACTAATACCCAGAAATTTTTTGTTAATTTAAATTTAAATTTAATTTTCTGTTATTTTTTTGCTGTAATTCGTTAAGAATTCCCCCATAGCACAGGCTGCGCCTAGTTTGGGGGACTGCCACTTTTTAAAACATTTTGTTAATTAAGTTCCGACAATAAAGATTTGTATTTGTATTTGTTTTTCTCACTGGCAAGGTGATCGCACATGATTTATGAATCAGCACACCCGCGCCGAATGCGCCGCATTTTGAATTTCGTTGTGTGAAATGATATGAAACTTTGCACATTCGTCCGCATCGTACGCGCCGCATTTCGTGAACTATGCGGTGTGTTTGACGCGTATGGCGCGTACGGTGCTGACAAATCTGCGGTCAGCTTTAGTTGCTGAACTGGTGGTAGGCAATAGGCATATTCATAGGCTATTTTTTACATGGGGAATTGCTTCACGCATCCCTGGATTGGGACGATTGGTCGGGGTATAAGGGACTCCACCTCCTACCAACTAAAACCTCATGGAACTCCATCTCCCCGCTGAAGGCAGAGTTGCAGGCACGGTATAACCTACCGCAACTTATCCAGCGACCATTGGTTTGTACGCGGTTTAATGGACTGTATCTAAATTTGAATGCTAAGTATAACTATGAATTGTCACCGCACCACAAGATAACACCTGCTTATGCAAATAGTACACCATATAGCAAATTTGAGATCTTACCTTTGGATTCGGATGGATTCCAGCGTGTAGATGCGATGGGGGCCCCCAATTCAGCGGTTTATACAAAACCGTGGCTTACGCGGCGCGGCGGATAGCACAAGAGAACAACCAACTTCACTCAGCAGCGTGCGGGCATTTTTGACGATATGTTGCGAACTTCAATCGGCGAATGCAGCGCCAAACTTGCGTGCGGGAAATTGGGGAGACAGGATATGTATGATAGGATCGATAAGATCTCGTTCCAGCCATAAAAATGCACAATCACAAAAACAGATGGCGTTTTATAAATTATACGGTACACAATTCATAGCTATAATATACGGCGCTTTCAACCATCATAAGTCTCATTTTTGCCAAAGAATTTTACTCCTATTTTCACTTAAAATAAAATGTTATTATAAAGAAAAACAAAAGGAAAGGAGGGCTAATAGAATTCAAATTACAAGGCCCTAGGAGGGACGAGATAATGTGCCTGTCATTTTATATACAAAGTAGGTGTCGTCTTTCGACATATTTTGTATGATGAATAAGTATTATAAAGAGAACAAATATTTTTATCGGACTTCAAAAAAGGAGGCTACAAATTCGACCGGGTGTATGTATAAAACTAGTGACTCGCCCCGGCGTCGCACGGGTATAAAATATATAGGCACTGAAAAAATGATTAAAATAATAAACACATTTTGGCAACGCACCTGCAGCTCTTCTGATGTTGCGAATGTCCATGGGCAACAGTGGTTGCTTACAATCAGGTGACCCGTTTGCTCGTTTGCCCCCTCATTTATTAATAAAAAAAAACATAAAAATAGCTCCAGTAGTTCGCGAGATAAGCCCTTTTAAATAATTTCCCCCGTTTTTTCCACATTCTCCTATTAGTCTTGGCGTGATAAAATATAGCTTATAGCCTTCCTCAATAAATGGGCTATCTAACACTGAAATAATTTTTCAAATCGGACCAGTAGTTCCTGAGATTAGCGCGTTCAAGTTAGCCCTTTCAAATAATTTCCCCCGTTTTTTCCACAATTTCCTCTATTTCTTCGCTCCTATTAGTCTTAGCGTAATAAAATATAGCCTATAGCCTTCCTCGATAAAAGGACTATCTAACACTGAAAGAATCATCAAAATCCGTTGCGTAGTTTTAAAGATTAAAGGGAACAAAGGGACATGAGGGAAAAAAGCGACTTTGTTTTATAATAAGTATAGATAAAGATATAGAAAGTATATATATTTTCAGGAATGCTCAGTTTTCATATATTTTGTTAATCTCTATCACTATCTATTGTACAAAGGTGCAAAATTGAAAGTGTAATTTACGTATGTATGTTTTGATGTTTGTGTTCGCATATCTCTGGAACTTCAAGTCCGATTTAAGTAATTCTTTTCTGTTGTACTATTTATTATACAACTTAGGGAATGCTGTAAGTTTCATGACAGTCGGTTCAGTAGTTAGTTTCGGCCTAACCGAGTATACAACTTCGCTCGGTCGGAGGATAATCCTTTGCGGCCACCACGCATATTCCCACATTTTTAATAAGTGTCTAGTCAGCAATTCGTTTATCTATTTCTTACATATTCACGCTTAAACCGCTAAAAAGATTTTAAATATATTTGGTATAGAAATACTTTGAACTCCATAAAAATACAAGGTAAAAGATTTATTCCGAAAAACATCTACTTGTCGTAACAGCAACAAATTATCAAGTTTTAAAGAAAAAATATTAAAAACTTGAGATATAATTTAATAACATATTAAAATATAATATTTTTCGTACCACAGTCCATTATAATAACTGTATTTTATTTAAAAAGATAATAAAACCGACTTCAAAATTGTGCGTAATTGAGAATTAAAACTCCCTATCTCCAAAACTACTTAACCGATTTTAATGAAACTTGCACTATTCCCTAAGTTGAACAATACCTAGTACAACAAAAAAAGAATCACTTAAATCAGACTTGTCATTCCGGAAATATGCGAACACAAACATAAAAACATACATACATACACATACACTTTTGAAATTTGGCACATTTGTTCAAACGCTGATATAGACTAACATAGACAAAAACTGGGCAGTTCTGGAAATATTACATACATACGCGTCGAATTGATAACCTCCTATTTTTGAAGTCGGTTAAAAACTCGCCCGTACAGTGTACCCCGGGGAGAGGCGTATAATCACTTTATAACAGGCAACATACTGTACGTCAATTTGCTAATGTTTTCTATGAAACCCGACGGCCCACTGGTGTTAACTTAATAAATGTAATTGTATTATTTTATAGGTTTGGTTTGTAGGTGGTGTAATATTACTTCAAGTTATTAAAATATTATTACAATGGTAATGTTTGTAACAGTAACTGAGGCTTGGAATTAACTTTTTTATGGACTAAATTTTATCGCGTATAGTAGAGTATTCCTGAAGAATGTGCAACAAACGGATCTATAAAATCCTTAGCTTTTTTTTTATCGGGCTTTGGCCCACCACACATTCCCACCACTGTATCTCCTGTGTCGCCAGGATCGACAGCGGTATCCAACCACGAAAACCCTTTGATATGATCTCAGGGAGCCCGAGGGACATGCTAAAGCTGTCTTGGGACACGCAACGAATTTAATCAGAAGAAGATAGGAGGAGTAGGAAGTGTACAGTTTCCCTCCCCATAAATAGCGGGAGACAGCACAAAGTTGCAATGACCGAAAGTCAAAGAACTAAAGGGAAAGCACCACGGGAATAATTAATATTAATTATGACTACTAAGCTAGATCTAAGTTAATGTTGGGATTTGTTGTGTTACACTGTTTCCAGTAATAATTATGACAAAACGCTTAAAGGCACGGAAGTTCCTTGCGTTGTCCACGAGATCATCGTAATATGGGACTCCAGATTTGCAAAGTATGTTGTTAAGCATTATAGATCTTTCGTTTTGCCAGAGGTTACACTCCCAGAGAACATGATGGGCGGTTTGTTCGAATATGTTGCCTTCGGTCGAGCACTCGCACATGGGTGATTCTACTAATTTAAATCCATAGAGTTTGGCTTTAAAATTACCATGACCGGTCAGGAATTGAGATACGCAATGATCAATATCCATCCAGTGTTTGGATAGCCGTTGACGTATATCTGGAAAAAAGTTATAAAGGTGGCGACCTTTTGTGGAGTTATCCCAACGAGTTTGCCATTCGGACATTAGGTAACGTACTGAATCATCTAAGGGTTCAAACAATCTAGCTATTTTTGGTTTATCGCGAGCGTTTAAAAAGTCCGGGCTAGTAATGTTTTTGTTGTGGTAGTACATAGTCGCACGACGCTGTATTTCAAGGTCAAAAATCCTTAGCTTGGTTGATCATATTTTACAGATCATTTACAGACTTTTAAAAGCGTAGACTTCTACGACACTACAAATGTAGTTTCGTAGACGCTCTACGACGCATCATAAATCATATTTCCTAGCTTCGTAGACGTTCTACGACGCATCAAACTTCGTAGCTTCGTAGACGTTCTACGACGCATCAAACTTCGTAGCTTCGTAGACGTTCTACGACGCATCAAACTTCGTAGCTTCGTAGACGCTCTACGACGTACCACAATTTGTAGTTTCGTAGATGCTCTACATAATGTGAGATATATTAAAGAAGCCGTAGGTGTGTCATGATGTTACTGCAGTCACTGTCATAGTATGACAGTGACTGCAGTAACATGCAGTAGATTTAACTCAGTCACTGTCATAGTATGAAGCGCATTTTATACTACTTTCACCATTTGGATGTTCATTATCCTGGAGCTCACGATTCCTGTCTCAACTTTGTATGACATCGCTGTCTATAAAGTGACACTTAACAACAAAGCACAAAAAAAAGATCGCGGACCAAAAAAAGACAAAATAAAGGTCTATTTATATTAAAGTTTTCACCATAGGTTCTAGTATAAATAAATTATAACTACTCCACGTAGACCGGAGTGCAGCTAATGTAAACGCGAAGTCGACGGCACATTTTAATAACATCACGTCGCTCGTTGGTATTCCAATCTGCGGGGATTTGTCCGGGAAATCGCGGACTGCTGTGTACCTTAACATCCCACCGCACTTGCCTGCAAGCATGATCATTGATCAAGACATGCTCGCAGGCTTGAGGAATTGCTATTGACACTTACCATGATGGAAGATATTATGTGATCACCGATAGTTATAGGTCGCTAGATTAAAGCCGGTATCTACAGGGTGTAACAAAACTAAGATGTAACAAAGCTATGTGTATGAGCCCCCTATATAGAGTTTCTTGTGAAAGTATCAGCGCTTAATGAGTACCCTTTTTCACTCATGAATGGAATACAATACAATTCACAAAAAATTTTTTGCTCCGTCAGCGCTACCACTTTCACAGTGAACTGTATATAAGGAACACATGCCCACCCTTAAGTGTTATCACTTAGTTTTTTTACATCTTGTATAAAATATATTCTATTGGATTGATGTAGCATTCTTTCAGCATAATAAGCTTTTAAACAATTATTTTACTATTGCTTAATCTTCTATTATATAAAATTCTCGTGTTACGGTGTTTGTTGCTAGTATCTTCGGTTGGACTGATTTTAATGAAATTGTATATACATGTCGGGTAGGTCTGAAAATCGGCTGCACTCATTTGATATGTCTTACATAAGTACCGAACGGTACTTAACTACGATTTATTTATTAAAAAACATCCCAAGAATACTCTTGATATATTTTAATCCTTGTGGTAAAAGCGGTGATCGGTCTATTAAATACGGCTTGTATTAGCCGGCCCCTAGACGATTAATTGTATTGTCAATATCACGCTTCAATTTTATTGAACATTTTATTTGAGAATTAGATTGAAGGCGCGCGATGTTCAATATCAACCTTCTATAATCTGTGATATCAACCCTAGATGGTCAATAATATTATGCAATACGTGACATTGCGCAATAAAATTGCTCGTCTAGAGGCCCGCTTAGACTGCATTAGGTTGGATCGTGTAGCCGACCTATTATAACTCGTCAAAAGTATTACGTATTCATTATAAGGCAGTAAGTTGGCCGCGCCAGTACGTATACAATATACATTATACTAATGCGGGTTAAACACGATTAGATGAGCTAAATTATTCTTACATCTTGGGATTAAGTAATCTCTGGTTGGATATTATGTGTGTGTAATGTGTGAATACGTGTGTGTGTGGTGTGTTGTGTGTGTGTGTGTGTGAAGCAAAAATGTGTCTCATTAGCTTTGTCCACACTGTGCCTTTTTCTGTTCGTCAAGGGCATGCGTTATAGCGCAGTCAACAGCAAACGTAAGGTATGCCCGCGACGCATGCCCTCAAAAATGACAATGTTGGCGTTGCGTTCGTTGACGCATTCAATTATTGAATGCACCAAAACGAAAGTTGAATGAAAGAAGATGATGAAAATTGAAGACGAAGAAAATTCAATGTGAGTACCTATGACATGTGTGTGTGTGGAGTTTGAATGCATTGTGTGCTTATTAAGAGTTAACGTGATCTGCAATGCTTCAAAAAAATGTAAGATTTGGTCCAAACCAGACGGCAGCAGACTAACTGCATTGAATTGACATTACTTTCCCAAATAAAGTAGGTTCGCTATATTTCTTTGAAACATTTTTTTTGACAATACACGAAATAATATTATAGCTAACTCAATCGTTCAAAAAAGCTCTAAAACAAAATATAGCGGTAAAATTAGTTTACCGCCCAGGAACCGTAAATTTTTCCGGCATAAAAAGTATCCTGTGTCATTTTCTGCGACTCAAAGTATTTCCGCACCAAATTTCAATAAAATAGGTTCAGTGGTTTGGGCGTAAAGAGTTAACAGACAGACAGGCAAACAGACTTTCACATTTTTAATATTAGTATGGATTATTAGTTTTCCATAGCACTATTCGTACCGCATTCCCTAAGGGTCATTAAGGTATGAACCAGTTCATTACGTTAAAGTTTAAATTAGTGGTTAATGGTGAAACACTCAAAAGGTCGTTAGGGAGTGCCCACTAACTCCCGCTTAACTCCTTAATGAGAATTAATCCATACTTCCATAATTTATTACTTATCACTTACTATATTACAAATGCGAAAGTGTGTCTATGTCTGTTACCTCTTCACGCTCAAACCGCTGAGCCAACTTTGCTGAAATTTGGCATGGATATATTTTGAGTCCCGAGAAAGGACATTGGATAGTTTTTGTCCCGGAAAAATGTACGGTTCAAGCGCAGTAAGCGAATTATGGTGCAACGGATATTCTGGCGTCATCTGGTACTTTAAAAATGCAAAAGTGTGTCTGTCTGTCTATTACCTCTTCACGCCCTAACCACTGAACCGATTTTGAAGAAATTTAGTATACAGATACTTTGAGTCCCCGTAACGGACATAGGATATTATTTATCGCTGAAAAAATGAATGTTTACTGCTCGAGAAACTAATTTTGGTTATCTAGTGTTTGAATAACAACTTCAGTTCGTGAGATTAAACTCCTCCTAAACGGGTGACCCTTTTTGGATGGAATATTTCGTGTATATGTTCGAAAATGATTGGCCTTATTTTAGATTCGATATTATGATTGCTCATGATCGACAAACGTTGTGCATGGTAAAGTTTTGGTACCATAAGACACTGAATTTCCTTAATAATAGTATTCTAAAAAGTTAAAAACCGACTACAAAATTGTACGTAATTGAGAGTTCAGTATCCAGTAGTTTTTAAGATTGGGAATTTTTTCCTATCTTAAAAACTACTGAATCGATTGTGATGAAACTTGCAGTGTTTCCCTTTACAATACCTAGTATAAAAAAAGAATTCTTGTAGTTCCGGAGATATGCGAACACAAACATAAAAATAGGTTGTCTGTAAAGTCGGTTTACTGACGATAGTTGAACGTGACAACGTTTGACGTTGTCACGTTCAACTATACTTAACCTTTAACCCTCGCTTCCGAATCTCTATAAATAGAAACAAACTTTTTCGACTGTAACCTAAAGTTATTTCGATGTATTTCTTTCAAATCGACCTATGCAAAGAACAAAGTTCTATTTGAATATATCACCAAAGTACATTTAGTGTATTTTTTACTGCTATCGGACTTCTACATTTTATAAAAAAAATAAAAATTTAAAAATGTTACGTAAAAACAATAGTAATTACTACAAGTCTCATCTCACTACCAACTTCGAGTAGCAAGATATCGACAATTGCAGCACTTGCGTTAGCGTCTTGTTGGCCCAGCGGGACAAGCTAGATATCACAGCGCCAAGTACCAGGTTCGCGTCCACGCGGCGGCATTTCTTACTTTTCGCTTTCTTTAAAATAATTATAAGCATCACTCACTCAAGTAGGACTTAGGAGAGAGACGGATGTCGAACGCTGCCGAACGCAAAGGCCGATTGTGCTTCCTTGTCGCTCGTTCCGCGCTCTCGCTTGCACTTCAAGCCTTGTATGGAACGCCTCAGAGCGAGGTAACGACGCATGAACTGTCATGTTTTTCGGGCGCGCACCCCATATCGAATTAAAGACGTTATCACGTCAAAACATACTGTATACATATACATACATACTTACACTTTTGAAATTTGGCACATTTGTTCAGACGATGATATGACTAACATACACGAAAACTAGTTAATTCTGGAAATATTACATACATACAGGTCGAATTGTTAACCTCCTTTTTTGTAGCCGGGTAAAGATAAGTAACTTTAACAGTGAAGTATAGTTTGTGCAATAAGAAAAGTTGGTGTTGTCTGCCTGTCGTCTAATAAACTAACAAGAGCCTTCGCTAACGAGTTCCCAACTGAGAATTACTCGGGACGTTGTTTATTTTATATCGAAAACAAAAATAAATGGTAAGTGCCGTTTGTTGGGCGCTTGTTTCTCGGAAAATATATATTCTTTTTTTTCTTAACGTATAATGAAAATAAATAAACGATAATGGAAATATTTTAATAGTATTATATATTTAAATAAGGGCCAACCCGCACGTACCACAACCACACGATAACCACACCACGTGGTCGTGCGTATATTTCGTATTGTAAATGAACTGGACCATTCACAAGTACCACCTTTTGCAGTCATTGTCGATCACTTGTCAGATACCGACTACATTGCAACCACGGCCAACCACATCGCAACCACGTCGGCATTTTGTCGGTACCACAACGCAACTACAAAAAGCTGCTGCGACACCATTCACACGTAACCACTGCTCGACGACATTTTGTTGACGACATCGTCGTGTGGTTGTCGTACGTGTGGGTTGGCCCTAAGGGCCGGGACACAAAAACACGGCATGACGTCGTACGACGCGCGTCGTGAATTCCCACGACACGGCGTCGTACGACGTCGTACGTAGAAATTCAAGATTAGTTTCTACGACGCGACGTCGTACGGCGCCGTGTTGTGGTTTTTTACGACGCGCGTCGTGGATTTCCGTGCCGCGTTTTTGTGTCCCGGCCCAAAGGAACGTAACTCTGAATTCATCAGCAGTGGAGTTTATTGTTTTTAAAAATAGGTAAAGGTATGGATGAATTAGTGGATATCTAAAATTTTGTAAAAAATCCCTTGATACTACATTTACAGTGTTACGACGAAATAAATAACAAATGAAATCCGCCTAAACTCTTGATTTAATACCAAGGTTTTTATGAGACACGGCCTCGTAAAAGTTCATTTAATTAGGTTGTTAATTACATGACAAGTTTAACTAGCCTACTGTTCAACTTAAATTAACTTTTTAAGACCTAGATCTTTTATCGTTAATTTAACGTACTTCTTATAAAATGTAACTAGAATACTAATCTAAAAATATGTTTATTATTACATACTTTGGTAACACATAATATTATCTTGCGTGTATAAAAATGTAAACAATATCTTACATAAAATAGCATAAAAGGCAGAAAATTAATTGTCATACTCAAATTAATAATTTTGTACTAGATGACGCCTGCAATTCCGTTGTGCTGAAATTTGTTTATCGCGCGGGAACCGTACATTTTCTTTGGGGTAAAAAGTATTTTTAGTCCTTTCTTGCGACTAAGCGTTTCTCCATACTAAATCAGCAAAGTAGGGTCAGCGGTTTTGGCGTGAAGAGGTAAAAGACACATTTTCACATTATAATATTAAGAACTAGATGACGCCCGCAACTCCGTTGCGCCAAAATTCGTTTATCGCGCGGCAACCGCATATTTTTCCAGGATAAAAACTATCCTATGTCCTTTCTCGGGACTCGAAGTATCTCCATGCTAAATTTCAGAAAAATCGGTTCAGCGGTTTGAGCATGAAGAGGTAACAGACAGACAGACAGACAAACACACTTTCGTATTTATAATATTAGTATGGATGGATATTGGTAGTAAAATTTCGACAGTCAGCTTTATCTCAAATTAAATTATGATAGTAGAGTAGGGCATTATACTTTCAAATCAGACATTAACGATATATTTGCTTTTGTTTATGTTGGAGAAAGTAAAATCAACATAGTATTTGCCAGACTCATCATGTTTCACGATTAGAAAGAATAGGTGACGCCATCTAGTTTTTAACATACAATTATTGTGTCGTGGTGTTCGTTGGAAAACTCCTAAACGACTGAATAGTATTGAAAGTTTGTATGCTCATCCTGTAGGTTTGAGGATCGGCCAACATTTATATTTCATTAATCATTCCAAACATGTTGTCTGAAATTATCTGAGCGGTAGGCTCAAGCGTTTGCTCCGCGGCCCTTACGGCTGCCATTGGAGTGGACCTCTCCCTGCCAGCAATAATCCGGGTAATGTTGAGCAGCGAGATTGCGTGGCAGGCGGTGAATGACTTTGCCCAGGATGTCATCACTGCAAAGGAGGAGGCCGAGCGCAGGAGAGAACGGGAGGCGCTCGACCCCTTGAGACGGCCGATGAGAAGACGCGCACCACGGAGTGGCCGCAGCGCCTTGCCTTAGCCAGGATACTCAGGGTGGCAGTGTGGGGACACCACCGCCCATTGCACCGAGTTCCAGAGAGAGCCGTGATGCGCATGGCTTTTCTAGGCTACCTCGCGAGGCGACCTGGAAAAGCCTGCATGTTTTGATGAGTCTGGCACAGACAACCGTTGGTAAAGTTACGGTGGGTTGATCGTGCCCGTAACCTTGCCTAAGCGCAACCGTACGTGCCTGAGTGGAGCACCATGGGGTTTTAGTGGGTAGTTCCTCAGAGAGTCCCACATACCTCGGCCGATGTCCCCAATCCGCCGGGGATGCGTAATGCATTTCCCCATGTAAAAAAAGGCTCAAGCGTTTGCTCAGACCGTACAATGTACATGGCGACACAAAATTTGCCGGATCATCTAGATGTTTAAATAATTCATTCGTTCTATTTCAATTAAGTCTATATGCAATCAGTAACGGGAAGAAGTTACTCAATAATAATAATTAAAGCTGTACTCATCTTATCACTTTTAAACGAGGACAGTAAATAAAAACTTTTCTTTACCATCTTTCCATAAAAGATAAATGAGCTGTGAGATTATAGGAAAAGATAAAGATAAGCGATTAAGCAACTTTATACAATATCGACGTTGTTTACCGAACTCCTAAATTGTTTCGTTCTGATGAGAAAATGTTTGGGAATCCTTCGTAACTTATATTCTTAAGATGTATATTGAATGGTTATACTGTACTCGGCGAAACACGGCGCAAACGGTCATTGATGCCCTGTTAAAAAGCCGCGATTGACAACATCTAACATTTCATTGTCAATCGCGGTTTAATATAGAAAATAACAAGTTTTTGACAGTGAGTCAATGACCGCTACCGCCATTTTTCGCCGAGTACATTATAGTTACCTTGTTTAGGTCATAAAGGTAATATACCTATCGGAATAGAGATACAATCCCGAGCTGTCAAGCTTAACCAAATTTTGATTTACATCTGTGTTTACAATTATGTTTACGTGTGCGTGTCAGTGATGTACAAACATCTTGTAATTCGACAAAATATCGATCATGGAATAATAATTGTAAGATTGTAAAAATAATAAAATAGGATAAAATAAAACTGCATAGATATATAATAAAAATTGAAATTTTGAAGTAAAATGTGACTTTTCTTCAAAATGCTTGCTGCACAATTAAGTATGCATGAATTATTCTTCGGAGTCCAGTTAGGACGGTTAATTATTTTAAGCTATGAATTTCTGGTATCCAGGTCAGCAGGAAATCTGAAAAATTGGCCAAGTGTTAGTCGGACTCGCGCATGAAGGGTTACCGGTTTCAACCAGGCATTTTCTAAAACCCGGCACGATACGAGACGACATGTCATGACACGATTCGACACGTTACGTCACGTCACATCAGTACACGACACGACTTCACTAGACCCTATTAATTTTCAATTCACTCTCAATGAGCCCTTTTATTTGATGCCCATCTTGCAGAAGTGCTTTAACTATTCCCCTATCTTGGATGAGCAGCCATGTTGGATGTAGAATGACATTACATCTGTGGAAATTTCAAAAGTCTATTACTATAGCGGTTCTTGTTATACAGCCTGGAGACAGACAGACGGACGGACGGATGGACAGACGGACAGGAAACGAAGTCTTAGTAGTAGAGCGGGCTGCGGGACCCCACTACTAGGACTTTTTACCCTTTGGGTGCGGAACCTTAAAAACGATAAATTATGTATGATAGTATATTAATATACTTAAACTAATTATAAACTACGGATGAGTATGTTATCATTTCAACATTCCTAGATAATTAGTATACTTAACTAAAAAGATATTTTCATATCGATACAACTTATCGCAATGATATATTATATAAAAAACTCAAACACTTATCGATAACTTGATGCAGCCCTAGTGTAAAATAGATGAAAATTGTTTACACAAAATATCCTTAAATTGTTCACCATGGCTAGTCAAGTTATGTTTTCCATATAATTAAACATATATAGAAGTGAATTATTAAAATCAATACCAATAACTCGTAGGGAATTGGCAAAAACAAACTTAAAACTAGGTCCTGTCGATGTGGAATAATTCACCTGTGAAATGTATATTTGTCCGGGTTTTTTCAATGTGTGGATCCAGAATCATTCCACAAACATTTAACGATGTTTCTAGAGCCGTATTTCTAAAAATTATTCATTATTTTACTTAAAACCACAATTTTTATGAGAGTCCAAATTGACAGCGATCGGTACAGGGTCAGACAGACTGTCAAACAGATGAAAAAAAAGCTATGGAACCGCTAATCACTCTCTCTATCTACCACGCAGTGTTACTGATAGTGACATCCCGCTTGCTCAGGCCTTTGTTTCTCTACTCCGATAGGTATATTAACTTTATGGTTTAGGTATTGGATATTACAGAAATCCATACTAATAATATAAAGTGTGTTAGTGTGTCTGATTGTCTGAACTCTGACCTCTTCACGCCCAAACCGCTTAAGAGCCCGGGTTACCCTCGAAATTCTCATACATACGTAATACCAAAATCATTTTCTCATACGAAAATATTTAACATGTTTAAGTTATTTTTCAGCTTAAAATAGTAATTACCTAGGTTCCTGTACAAAAATTAACTTCAAAATATTTAAACACTAAAAAAAATTTTTTTGTGTATATTTTTTTTACTAAATTTACTACTAAATATTTAAACACTAAAAAATAGAGTAAAACATTAAAAACTATATAAATAAATATTAAATTTACTACAAAATATTTCAACTCTAAAAAATATTTTTTAGTATTTAAATATTTTGTAGTAAATTTACTATTTATTTATATACTTTTTAGTGTTTTACTCTATTTTTTAGTGTTTAAATATTTAGTGTAAATTAAGTAAAAACAATTTATACACAAAAATTTTTTTTAGTGTTTAAATATTTTAAAGTTAATTTTTGTTCAGGAACCTAGGTAATTACTATTTTAAGCTGAAAAATAACTTAAACATGTTAAATATTTTCGTATGAGAAAATGATTTTGGTATTACGTATGTATGAGAATTTCGAGGGTAGCCCGTCCCCTTAACCCATCAACTCCCAAGCGGCACCCGGGTGCCGCATAACAATTAAATATCTATTGTGTCTGCGATTCCCACAATCGAGGTATTAATACCTCGATTAGTGGAATCGATTTTTCCGAAATTTAGTATGTTTGAGTCCTGGAAAATGACATAGGATACTTTTTAACCTACACCATGTATTACATATATTTACAAGAGACGCCTCCGTGGTCTAGTGGTATTGAGCGCGGCTCTTGACTCGGAGGTCGTGGGTTCGATTCCCGCGTTGGAAACATGTTATTTCCAAGTTTGGTTAGGACAATGCAGGCTGATCACCTGATTGTCTGACAAGTAAGATGATCCATTCGTCGGATGGGCATGTAAAAAGTCGGTCCTGCGCCTGATCTCTCGTCAGTCGTGTCGGTCGTCCGTCCCACTGGGTTATGAGAGTAAAGAAATAGAGAGTGCTCTTGTGTATTGCGCACACACTTGGGCACTATAAAATTACTCCTGCGTAGTTGGCCTGGTTTCAATGAAACCGGCCACCGTCACCGAAACCGGTGTGGGAGCTATTATTATTTACAAGAGACATATTATACACAACCTAAATACTTATGTTCATTTATCAATAATAATTATTTTGTAAATAATATAGATACGTTAAAAATTGTATACGTTTAGTATAATATATTCTGTCAAGCGACTTTCCTAATGTATAAGACACGGACGAAACCAAAGACTTATAATGGACGAAATAATCTTACATAATATACACAATAGGTTTTTTATTGCTTAAGAGGATTTAAAAAATCCCAAAAATGCTACACACAATATATCAAATTGATAAACCATCCTTTGAAGTATGAAATGAATAATCCTGAAATAAAAAGAACGAAGACGGCGTCGGCTTTTCTTTTATTTTATTTGCTTATCGCTCAGGAAAAAACTAATTTTGCTTTTGACGTCTCGCCACAGCTGAAATGTGGAAAACAGAATTAATATTCCTTTTAAGTGGCTATTTAGCCTGCGTAAGGAATAATTCAATCATATTATAAAATAATACTCCCCGCACCGGTTTCGGTGACGGTAGCCCGTGGCCAGTATCATTGAAACCAGGCCTGTTACGCAGGAGTAATTTATAGTCCCCAAGTGTGTGCGCAGTACATAAGAGCACTCTCTATCCCTTGTACTCTCATAACCCAGTGGGACGGAAGACCGACATAACTGGCGAGAGACCGACTTTTTACATGCAGATCCGACGCATGGATCATCATACTTGTCAGACAATCAGGTGATCAGCCCGCATTGTCCTAACCAAACTTGGAAATAAATTTATTTTAATCATATTAAATACTAGATGACGCCCACAACGCTGTTGCGCCAAAATTGGATTATCGCGCAGGAACCTTACATTTTCCGGGATCAAGAGTATCCTATGTCCTTTCTCGGGACTCAAAGTATCTCCATACCAAATTTCAGCAAAATCGGTTGAGCGGTTCGAGCGTGAAGAGATAACAGACAGAAAGACAGGCACTTTTTCATGTATAATATTAGTAAGTATTAGTAAGTATGATTAAAGATTAAATATACGTTCGTTTGACTAAAAATATATTTTTTTACCATACTAGATGTTTTTGATGATAGTTCACTGATTTTTCTTGCGCTGACATTCACATAAATTAACAAGAATATTTTTCCAGGATAAAAACCTTGTCATCTCCCGGGACTCAATGTCTCTATACGAAAGATCAAAGATTTCATTAATAATTTGGAATTCGAGAGGTTAAAATGAAAGACAGTTGCACTCCTGGAGTGCCGGGAGAGGTAGTGACGAAACGCAGGCATATATTTCCGCTGCTTATTAGAAAAAAAGAGAGCATCCGCATCCGCTCTTACGAATTTTTGAACAGTTCACGTGTTTGGAGTTTTAAATTTTGAAACCAATTTAAAAATTGTTACCGTTAAATAAGTTTACGTTTCAAAAATACCCGACATTTTTACATTATCCAACGGGAAAATATAAAGGATCTAATTCGAAGAAAAGGGTTTTTATTATCTGTACGATATTCCTTTAAGTTCGCATTCACTTTGAAAAGGTTTTACATCGAGAGCAAATGGGGTGTGGAGCAAATTGATTCCTTTGTAGTGTAAGTATATTGCCTGAGTCCAAGACTTTGTCTAAGTGGTTTTCTTTAAAATGCTTTACAGTTTACATTCTACTGTTTAATTTGTATCTAACCTCGTAGACTGTAGATAACTTTCAACCCAAGGGATGATGGATTTTAGGATCTTAGCTACTCAATAAACCCAAAAACAGTTAACAACTTTAAACAGTAATAAATAGTAGTTTGAGGTAAAGAATATATATATGAAAATGGAAAAATATATTAAGGTCAAAGTGCACCTGTTCACATAGAAAAGTATCTCAGAAAACAATAATTTGAATATTATCTGTGGAATGAAAAATAAGTATTTTATAAGAAAACCATTTGAAATGCGAATAAGTCTTTTCTAAAGAATACACTGAAGGCTAGTAGCAAGTTGCAACTTATAATGTCCTTTCATGGCTTTCAAAGTTTCCTTATTTTTTGCTCTCGACGTTCATGAGAAAGATTTATAATAAGTTAGAGAGGGTACTTTGGTTTCTTATTCATTTGTATTATAATAATTATTGTTATTTTATATAAGTAATGGTTGTACCAGTGGCTAAAATATTTATACTTAAGTATATTATAACAAAAACATGATATTATACTACATGACGCCCACGATCCTATTGTGCCGAAATTCATTTATCGCGTGGGAATCGTACATTTTTCAGAGATAAAAAACATCCCATGTCCTTTCCTGGAGCTTAATTATCTTAATACAAAATTGCAGCAAAATCGGTACAGCGGATTGGGCTTGAAGAGGTAAGACACTTTCGCATTCATAATATTATTAAGGGGCCGGGTGACATCGAAATTCTCATACGTACAAAAATTTACTACAAAATATATTTTAAACACTAAAAATATTTTTTAACCTAGGTAATTACTATTTTAAGGTGAAAAATAACTTAAACATGTTAAATATTTTCGTATGAGTAAATGATTTTGGTATTACGTAAAAAATATTTTTAGTGTTTAAATATTTTGTAGTATATTTTTGTGCAGGTTACCTATAATTACTATTTTAAGCTGAAAAATAACTCAAACATGTTAAGGATTTTCGTGTAATAATAAAATTAATAATAATATCTATGGACGCTTCACACCACGTCAGTCTGGCCCCGTGCTAAGTACCTGAAGGACTTGTGTTACAGGTACCAGACAACGGAAATATATTTAATACTTTTATACTATACATATATTTAAGATTTTTATTATATAATACACATATTTAATACACATCCATGACCCAGGAACTTTATAAACTTTTTGTTCCGTCGGCGGGACTCGAACCCGCGACCTCCGGCTTGAGCTACCAACGCGCTGAGAAAATGATTTTAGTATTACAGCTACAGAGGTCGCTAGTCGCTACTACAAGATATGCTTCGCGTTTATTATTGAATTAAAAATAGTTAAACATCGATTTAAGTTTTAAGTTACGTTTCAATTTATACTTAAATACTCATAGTTTGTGTGACAATGTTATCCAAAGTATCTACGAGTGATAAAGTGCTTTCAGCTGTAATACAGAAAGTGACTGTGACTCTCAGTGATCGTGAACAAGATAGTGGCCCTGAAAATAATAGATCCCGTGAGTTAAGCCCAAAACATACAATATTAACTCTAGTGCATCAAGCTCTATCAAACCGCTGTTAATATTTGGCTCTATAATAATTATATGGACAAAAGTTTAAATTAGTAACTCGATAATATTTTTTATAACAAAAAATTGTGGGTGGTATGAGAAAACAATACGCATTTAAATTCAATATCCTGACATCCAACAACGTTCAAACTGTCTACATACTAATACAACATTTTCCGAAGCCACATCATAACACAGGTGGCCGTAGCAGAAGACACTAAGGACAGTGAACCAATAGTACGGGGTTCAAGCCTAGCTTATCGGCTGGACTTTTTTCGATTTTATGTTCCTTAAAATAAACATTTACACAAATATGGCTTCAAAAAATTGTTCGGGCTGTTTAGCTGCGATAAAAAACCGTGATTATCTGCAATGTCCCAAATGCAACTTAATATATGATCTTGAATGCACTGGTATATCGTCCAACGCATTCCTCTCAATGACGAGCGAAAAAAGACGCAGTTGGAAATGCCCAAAATGTGTCATAAAGAACCGACAGGGTGGCGATAACTCCAACACACCGATACGCCAACCCAATTCGACGGCCAGCCCCTCGGGTACATATACCACAGACTATGATGAGCATTCCAACAATATTACTATGCGTGCATACAAAAACCCGACTCTTAAGCCTACCTCGCCGTATGTTATCGAAGAGCGACTACGAGATATAATAAAACAGGAACTTGATAATTCTTTCAAATCAGCTATGCGTGAACTTGTCACAAAAGAATTGATTAATATTAACCAGCAGCTGTCAACCTTCCATGAGTCATTCTCCTTTTTCAATGAATCCTTTGAAAATCTTAAAAAAGATTTGGGACAGAAAGCAACCATAACAAAAAATCTACAATCGGAAAATGCGGCCTTGATATCTACTGTAAGTGACCTGTCCGATAGGTTGTGTAGTATGGAACAAAGCACACGAGAAAATAACGTCGAAATTAATGGGATCCCGGAGCGAAAATCAGAAAACCTCCTCAAGGTATTTACACAGATTACAAAAACAATTAACCATGAGATCCCTGAGGATGACGTGTCAAATATTACTCGTGTCGCTAAGATTAACCGTGATAACTCACGCCCTCGCACTGTGATAGTCAAACTCAGAACTACACGCCATAGCCCTTCTAGCTGCGGTCATTACATACAACAAAAAAAATTCCAAGAATAAGTTAAGTACATCTCACTGCGGGTTTGATGGTGCCAGTACACCTATATTTGTTGCGGAACACTTGTCACCATCCAACAAATCACTCCACGCTGCAGCGCGCAAGAAGGCAAAAGAAGCTGGCTACAAGTTCGTTTGGGTGCGGGGTGGCCGCATCTATGCACGCAGGGATAAACAAAGTCAAGCCATTCTTATACGTAACGTTGAGAGTTTAAAAAAAATGTCGTGACTTATGTAGTTAATAAAAATAATCACTTCAATTAGTTATTGCTAATGTTATTTTAAGGCATGTTACATTTAACCAATTAATGGATATTTATTACCAAAATGTAAGAGGTCTTCGGACCAAGACCAATGATGTTTATCTAAATATTTTACAGTCATTATCAAGTTATTGCGTTGATCGAAACTTGGCTGAATGCGGGAGTGAGCACAGGTGAGCTATTTAATGAATACTACATTGTGTATCGCCGTGATCGCTGCTCTACCTCTAGCACTAAATCAGATGGCGGAGGTGTCTTGATAGCTGTGTCACGCCATATACAATCTATGCGTATGAAAGAGTGGGAGACAGATGGCGAGGACCTGTGGCTCCTTTTGAATATTACAATAAATAATACTCGTAGGAAACTTGCCTTGTGCGCCGTATATCTCCTGCCTCCAGTCAACTCCGAAAACCTGATTAGTTTTTTTAATAACGCTTGTAATGTAATAGATCTTTTAGACGACATTGTTATGCTGGGCTATTTTAATATTGGTCTTCTTGGCTGGTCAGAAGTGGACGGTGCTAACTATTTGACGCCGAATAATTGCAACCATATTCTTGGGAGTACCCTTATCAATTTTATGTGCACTAATGACTTATCTCAATTTAAGTAATTGCATTCGTAATTGTGACAATAGGCTTCTTGACTAAATTAATATTAACAAACCTGAAAGATTCCTCTGTAAAACAACCCCCCTTCCCTCTTAGTACGTTAGACCCTAAACATCCTTGTTTACTTTTGAGTCTTCAGCTCTTTGGTACAGAGTTATTGCAATCGAAATGTCGCAGAGATTACAACTTCTATAGGGCTGATTACACAGCCATTAATGGACATCTTGGTACGATCAAATGGGCCAATAATTTAACATGCTGTGATGATGTTGACGATATGGTCGAGTTTATTAATAAAACATTATACGAGGTATTTGAAATGCACGTTCCCAAGCGTAAAAGGGCGCAGTCACACTATCCGCCGTGGTTCACCAAGCCTCTCATTAAACTCAAGAATGAGCAAAATAAAATCAGGCGCTGCTACTTAAGATACAACAATCCCAGAGATAAGATTGAATTTGACATCATAAGAAACCGTTGTAACTTATACACTTTTAAACAAATGTTACATGGATTACAAGAACAAATTAGATCATAGCATACAAAACAATCCAAAGGCCTTCTGGAGCTATGTTAAGGCTAAACGTAAGGGTAAATCGAATATACCTGCTCAAATGTTTCTCGATCAAAAATGCTCTAACACTGGTCCCGAAATTGCTAATTTATTCGCAACTCATTTTTCCTCTGTGTACGTTCCTAGTACTAATCTCGCGCAGCAACCGATTCCTTGTAATGGTCAAACGCTAGGTAAAATTATCATACCCGAGGCTCAGGTGCTTGCACAAATTAAGAAGCTTGATATACACAAAGGTTCTGGGCCTGACGGTATACCACCCATATTTATCAAAAAGTGCGGTAAAAACTTGAGTTCCCCACTTACTACTGTTTTCAATCGCTCATTGTGCACTGGGAAGTTTCCATCAGTTTGGAAAAAGGCTCGTGTATCCCAGTTCACAAGAAGGGCGATGAAAGCAATATTTGCAACTATCGACCTATCTGTATCTTGCCTTGCTTCTCCAAGCTCTTCGAATGCATAATTTATCAAACGTTTTCACTTCATATCGAACCCATTCTCAATGACTTCCAACATGGTTTTAGGAAAAACCGATCAACTGAGACCAATCTCCTCGCTTATACTTCACACATCGCACGTGTTGTTGATTCTAGCTCACAGGTCGATGCTATTTATACCGACTTTTACTCAGCGTTTGAAAAGGTAGACCATGCCTTGCTGTTGTCTAAATTAGAGGCGTGTGGTATATTTGGGACACTATTGACCTGGTTTGCTTCATATCTTGGAGGAAGAATACAATTTGTAAGTGTCAATGGATTTGAGTCTTTGCTTTACGATGCTCCATCAGGCGTGCCCCAGGGATCGCACGTTGGACCTGTGCTCTTCTCTATATTTATCAATGATATTGCTCTTGTAATAAGATACTGCCTTTTATCTATGTTTGCAGATGATTTAAAACTATATTTGACCGTTCACTCACTAAGAGAAGCAGCACTTTTACAAGCCGATTTAGACAGCTTGAGCAAATGGTGTTCTCTGAACAAAATGAATATGAACCCTAAAAAGTGTTTTTATATTAAATTTACAAAAAAGAAATTGCCTCATTGCTCAAATTATGTACTAGATAGTCATGCACTCAAGGAAGTAAAAGAAATACGTGATCTTGGTATCACACTGGACACTAACCTCAGTTTTAACATTCACGTCGACAATATCGTCAAAAAGGCGTCGCAAGCTCTAGGATTTGTGAAGCGCAACAGCAAGGGGTTTTCTATGAGAACAAAAATTTGTCTATACAACACGTTAGTAAGAAGCCATCTTGAATATGATAGTACTGTTTGGAACCCTAAAGCCACTATTCTTTCGCAAAGAATTGAGGGGATACAAAGGTCTTTTACTAGACACCTCGCCTTTACTTGCAGCGGCATTTCACATAGGGCCCCTTATTCTCATCGCCTTGCCTTGTTTGATATGGCTTGCCTTAGGACTAGAAGAATGGTGCATGGTATTCTATTACTTCAGAAATAGTGAACGGTCATATTGGTTGCTGCAAACTTTTAGAATATTTTTCAGTGTTTGTACCTGCCTCGACGACCGATAAGTAAGATCCTACGCGGTCCTCCTTGCAAAACTAATCTAGGTCTTAACGCACCAATCCTTAGAATGAGTAACGAATATAATATTGTTAATAATGATTTAGCTGACATAGACATTTTTCACGACTCATTCAACCAATTTAAAAAGAAAATTTTTAGTCACTTTTATGATAAATGAAATGCATTTTTTATTTTATTTTATTAACTCCATATGGTAAAGTAATATTATATACATTGTCACTTTATTTATTTTTTTATCTTTATTTTTTAATTTTTACATGTTTTATTAATTTATAATTAAATATCAATGAAATAATTTGTGAATTTTGTATACATATTATCAATCATATTATTGTCATTTTAGATTTTATTATTTTTAATCATTTATTAGTATTCTTTTAACTATTTATAGTTTAGATTAAGTACATCCTATGCGAATGCTGTTTATTTTAATTTGTGTTTTTTATTATTGACTTGCTTATTGTAAATGCTGTGTCACCTACTAAGGTACATGCATCAGCTCTTGTCAACTTCATGATTATTTCTATAAGTTTTTAATGTATGTACTGTTTGGTGTCCTACTCCTTACAAAAATAAATAAATAAATAAATTACGTATGTATGAAAATTTCGATGGCACCCGGCCTCTTAAGAATGGACATTCTTAAATGAATGAAAAAGGCCTACATTTTACGCTAGTATGTAATTTATTTATACAGAATAGCGGAGCGAAATATACATATATTTTGCCACAAAATTGCGTAGAGATAAGAATGTACCCTTCGGGGAGTGTAGTGTCTAACTTGAATCTCGGCATAATGACCGACTATATTATCAACATAATATATGAAATACATTATATTAAATACTGTACTCGGCGAAACATGGCGGCAGCGGTCATTGACTCCCTGTCAAAAACCATTTATTTTCTATATAAGCCGCGATTGACAATGAAGTATCAGATGTTGTCAATGGCGGCGTTGTATAGAAAATGACAAGATTTTGACAGGGAGTCAATGACCGCTACCACCATGTTTCGCCGAGTACAGTATAATTTGTGAGAAGATATTATCAGACTCAAATGCTGTGGCATGCGCACTTACATTCAAAATAACCGGCACAATTATACAAAACTATTAATATTATATGTGCAAATATGTGCCTGTCTGTTAGACAGACATACAAACAGCAGTAACCCTTTTCACGCCCAAATTGCTGAACCGATTGTGATGAAACTTGGCATGGAGATACTTTGAGTCACGGGAAAATGTACCTGATAAATTTTGTCTCAACGGAATTGCGGGCTTCATATCCTATGACCAAGCGAGCAGTATTAGGCTGGATTTATAATATGCGCGGTTTGGCCGCTACACCGCGATGAAGGAAGCAAATGTATGTAAATCAGAGCGCCACCGCGCTACTATTTAAGTGGGCGACTAACGCAAAATATCAAACATCGTCCTTCTCTCTTCACACTCACGCCCGTCTTTCATATTATGCCTGTCTTTAAGGTGAAAAAGGACGACGCGGAATCAGCGCCAAGTTAGTTTTTACTTAATAACTCGATAAATATACAACAATGATAGAATTTTATACAATGTGTTAAAATATTATCTTAGTGTGCACGGTTATGAAAATATACGAAAAATTCGTAAAAATTAAATGAATTTTTGTGATTTTTTTTCTATACTCAGAGAAAATTTTAAGTTAACGTGTTTCCGCTAGGTCGGATCCTCGGAAATATGATGTACTTAGTATCTATGTTTAAAAAATGAAACAATTCGAGGCTTATTTTCAAGTATAAAAATGCGAAAGTGTGTCTGTCTGTCTGTCTGTTAACTCTTCACGCCCAAACCGCTGAACTGATTTTGCTGAAATTTGGTATGGAGATACTACGGTCCCCGCGCGATAAACGAATTTTGGCTCAACGGAGTTGCGGGCGTCACATAGTGAATTATAAACTCGACAATTTTGGGTTAGTCACCTCCTTAAATAAGTCGTTATATTATACTTGCTTGTGGTCAAAACCGTGTAGTGGCCAACCGCGGGTTCGTGCCGCCGCATATAAGTCCAGCCTTGGATTTATTCGCGATTATCTTAAAGCTTTTTTTAAGTTTGTTTGTGTACTTTATAAAAAGATCACTGTGAAAATAGCAGCGCTCTTTTAATTATTACTTTAATGATAATTGGAAGAGTTCAGTGTGTGTTATTACTTTAAAATTGAGGAGCGTTTTCTGAAAACGATACATCGTAAAATGACATTTTTTTGAGTAGACTATTTTATATGTTTGTTTGGGTTTTGGTAAGGAATTTAAATTATACTATCAATTAATTTTGTATATACTTTACTGAGCTATTATTTACTGTAACAAAAAACAAAAATCAACTTAAATTTATTTAAATAATCACGTCTGAAAATCACGAGTTTTTTCAATAGTGATACATCTACTGTTGATGTCTCGTTTTGATGGAGTCCCCATACTCTGGCTTAATTTTATAGCATTTTAAATGACAGGTTCCTCATCATCAAAGTTACGGCGAATATTGTCATCATCAGGAGCAGAAGCTTGAAGCACGTCTGCATAAAAAGCTTGTGCGTCATGGTCGTCAGAAATATCACAAACTTTAAGTAGATTTTCGACATCTACTTTTTTTTTGGATAACAACGTATAAGTCAATCAAACTAATGCAAATAATAACGCCACAATGAAGCGAGTTTGATAGAAAAGGATAAATACTATAATTAAATTTTGATTGCGTTTGATGTATCGTTTTGAGAAAATTTGTTCGTCGTAGATGTAGCACTTTGAAAAATTTCTTGAACTTTACAATACTTTTAGAGTGCTCTATGTATCACTTACAGAAAATTCGTTAGTGCCATTGTATTTAGCTCTGAGAAAGGAGTAAGAAATAGCAAAAAAACAAAATTTGGCATTTTGTTTGTTGTATCACTTTGTGGAAACTCTCCTCAATTACATTCATAGTTACTTTTTAACCGACTTCAAAAAAAGGAGGTTATCAATTCGACACGTATGTAGTGTATTTCCAGAACTGTCCAGTTTTTGGATATGTTAATCTATAGCAGCTTCTGAACAAATGTGCCAAATTTCGAAAGTGTATGTATGTATGTATGTATGTATGTATGTATGTATATTTTTATCTTTGTGCACGCATATCTCCGGAACTATAAGTCCTATTTAAATGATTCTTTTTTTGTTGTACTAGGTATTGTTCAACTTAGGGAATGCTGCAAGTTTCATCAAAATCGGCTCAGTAGTTTTTGAGATAGGGAATTTTAATTCTTAATTACGTCGGTTACCTGAAGTCGGTTTTATCTTTTTAAAATACTATTAAATTGTTGTAAGGGCAAATTTTATGATATTGGGACATTTGTTTTAAAAACCGTAAAATTCAAAAGTAAGTTCACTGAAAGAGTTATTTTTGAATTATGTGTGATCTACTTTCACATCTATTGTACGTGGGAGAGCCATGCTTTGGCACGAATGGGCCGACTCGACCGGATAAATACCACGTTCTCACAGAAAACCAGCGTGAAGCAGTGATTGCGCTGTGTTTCGCAGAGTGAGTGAGTTTACCGGAGACCCAATCCCCTACCCTATTCCCTTCCCTTCCCATCCCTACCCTCCCCTATTGCCCTATTCCCTATATTATTATAGGCCGGCAACGCACCTGCAGCTCTTCTGATGTTGCGAGTGTCCATGGGCGACGGAAGTTGCTTTCCATCAGGTGACCCGTTTGCTCGTTTGCCCCCTTATTTCATTAAAAAAAGAAAAAAAAAGAACTGTATACAAAGGACACATACATACCCCAAAGTAACCACTTTTGTTACATCCTGTATACTTATTTGAAAATATCAATTTTGTTGTTTCCAATTAGATCCCAATTAGTGAGTTTGCAGAGTTGGAATTATCAATAATTGGACGTTGAGTACACAAATTGGTAATTTCAGCGACTATTGGATCGATCTAATAACTAATTGACAGACTTACCATTCGAGCTACTGCTTTTGTCAATTATAATGAGCATTCAGTTTTTATACCTAGTTGATATACCTAGTCGTTGCGCCAAAACTATGTAGTTTATCGCGCGAGAACCGTACATTTTTTCGGGACAAAAAGTATCCTATGTCCTTTACGGGACTCAAGGTATCATACCAAATTTTAGCAAAATCGGTTCAGTGGTTTGACCTCGAAGTCGAGGTATCAGACTGACAAACAGACAGACAGACACACTTTCGCATTTATAATATTACTAGCTGTCCCGGCAAACGTTGCTTTGCCATATTATAAATTTCGCCCATATTTAAATTTTATTGAAGTGACTAAATAAGTGTGTCGCCATGGCAACGTCGATCGCTATCTCGTCGCACAAACAATGGTCGCCGTCAGTCTCAGGTTGTAATAATTTACTATTATTTATTCAACAAATGCACTTATCAATATTTAAAGTACCCAGTAGCCGATTCTCAGAACTACTGAATATGCATATAAAATTTGGTAAAAGTCAGTTAAGCCGTTTCGGAGGAGTTCGCGGACTAACATTGTGACACGAGAATTTTATATATAAGAAAGAAGTATGGATGTTCAGGGCGAATTCACCGCTCTTGATAATAAATATATTGTAGTGCCTTGACAATATATGTCCGTATGGTTGCCCAAGCACATACAGCATTCTCGCAACATAGCCGGCCTAGTCCAGAGGAATGAGCAGGTCGATGGGACCAACCAAGTGTGGGTTTCCTCACGATATTTCCCTTCATCGTACGAGCGTCCGTATTATGTACTTGATATCTGAAAACGTCTTATTGGTACACGCCTCCACCCGGGATCGAACCTGCACCCGCTCGAGTGCGAATCAAAGGTCTGCCCACAAGGCCACGTGCTTCTTTATTTTTATTCATATCGAAAAGAAGAAGAGACAAATTGCGAATTTTTGTTATTAGTACGGTAGTAAAAATTTACTCGTTTTCTAACACACTGTTAAAAATAATTTACTGGCGAAAAAGTAAATAAACATCTCAGTACGATGTCGGGACTAAACTCTAGAACAGAGTGTCTCAATCTTCTCTTCACGAACCCCTTTCGGATTTTAATAATACTGCAATCGAACTCTTGTATAGGAATATATTATTATTTTTTATGGTATTCACTTTTCTTGATTTGTTGTCGCGAATCGCGCGAACTTGTAGGTAACAAAGGTAAACAACGGTATTCATATATAATAATAGGAGGGTAGTTGTAATATTCTCTGGTGACACATGTCACTAGAGACAGCTGCGGTCTTATCAGTGAGTCATTATTATCATTATTTAAATATTATTTAGGCTGTGTGTTCAGTTCATCGAGGATATCCAACGCCTAGAAACTGTTATGTATAATAATATTGTATTTAGATTGCGAACAATGAGCCGATCGTTCAGTTATCTTGTACGAGGTGTTGTAGTCGTTTGTGGCCGGTTGGTCACATCTAGTGTTTACTGCCTACTGTTGAGTGGGTTTGATTTAGACCTTAGCTATAGAATGCTCGGTTGAGCCGTGTGGTAAGGGGTCGCTGTAAGGGGTGGTTGGAGGCGACTGCACAGTATATAAACCGTGTTCATCGTTTATGTGGTGATTACCAGATGGACACGTGTGTATAGTTTAGTTGGCAGCCATGCGACTGCACAGTATAGAAACCGTGTTCACCGTTTATGTGGTGATTACCAGATGGACACGTGTGTATAGTTTAGTTGGCAGCCATGCGACTGCACAGTATAGAAACCGTGTTCACCGTTTATGTGGTGATTACCAGATGGACACGTGTGTATAGTTTAGTTGGCAGCCATGCGACTGCACAGTATAGAAACCGTGTTCACCGTTTATGTGGTGATTACCAGATGGACACGTGTGTATAGTTTAGTTGGCAGCCATGCGACTGCACAGTATAGAAACCGTGTTCACCGTTTATGTGGTGATTACCAGATGGACACGTGTGTATGGTTTAGTTGGCAGCCTACGTGGTCATTGACCTGCTAGGCCATCACGATATAGAATGCCATAGTCTAGTGCGGACTAGCCGCATAGGCGAAATTGTCATGTGTGCTCACACAGGTGGATGCAGCAGAGTTATAGTTATAGTTTTCGCCTCCACTGAGGTGGTTGCGACATTTGTTCTTGATTGATTAATCATCCATAGGTATGGAAAATTATATTTGAATTACCACGCGTACTACAAAATATTTTTTCTTATACTAAATCACTGCATAACGTGCTTGTCATTATATTATTTATAAAATATCCATGGTTCCATACTATCCGTGCTAATATTATCTGTCTGTCTGTCTGGCGCAACGTATTGTTGTTTTTTTAATATATGTATAATTAAAGTAATCTGATCTGAATAAATAATAAAATATAGTTTATTTTAATTAATATAATTTAAATATAATACTACTAGTTGATATCCGCTACTACGTTGCGCCAGACAGACAGAGAGACAGACATTAATAATAATTATTAGTACGGATAGTATAAAACTATGGATATATTATAAATAATAATGATAATGATAAACACGTTATGCAGTGAGTTAGTAAAAGAAAAAATATTTTGTAGTACGCGTGGTAATTCAAATATATTCTTCCATACCTATGGATGACTAATCAATCAAGAACAAATCAAGAAAAACGAATAGCATTTATCAGCCACGACACGAATTTCGCGTTATGGCCTTTTTGTGATTGCCAGAACGTGTCGTGGCCGTTTTCATTAGAGCCACGACGCGAAATTCGCGTCGTGGCTGTTTCACTGTGACCACAATGCGTTGTGAGCTATTTTTTCGCTCACTGAGCGATTTTGGTCTTTGAGCGTAACATATATGGGCGAGGCCGCCAATTTTTGCTGATTTTGCTATTATTTTTCTCTGCCCTTTGTATTTTAAAAAGTATTGTGTTTATCTTATGCTCGATAACTCATTCTAACGATAATCTTATATATAAAATTCTCGTGTCACAATGTTAGTCCACGAACTCCTCCGAAACGGCTTTAATAATTTTTACCAAATTTTATATGCATATTCAGTAGGTCTGAGAATCGGCTACTGGGTACTTTATATATTGATAAGTACATTTGTTAAATAAATAATAGTAAATTATTACAACCTGAGACTGACGGCGACCATTGTTTGTGCGACGGGATAGCGATCGACGTTGCCATGGCGACATATTTATTTAGTCTGAAGTGACTATAAAATAATAATGGCGAAGTACTTTATATTATGGCAAAGCAACGTTTGCCGGGACAGCTAGTACTTATATAAATGACTATTACCTCATCTAATTCTTGTAGTATTTTAAGATAACTTTCTTTATAATTTTTTTAAAATGAAATGAATCGTTAGAAACATCAATTCTATCCCACATTTTAAACGTCATCAATAATATCGATTTATTGTTATCGTTGGGTGTTTCATAGGGAAGGTAAAATCGGGAAGTGGCAACGCTGAGTTTTTACGTATTCTATGGAAAATCTCATAATATCCACCATTTCTCGACATTTGAACCTCAGTCGGGCTGTGTACACAGTTTTTTCAAAGGAAGTTTTTTTGTGACACAAATGTAAGTATTACTGTTTCACATAAAACGATCAATGCATCATGTGAGTAGTCAAAAGGGCCATGCTTGGGGCTATAATAAAACCCACATTGTGTATTATTTACAGAGATAAGTTTGATTTTCTCAACGCTATGATAGCCTCTACGCCATCATTTTGGTGCTCCAACCTCAGACCAATAAAAAAAGATAGACAGAGCCATCCATGCTACGCGGTGAGGCAGGCAATAGGAAGCCGATACGGCCATAGGAAGCCGGCCGCCCGCCATTCCAGTTTCAACGAGTGACGGCGCATGTCGTTTTCATCTGTGTCAAGAAATATCAAAATATGCCGTCCTGCATCGTTAAATGGTGCAAAAACAATTCTTGTGCTCAAAAGAAACCTTGTGGGATTACGTTTCACAAGTAATTAGTTGAATATTTATGTATTACCACCGAAATAACGAATTTAATTTATTAGTTTTAAAAATTGTCTCGGGAGTCTCGGAACACAGAACCTCAACCAGTGCTGCTTGCTGGTCGCAAGATATTTTTCCCCATAATAGGGGAAAAATATTATTACGTGCTCTATTATCCTGACAAATGTTTATTTTTAACCTAAAATTCGTTATTCATTTAAAATCTATTAATATAAATAAAATTGGAGTGTCTGTTTGTAGTATTGAAAGATTTTTTTACTATTTGCATATTAATTTGTATACGATACATACTGCATACACCAAACAACATTCTTTACAATTTTTGTCTGTATGTATGTATGTCTGTCTGTCTGTCTGTCTGTCTGTTCTTAGTTGAAACACAGAATTTTTTAGATATAGATATTTAAGTATTTACTTTTTTCAGCAATTACTAATGAATGATGATTAACAATCTAGTTTGATAGCAACTTTTGTAGTCATTACTTAGTAGTTTAATAAGACTGCAACATGATGGGAGTTTGACAATCTGAAACCCTGAGTTGGCAACATTATTTTTTTGCAACAAGCGCACGCCTAGCGTATTTATGCTAGGCATGACGCACACATTGATCGACAGCGACTTCACCCCATTACCTGTAAATACTCCGTCTTTCCTTTTTTATTGGTCTGAGGCTCCAACATCATATTTCTCAACGCTATGATAGCGTAGAGGAATAAATTCGCTACAATTTTGGTGCTTCAACGTCACAAGCAGCGTAGATATTCGCCAAATTTCTTTCTCTCGCAAAATTTTTCTGCGCCATATCAGCAAAAATTGGCGGCCTCACCCATGGATATACTTAACAACTACACAAGAATTAATGGCGACGTGACGTGCGCTTCATTCCGGAGTCTCCCCCGGAACCTTCGGTAAACCACACCAGTCGGTCAGAATTCCTCCGCTTCAAAGGTCGGGAGAAGATGCGTCGGTACTCTCACCACAAAGGAACTGAAGTCGACCTTATGGCGAGACTGTAGACGCTCGACCCTCAAGTGGAGGGATGTCTTCTTACTGATGTAGTCCACGACGTCTTCGACATCCATAATGATGTTACACCGTATTTTGTGTTATTATTATTTTGATTTCTTACAAAGGCATGACACATTTACAAATTCATCAGAATATCTCTTAGTCAGCTAATTCAGCCGTTTGAACATGTAGGATAACAGGCATACAGATAGCCAGATAGACTTTCGCATTTTCAATATTAATAAAGATCACAGTTCGTACATAAAACGATGAAATACGTTAAGTTTTTTGTCAGTGGGTCAAAGAGCGCTATCATCTCGAACCACCACGTAAAGTTGGGAGCCACTGACGAACGTAGACGCTAAAATTAAATGTTCAAGAATTCCCCGTCAGTTTCTTTCGTCAGCTGAATGGTAATTACTTTCCGAGAATCTGTTACAACGAAATGTCTGTCTCTACAGATGTCTCTTACCATAGATGTAATAATTGAAGATATGCTATCCAGGTTTTTAGCTATTGCATAGTTATATCGCAGGCTTTGAGTGTAGCGACCGAATCAAGAAATTCCGTAACGGAAAAACCTAACTCCACCAACTCCGACCGAAACAGCGGTGCGGCGTTGCCATGCATCGCCTAACATCATTTCAGTTCGGCAGACTTCGGCAGGGTGTTTGTGTGCATACGGCTAGACGTATGCGAATCATATTTTGAATACGTTGATGACAAATGCTATGCAATAGCTTTACCGCGGCAGTCCCCGAGTGCCACACTTTTTTTATTTGTCATCTTTTTTTATATGGCTTCGCTCTCGTACAATACTCGGCAATAAATATTGCACATCGACCTTTGGAAAGAGACATTCGGCTAATTTCGGTTTCATAGAGCTAACGCTCTATGAAACCGAACCTTTGTAGCACACACCTATTTGACATTATGTCAGTCGTTGTTCAAATTCAATAGAGTGCAGTCGCGTCCAGTTCAAAATATATATCTAGAGTTGTTAACACCCCTAAATTTGCTACGGCTGTAATTTTCCAAAAGAATTTTAAATACGTAAACATAATTTGAACACCCTTTTTTATTTTATTTTACCCGAATATAAAGCCATAACTTATAGAAAATTTGGTGTATTTTATACAAAGAATAATAAAATTGTCAAAAGAAGCAAACCTTAATTGTTTTAACAGCTCCTAATATATACCGGACTTTTTGTATTTCGTGCGTAAAAGATAACGCTCTACAAAACCGAAATTAGCCGACTGTCACTTTCCAAAGGTCGATGTGCAATATTTATTGCCGGGTACTGTAAATTGGTACTCCTGTTGAGAAAACAATGTTCTCTAAGCTGCTGTCTGGGAGCACCTCTAAACAATGGCCATATCTTTCAGATTCTTAGCCCACGCTAAACGCAGTCCTGACGTTTTGAAAAACAATAATTGTTATCCTAAAGAACAGTATATTTAACATTTAGTAGGGTAATTTTAATAAGTTTTAACGTTTTGCGACTTGCGGTTATCTGAAAACGTTCCACACGTTTCATGCGCCGATTAGGGAGGTTTAGTATTAAAATTTTCTGTATAATGCCTCCAATATAATTTACAGTAAAGGTGACCCGGTTTCATTGAAACCAGGTTAGCAACGCAATATATCTTGTTTAATAATGCTGAAGTGTTCTTTTTTATAAGTCACCAACAAGCAAACCAAAGTGACATACGACTGGCAAGAGATCAGGCGCAGGAACAACTACTTACATGTCCATCCAACGCATAGATCAAATTTCTTGTCACATAGGTTATCAGCCTACATTGTCCTAACCAAACTTGGAATCAACATTTTCCTACGCGGGAATCAAACCCAGGACCTTTGTGTCTTAGGCTGGATTTATATAAGTGGTTTGGCGGCCTACGTCGCGAGATTACAAGCAAATGTGTGTAACAAATTATTTTGAACCCGCTGTCATTTACATACATTTGTGGCATATAAATGTAGCCTTAAATATACCGTATATTATTTATATTGTGCTTAAGCTTAAAGTCTTGGAGCTGGAGGCAATCAACGGATCTCGGGGGAAATACAATTACGAGGAACACGACGAGACGTATCGCGGAATTGTCTTGACGTTCCATTATTCTAGAATCATAGACTTATGATTTTCTTTTATGAAAAAGGTCTAGATTTCTATATTTTATTTACACTTTATTTCTATAATCTGGATTGATCGTAAAAGTATATCGATTTCTAGATTTTATTAACGCTTCATTTTTACAATCTTGGGCAAAGATTTGCCGTAATCGGGCCCCTAGGCGATCAATTGTATGTTATTACATACAATTGATCGCCTATATATATTATTTATTATTAATTCTATATATATATAATAAATTCTATATATATATTTATTATTATAATTGTGCAATTGTATTGTGCAATAACGCTTCAATTTTAAAACACAGTTTTTTGACAATTAGATTGAAGGCGCGCGATGTTAATTTATATTAACCTTAGATGGTCAATAATACATAGGCTGCACTAAAAATATCGGGAATGGAATACTTGCACTGTTCCTGTCATATTAAAATCTTTTTAATTGAAAACTTCTTGGTTTTAAAAATCGAATACCATTTATTTATTTTAAAAAAGATTCTCGGTCTTGTCACAAGGTCTTGTCAAACTTGTTTAGTCGTTGAGAAAATTTAATTGACTCGAGAAAATTCTAGAGCGATGATTTATAATGACTTTCGAAGTGGTTTAACACAAAAACAGTATGTTTATCGGATGATTTCTGCATTTGGTGATGAAGCCCCATCCAAAACCACAATTTATCGCTGGTTTGCTGAATTTCAACGTGGACGTGTCAGGCTCAGTGATGATCCCCGTCAAGGTCGTCCAAAACTGCAGTCACCCAAGAAAACGTTGATGCTGTGCGTAAGATGGTTGAGGAAGATCGACAAGTGACATACCGCGAAATTCAGGCAATTTTAGATATTGGCATGAGTCAAATACAAATAATATTGCATGAACAATTAGGTTTAAAAAAGTTGTTTTCCCGATGGATACCGCATTTGCTCTGTGAAGAGCTAAAAGCGGCTCGAGTTACTTGGTGCGTCAGAACTCTCGAAAGATTCCACGCAGGATCCTCAAATGCTGTATACAACATCGTATCAGGTGACGAATCCTGGATATACGCGTACGAACCCGAAACTAAAAACCAGTCGCGAGTTTGGGTGTTCGAAAATGAGTTAAAGCCAACAAAAATTGATCGTTCACGGAGTGTTGCAAAAAAATGGTGGCCACGTTTGTCTCCAAAACCGGCCATATTGCGACTATTCCTTTTGAGGGACAAAGAACGGTTAATGCAGAACGGTATGCTAGCATTTGTTTGCCACAGGTCGTATCTGAACTCCGTAAAGAGAACTGCAACCGCCGCATCATCCTCCATCACGACAATGCGAGTTCTCACACCGCGCACAGAACAAAAGAGTTTATAGAGCAAGAAAACATAGAATTATTAGACCATCCGCCGTACAGCCCCGACTTAAGCCCTAATGATTTCTATACTTTCCCTAAAATAAAGAATAAATTGCGTGGTCAGAGATTTTCATCACCTGAAGAAGCTGTGAACGCCTACAAAACGGCCATTTTGGAGACCCCAACTTCCGAATGGAATGGTTGCTTCAATGGTTGGTTCCATCGTATGGAAAAATGTGTCAAATTTCGCAGAGAATACTTCGAAAAGAAATAAACACATTTTTAAATAGTACTGTTGTGTCACCTCCTTGATTCCCGAAATTTTCACTCGTATTACGCGATACGTGATATTGTACAATAAAATTGATCGTCTGGACCAGTGGTCCCCAACCTTTTTTTCATGCGGGCCACAAACATGTTTCAAAATGGTCTTGGTGTCGCGGGCCGCAACAAAATTTTTTAGGGTTAGTATAACATTCTTCAAAAATAAGTATTTAAAAATGGAAAAAATTTAACGACTATCACGTAGACTACGTTATTTTGTCGGTGGGCGTGAATTTCAAAATTGTTTCACATCACGCGGGCCACAAATAGAGTCCCGGCGGGCCGCATGCGGCCCGCGGGCCGCGGGTTGGGGATAGCGGGTCTAGACTCTAGGGGGCCGCTAATATGTCGCGACGTACTTTTTTGACGAAAAAAAGACTTCAACAAGAAGTTTTGTCTTCTTAACTATTTCCAAATGTCAAACCGTACTTTCGGTATCTATTGAGTGCAGGCAAACGAACTTTTTATGTCATAGTATTTTTACAACATAGTAGAGCTATATTATGTATGTTATGCTTGGATGAAACCCGAACTTCAGCTACCTCTAGTATAAACCGGTTATTTTCGGATAAAACTGGTATAAACCAGAATCACAATTTTTTGCGATTTGTATGGACTATGGGCTAGCGCCCCAGCGTCATGAGTTTTTCCACACAAAAGTGAAAAAAAAGATTACTCTTTCAGCGCTTCTACTTTCACAGCGAACTCTATACTGCGGACCCATATACCCCTTGAAGTATAATCACTTAGTTTTGTTACAACCTGTAGAGATCAACTACGATAACTTGGCGCGCCCCTCCAAAATTCAAAACGTTTGAAGTGCGTTGTCAAAACGACTTGAAGTGCGTTGTCTTGCGCAGTAGGCTAGTTATGATTAGTTGACCAACAAAACTAAAATATTACGTGTAGTGTGATTGGTTGAATACTTACTACATACAAACTCTTTCATAAGGATGTGACTACACACATTGAAACAGTCATTTGGAGATATATACTGAAACACAAGAGAGATACACTGAAAAACAATTACGCAACTACGCAATGCTATTTGAAATTCATCTCCCATGCAACAGTTGGTGAGTTATGTTATCGATTGCACCCCTCTGTGCGTTTGTATGTATGTGTGTGGATGTATGGATAGATCCCAGTCGTCTGCACCGCGGATGGTTTAATTAATGGCTCCACTTGGATACAACCGATATTCGCGTTGTTTTAATTGGTCGTTAAAAGGTTTTTCGTTTATTAACTTAGGAACTATATTATATAGCATAGGTCTTCGTTGTTAATTAATGTGGCAAGCAGATGTTCTAATGATATTATGTCAGAAACTTAAAATTCCTCATTAGCTCTTTAGACCAGCACGAGTCGGCGCATGAGTACCGGAAACTATTCCACCTCAATTTTTTTATGCGATCTTCTTCAAATTGCCCTCCTGATGATATAAATGCATGTTGCCATGGTGCAACCCGGTGTCATATTGTTCAAACAAACATTGTTTAAACAATTGCAAGGAATTGTTATTTTTAACTGGACAATTTATTTTTATTCTTAATTGATATACCAATAAAAAAGGTCCTGTGACTTTTCACGATAAAGTTAATATTTTTTAAGATATGAATTTTTAAAGGTTCGAAAAATCTCAAATTTGGGTACATTCGACCCATGAAAAATATATTTAAAAAAAATAATAATGTCTAAGTAATATATATTTTTAAATTCTCTATACAATAGTTAATAATATCGTTAGTAGAGATTTAAAAAAATCATTGTTTATATTATCTTTTTTATCTTAGCAAAAGTAGACAAAAAATTGTGTTTTTTTGTATGGGAGCCCCCGTTAAACATTTACTTTATTTTAATTTTATTATTAATTATTAAAATACAAATATAATTAAGGATTTTGTGAATAATTATATTTGTACTTTAATAATTAATAATAAAATTAAAATAAAGTAAATGTTTAAGGCGGGCTCCCATACAAAAAACACAATTTTTTGTGTACTTTTGCTAACATAAAAAAAGATATAAACAATGATTTTTTTTAATTTTTAAACAATATTTCACCGGGTTGCACCATGGCAACATGCATTTATACCTTTATGTTTTACCGTCATAGTTTTTTATGGTTGGCATGAAACATGCAAAGTTTCTTGCTCGCCACTTGCTTTAGAAAAATAATTTGTAAAAGCGATCGCAAACTACTTTCGTAATTATTCTAAAAGCTTTCGCTTGTAACCTGCTAGCCTGTCTAAAGTTATCAGTTTGTGAGCTTTTTATACAACTAGGTTTAGCAAATAGCGTTTAAGCTATGCATTGTTTTTTTTGTTACATTGAAAAAAGCGCTTGGTAGACTAGGACAAAAAAGTCATTATACCGTATCCTTTATCCATAATAATAATAAATAATATTATAAATGCGAAAGTCTTTCTGTAGGTCGGTCTGTGAGTCTGCATCTTTATGCGCAAACCGCTAAACCGATTTTGCTGTAATCCGTTAATATTTGCAAAATCTTATATATAAAATTCTCGTGTCACAATGTTAGTCCGCGAACTCCTCCAAAACGGCTTTACTGATTTTTACCATATATGCATTATGCATATTCAGTAGGTCTGAGAATCGGCTACTGGGTACTTTATATATTGAAAAGTGCATTTGTTGAATAAATAATAGTAAATTATTACAACCTGAGACTGACGGCACAACAATGGTTGTTTGTGCGATGGGATAGCGATCGACGTCGCCATGGCGACATACTTATTTAGTCAGTTCAATCAAATTATATGGGCGAAATACTTTATATTATTATGATTTATGGCAAAGCAACGTTTGCCGGGACAGCTAGTAAAATATAAATATTTGCAAAATATTTTCAGATTTACAATTTGAAAACACATTCTATAAAGCGCCATCTGTTGCAGGGTTGCAACACTACTAACGCCCAGAGGGGTGACGTTGTTTGGTAGTCAGGGCAACGCACTTATAGTTTGCAGAATATGTCGTAAGATGGCGCCAACTCTATATGATACATTTTTATTGTTTTATTAGGGTTCCGTACCCAAAAGGGAAAAACGGGACCCTATTACTAAGACTTAGTTGTCTGTCCGTCTGTCTGTCTCCAGGCTGTATCTCAAGAACCGTTATAGCTAGAATTTTCACAGATTGTGTATTATCTATTGTCGCTGTAACAACAAACTGAAATAGTGGAGTTCCCGGAGGGTAAAAATCGTGCAAACCTCAAACAAAGCGAAAAAATGGATAATAAACCTTTTCAAAAATTTTATCACTTTTTTGCTTATAACTTATAAAAATTTTGATTTAGGGTAAAAAGTTATAAACACATATTTGTAAGCAAAATAATTTGCAACAAATTATGTTCTTACATATTTTTTCTAAGACGTGTAGTTTCCGAGCTATCACGAAAATAGTGTTGTCAGCCCTTTTTTCAAGATGGCGGCCGGGGGACAAAAATGGCGACCCCACAAACTTGAGGTTAAGCTTCTATTGACCCCCCCCAACATATTCCAAAAATAAAATTGAGTCCTCTAATAAATGCAAAGCAAATGTAACATTTCAATGGACTAATTCACTATTACAATTTTCGGAGGTTAAAACCTCTGGCGACTCCGCTAAAAACAAAATAAAATTAATATTTAAGGGAGCTCACATACAACAAACATGAGTTTTTCGGCCATTTTCGCTCTATATCAATAATGGCTAGAGGTAGGCGTTTGAATTTTTTACACATTCTTTTGTTATATGTGTACTTTATTGTTTAATGATAATAAAAAATTAAGGGGGGCTCCCATACAAAAAACACAATTTTTAGCCTATTTTAGCTCTGTATTGGTACGGAACCCTTCGTGCGCGAGTCCGACTCGCACTTAGCTGATTTTTTGGTTTTTTTTTGTTTCACAAAAAAAATTTTTTTTGTTGCATTTCCATGGATTTTAATAATAAGTAATGGTTATTTTTAATTTCAGGTACGTTGCCCACATCCTATTTGTTAAACATTAAAGAGCACTTCGTGTAATAATTGGGTAAGCAAACTAAATTGAAAGTTCACTCTTACTACAATAATAAATTTATATAGTTATAAGATGGTATTCTAGAAGAGAGTAAAGTATTTTGATTGATGTTTTAGTTTTTTAACAATCTTGTATGTAATTCAAGTAAGACTGCAAAGTTAACAATAAAGCTTTTTAACTCATTTATCTCAAAAGGTGTCTCTTCACAATGGTCCATGCTGGCCCACTACAAGCCATCGCCGTGTGTAGATGGGGTAATGGTGTATGATGGCGATTGGCGAACGATTTCCAGGCGTGGCGCGCAATGGCGTGGCCTGCAGTGGGCCATCGTGGGCCATTGGGTACCGGCCTTTTTGACATTAATGATACATTTTTACTTATTTAAACAATCAGAAATGAATATTAATTACTGAACTGTAATTTAATGAAAATTTTGACATCAGCCCCATAGGTTACCTGTCAAATTTTTCATTTTATTACAACTAAGAGCCGGGACACAAAAACACGGCACGACGTCGACGGCGCCGTACGATGCCGTACGACGTCGTGCCGTGTTTTTGTGTCCCGGCCCTAAGCGAATAATAAAAACTACAGTTTAGTGAAGACGTAAGTTGATAAAGTAGATAACATTCTTTTCCCAACATACCCATTTTCCCCTTGTAATTTTAACAAACGTTGTAAGTTGTAACTTACCTACTTTATCATCTGGCTAATACTTATATAAAATCTGCATTTGTTATTTTCAAATTATTTTTCTCATACTTTGCCATATTTTATGCAAATAAACGAACATTTTCAAATTGTTAGTTATCCATAATTGTTGTTTATCCACATAAGTCTTGAATAGACCATATCTTGAAAAATACCCATATTATGAAAGTGACTATTGTGAACTGTGACTGAAGTGTGACTTAACTTTTCTATTATTATTCTTGTTGCATATTATATTTCTGTGGTGGGTTTAATTTACCTTTAGTCGTGTAGTACGGTCCTGTCAATTCTAATGAACCATAATACAAAATATTCTGAATATACAGTACAGCAACTTAGCCGAGATTCAAAATTCAAATTCGTGCAACACTGATACAAGCACACCCTGCATAGTCACTAATTATACTAGATTGTTCTGCTCACTAAAGTTATTTGACTAAGCGCTAGGAATTAGTTTAAAAAAATTGACACGTCGATGCAATAATAGAAGTAACTCTGCATACAAACGGCAAAATCGTTTAAGATGAAAATTTGGGGTGGAGATAATATGAGAGATGGGAAAGGACATAAAATATTTTCTAATGCGAAAAACTAACGGTTCCTGTGCATTAAATGAAATTCGGCGCAACGGAGTTTTTCAGGTCATCTAAAAATGCAACTTATCGTATCACAGCATAATAACGCTACATACTGTATAAAATTTATACTGTGGTATTCAGTGCCGGTTTTAGCACTACCCTAGGCGAGGTATCTTTGGCAGGCGGCGCCCAAAGTGCTGGTAGTGCAAGAAAAATTGGCGCCCCTTTTGTTTGCCCTCAGCGTCCCTTTTTATCCGGTGCCATGGGCGATCGCCTATCGTCGCTATTAGTGGTAATACTCTGAAGGAACTTTCCTCTATTTACATCAATAAATACATCGTAAAGTTGGCGGTCAATAAGTAGTTCGGCCCGAAGTGTTGTTTACGATAGGACTACCAAGTGCGACGAAATTTATGTCACCAATACCAAACTCTTTCTATTTTTATGGTGAGTGATTTTTACTTGACTCGGTTTTTTTAAGTTTTCTCTTTTTGGATAGTACCGTATTCTATCGTGTTAAGATTCTCTTTGGAGTTGTAAAGGTTTTTTTTGGATTTCAGGGTTGCAAATTAATTAATAATTGAAGACGTGAGTGGAAGAATCGAACAAGTAACATTTCGTAACATACAAACTATACCTCATTTTTCCCTAATTATTTTAATTAAACTTGTAACTTATCTACTTCATAACTTAGCTATATATCATAATATATCTGGCTACACATATAATTCATAGTTTTTCTATTTCAAATATTTTTTCCGGCCCTCATGCCTCCATTTAAGCAAAAAACGGGAAGTTTTTTCGTGTCAATTACCTAATTCTTTCACTCACGTCTTTAATTATGAAATCCTGAAATGGGTTTAATGCTCTGAAGCTGGTAAGAAAAGCAGTCTTTTTATAGTAGGTTTTTTTTTTCAATCAAACTCAATTATATATAGGATGTTACAAAGTAAGTGATGATACTTTAGGGTGTGTATACGGAATTCGCAGTGAACGTGGCAGCGCTGAAAAAGTAACTTTTTTCACTTTTGTATAAAAAAATTCGTGACGCTGGGACACTTGCCCATACAAGTAACAAAAAAAAATGCTCGTTCAGTGCCGCTAATTTTACAGCGAACTCTATATTATAAGGGACTGTGGCGTTTTGTCCTTTTGGTCTAGTAAAAATGAAACAAAACGTCAACAGAATATTTTACAATTTATTCATACAAAAAAAAAAACGGTCGGGGTACTTAGTGCCTGATCTGGTTTTGGCAAGTTATCTGCTCTCCTGGTTCAGCGGGGGACAGGGGCACCGGCGGAAACAGGAGCCAAGTGGAAGTCCAGCCTGCGATGAACTGGAATGGCTCTGGGGAGTGACCTCTTCAGTGAGGCTAGGAGTCACCTCTTCAGCCTCGATCCAAAAGGTCGGACCCTGGAATATCCATTGTCCACTTTTAAAATATATTCTATTGGGACTCCTCTGATAGCGACACCCCGCACCGCGCGACCGAGAGAATAATAAAGTAGGTAGTCGGTGCAGAGGTGGAACTATCAGAATGGAGTATGTAATTATATTTTACAAAGAGGGAAAAAAAGCAAACAAGATGGAGATGAATCATGAAATATCACATAAAAACTAATAATTACATGCATGATGAATTCGCCCAAAAATCATGACAAAGCATATCTAATTATAACAAAATGGTGGCGAATAAAGCAACGGAAAACTGCATAATTCGACAATATGCAACACTTACCCTATCGGGGTGCAAGACGACACTTATAATAATTATTATTGTTTTAATATCGAATAAGTTTATGGTTATTATTTAAAACTTTGATTATTTAAAAGTATAATCACGTTGTTAGGAGTTAGGACGTAACGCTAACGACTTCACGGAGACGGTTTAAAATAACGCGACAGCGCTCCAACGAGTTCGGAGAGTGAATGTGCGTGGACAGTGGCGCGCGCGCCGGCCGGCGATTGGCCGTTGGCCGGCTACGTAATCGACCGCCCGTGGTGCAAGTACAGTGAGCGATAGAAGTGTTATGCGATAATTTAATAAAAAAATACATTTTTAAGAAATTTATAAAATCATGTACGTGCAACGTTACAGGACACATACACTCCCTTAAGTATTATCATTTATCACTTAGTTTTGTTACACCCTGTACCAATTTTGTACGTAAAAAAAGCCCGCGCGGGAATCGTATAGTAAAAACTAAAAAGTAACCTTACTTCTTTAGCAGCTGTGAGGTGTCATGTTTTTTTAAATCTGACCCGGTAAAACGATAATTGACGGCAATTAAGTTCTGATGTAGCCTCGATTTATTGCCACTAAAAAATTGTATTCTATCGCTGTCTTTGTCTGTCATGTGTAATTTCGTCTTTTTTATGAAATAAGGGGGCAAACGAGCAAACGGGTTACCTGATGGAAAACAACTTCCGTCGCCCATGGACACACGCAGCATCAGAAGAGCTGCAGGTGCGTTGCCGGCCTTTTAAGAGGGAATAGGGTAGGGGATTTGGCCTCCGGTAAACTCACTCACTCGGCGAAACACAGCGCAAGCGCTGTTTCACGCCGGTTTTCTGTGAGAACGTGGTATTTCTCCGGTCGAGCCGGCCCATTAGTGCCGAAGCATGGCTCTCCCATGCATAATATATTAGACAAAGACAAGTGGAACTTGTATAGTTATTCAATGTGTACTTAAATATTTTATTAGTTAGAGGTATCAAAACTATTAAAATGTTTTAATTTCTAAGATAGAGGTAATCAAAGAAACATAAGAAACATTTTTATAACCTGGATAGATATAGCCAATATCTAATAATATTAACTTCCACACCGGTTTCGGTGACGGTGGCCGGTGTCATTGAAACTAGACAAGTCACGCAGGAGTAATTTTATAGAGCCCAAGTGTGTGCGCAGTACACAAGAGTACAGTAGAGAGAGCAGTACTCTATTCCTTTTACTCTCATAGCCCAGTGGGACGAACGACCGACACGACTGGCGAGAGGTCAGGCGCAGGACCGACTTTTTACATGCAGATCCGACGCATGGATCATCTTACTTGTCAGACAATCAGGTGATCAGCCTGCATTGTCCTAACCAAACTTGGAAATAACTAGTGTCCAACGCGGGATTCGAACCCACGCTTTGAACCACTGGACCACGGAGGCGTTACAATATCTAATACTTGGAGATCCTTCAAAATATTTTAGCCGAGGAATTAGATATTATTAAAATCTATAACATGTCCTACCAAATATGTTTACCTACATTGTCCTACATAATACAGTAGGATAAAGCGCTTAACCCACTTGACACACATAGAGTGTTTATAACCACAGATTTTAAGACTACCTATAAAACTTCATTGTAATTTTTTAATGCGTTTGTATTTTTTCGATATGAAAGAAATGCAAGAACTTTAAAACGTTTTAAAAAGTTTGCATGATAATCTTTTTAACCATCTAATTTTAAATGTGAAAAAAAGAGCCTTTCAGTCAGCTTTCCCACGAAAAAAATAAAACACCTTTGATGATTAGAGATAAGAGAAGTATAAATAGATACTCTCCAATTACAAAAACGCACCTAAGCCTACACCTACGGTTGACGCAGGCCGTGCGCGCGCAGGCCCACATCGCCGGCAGTCGCCAGCCAGGCCGCACGCAGCCTGTCCTCAACATAAACAAACCTGGCTGGAAACGAAAAATAAAAAAAAACAACGCGCGAAACGCGAATTAAAAAAATAATAAAATTCGAAAAAAGAATTCCGCGAGCATAGACAAGCGATAGTGTTTTAGTGTTGATATAATTTTACGTCGAGTGTGTGAGTATACTCTTACGTAAAGATGCGACTGTCAAAATATCGTTGATCTTCTTTTATTGTTTTGATAAACCTCCACTTAAGGTTTAAGTATTCATTAGGAAGGATTGATGTAGGATTTATAACGTAAACTATTGGATTGTCGTATGTGTAAGCTTTGTTTTTGGTATATTTACATTTTTTATAGCTATGATAACATTAAAAATAGAAGAAAATATTAGATTTACCAGCTGTATAAAGTGTGTAAGAAATATATTATCTTAACAACTATCATGTTTCTTACATTTCTAGCCTTTAGGCTCTACGTAATAGAATAGGGCATAATATTATAACGTACAAAAATATTTCAATTATAATGCATAACCACATAAACAACAACACTTTTCTATAAGTACTTTTACCTATAAACTTACTTAATAGTTCAGCAATATTGAAAATGAGGTCATAATGCAACCTAATTTCACAACTATTGAAGTAAGCCTTCAGTCTTCACGAAACACGAATCACCTAAGCAGAAAATTGGGAACTAATCCCCCAAACAAGAAAAAAAAAACAGAAATTTGTTTAAACAGGAAATATGAAATCAGTACAGTTTAAGCTGAGGAGGTGGCAAAATAGAATATATGTACATTATAAATTTTAAAGCATATAAATATTTTTTATATTACTAAAGACCGCATTCAGAGACGTTAAATGACTACTTAACTTTAATTCATAAATTAAAGCTAAAAAAAAATTCAGAGTAGTCAAATAATGTATTAAGGTTAAATGATATAATTGTACCCAATTTTCTTTGTCAGTAAGAAAATAACTCATATAAGGCCTGAATTTATTATGCATCCGCTCGAACGCGATGTTTGGCGGCTACACCGGGAGATAACAAGCATAGAGTACCCCGCAAACGATCAAATTGTTTGTCAAATTTTACGTGTTTGTCGAACAGTTTGATAGTGTACGGCTTTGTTTGAAGCGTTTGTCAAACAAACTACGTGTTTGACCTGTTTGAAGAAAATTTGGATTTGCGTAGCGTTTGACAAACGTGTTTGAACGTGTTCCGCTGTATTTGTCAAACAAGATCTCATGATCTCAAACCGATTCTAGCTAATTGTTTGACAAACTTGTTTGATGCACGTTTGAGCGTCTGCGCTGCTGTTTTTTTTATGAAATAAGGGGGCAAACGAGCAAACGGGTCACCTGATGGAAAGCAGCTTCAGCAGGAAAGCAGAATAGGGTAATAGGGGAGGGTAGGGAAGGGAATAGGATAGGGGATTGGGCCTCCGGTAAACTCACTCACTCGGCGAAACACAGCGCAAGCGCTGTTTCGTGCCGGTTTTCTGTGAGAACGTGGTATTTCTCCGGTCGAGCCGGCCCATTCGTGCCGAAGCATGGCTCTCCCAGGTATTAATTTTGAAGTTTGATGAAAACGTAAATTACATCAAACATGTTTGTCAAACATATTTGATCGTTTGCGGGGTACTTAAGATCGCGCGACCGCGCCGCTATTTACATAATATTATTATTATTGTTGCTTGTGATCTCGCGGTGAAGCCGCCTTAATACGCGTTCGAGCGCCCCGCTTATAAATATAAAGTTAAAAAATTAAAGGGATGCCAATTATTATTATGGACGAGTACGACCACAGACACATATCTAATTTATATTTTATCGACATCATTATTTTCGAATAAGTAAATAAAGCTTTTATGTAATTGACTATACAGACTATAGTGCGTAAACACGTAAATAACTATTTGCATATAGCTGTATGCATAAACACATAAACTTCTTACTAGTAAAAATATATACTCATACCACAATATAAAGCCATGTTCACACCAAACCGACTGTGAGCCGCCGAATGTGAGCAGGCTCACTGTGAGCCCCAGTGTGAACGTGAAAATATACGGTATCGTATGTTCGCGCCTACGCCTAGCGTAATTTAGCGTATTGTCGGTTAGGTGTGAACGAAAATGTGAATATGTATTGGAGATGCAATAAACTGTGTAACGTCCGCTCACATTCGGTGGCTCACAGTCGGTTTGGTGTGAAGACGGCCTAAAAGGTCTGTTTTCTGTGTCTATTCTGCACATTTTTCGATATATTATCCAAAATTGTAGATTCGTTGATTATTTTATTACTAACTAGATGACTCCCGCAACTCCGTTGCGCCAAAATTCGTTTATCTCCCACATGATACATATATTTCAAAACTAAAATCAGCCAAATCGGTTTAGCCGTTCTCAAGTTTACTAACAAGATTTAAAATTTATTTTAATTTTTACAGATAGGTTGCTAAGAACCTTTCGGTGTAATAATTAAGTTTAACTTTACACTAGATAACGCCCGCAATTCCGTTGCGCCAAAAATCGTTTATCGCGCGGGAACCGTACATTTTCCGGGATAAAAAGTATCCTATGTCCTTTCCCGGGACTCAAAGTATGTCCATACCAAATTTCAGCAAAATCGGTTCAGCGGTTTGGGCGTGAAGAGGTAACAGACAGACAGACAGATAGACAGACACACTTTCGCATTTATAATATTAGTAAGTATGGATTTTGACAAAAGCTCCATACATTTTCTGTCATTTGTTTCGTATACAATGTTTCAAATTAATTAGACTTCTAGAGGTAGGTAAAAATCTTGCTCAAAGATTCCGTTACATACATACAGCCTAAGCTTATAAAAGCTTGTTAATAAGCGCTTCACATTTATAACTACTTTAAAGCTTCTACTAAAACTACTTCGCTGGAAGTTACAATTCATTTTCTGAGATAACGATCTCCATCTCCGCTCATGGATTACTATGATAGGAGAGCGATAGCTGTTCCATTTCCCTGTAGGGTTCCTTAAGGAAATTAAAGATATCTTACCTTATAAAAATACATGTCCTGACTGACTGACTGATTCATCATCGCTGAGCAAAAACTGTTAAAGTTATAGCCCCGAAATTTAGTGAGTAGGGTTGTTTTATTAAGTAGTACACCCACTAAGGAAGGCATTTTGAAAATTTTACCCCGAAGGGGGTGAAATAGGGGTTGAAAGTCTGAATGAAAGTCCGTCATTTCTTAAGTAAAGAACACAAAATTTTATTTTTGGGTTACTGATTAAAAATGAATGGACATGTATTAAAGCGTTTTTGGAAATTCTACCCCCAAGGGGGTGAAATTGGGGTTGAAAGTTTCAATGGAAGTCCGTTATTTCTTAAGTTAGAAACATGAAATTTTATGTTTGGGCTACTGATTAAAAATGATTGGATACGTGATTAAGGGTTTTTGAAACTTTTACCGCCAAGGGGGTGAAATAGGGGTTGAAAGTTTAAATGAAAGTCTATATAGGTATACTATGTTAACGCGGACGAAGTCGCGGGCAACAGCTAGTTTTATATAATAATACTAGATATTCTGTGCGGATCCACCTACTTATTTACGGTTTTTGCGAGAATCGTGCATTAAAAAAACTTATGTCCAGTTATAGGATAGAACACTCCTTCTACGTGTCTATCTTATAACTGTGCAAAATATAGTAAAAGCCAGTGCAGTAATTCCTGAAATCGGCATGAGCCAATTTCAGGAATTACTGAATGATCAGATAAAAAAATTCCCCGTTTCTTACACATTTTACGGTGATTCTTCTATTCTATTAGACCTAACGTAATATTATGTAGCCTTCCTCGATAAATGGACTATCCAACACAAAAAAAATGTACTAGTAGTTCCTGATCTGTCTGTGGCATAGTTTTCAAGTGGGTTGGCTGGATTGATGGCGTTTTTTTTGAAGGTTAATCGAAAGTGTTCTTAGCCATCATTTATCATCATGAGCTCGGTCAGTGGTGGAAATTTTTGCAAGATTTTTAAACTACTTAATTTATACTTATTAAGAGGGAACGCGGGTACAGTAGAATTTAAACGACGAAAATTTGGCGACCTCCGTGGCGCAGTGGTGAGCGCGTCGGTAGCTCAAGCCGGAGGTCGCGGGTTCGAGTCCCGCCGACGGAACAAAAAGTTTATAAAGTTCCTGGGTCATGGATGTGTATTAAACGTGTATCACATAATAAAAATCTTAAATATATGTATAGTATAAAAGTATTAAATATATTTCCGTTGTCTGGTACCTGTAACACAAGTCCATCAGGTACTTAGCACAGGGCCAGACTGACGTGGTGTGAAGCGTCTATAGATATTAGATATTATATTATTAAACGAAGAAACTATTGCAATCACGCTTCACCCTGCGCCGGCACGTGTATTGTGCTATCACGTCTGTCTCTATAGACACAGTAAATAGAGGTTACGTATTCCTCTGATTCCTCCTTCAAAATAGAGCCTATCTATTATTTTTTTAAATATCTTTAGGAAGAGTGAGTATATGCCTCTACTTTTTATTTTATCTTAAAGATCTTTCAAAATTGTTCATGGTCGGTGGATTGGCGGGGTACGGGGCATTCATTTTTCGCGATTTTTGAAGGGTCATAATATTTTTTATATATTAGTAAATTTAGAAAAAATCTAACGTAGAGGCATAGTTTTTACAGATCACAATATTGTATAAAAAACATTTGTCCAGACGCATTGTCCTGGGAGTAAATTGAGGAATATGTTTGTATGGAAAAACAGTGTTAGCGTATGCTATTAAGATAGTCTGTACTTTATAGTAATGGTCTGCAGAAGATAATATAAAATAACATTGCTCATGTAACACATTTTTTATTTCGTCATCTCATTTAACACAAACTCTCAAGCTCATTAAAATATAATGAGCGCTTGGAAAATGTAACATATTTTAATGATACTTTGCAACATGTGCGATTACGTTTGGAGGTTTGCTTAGTTTTTCTTAAAGTACATAATATAAAGTGTTCTTCATTCAAAATACATTGTTAGCTGAACTACGAACTAGAATATAATATACATCAAGTTCAATGTAAGAGTTAATATTTTGCTAGCAAAATTTAAATTCTAAAATGAATAAGATATTTAAACGCAAGGGCCATTATTACACTAAAATTATAATATATTTCTATAATAATAAAAAATCTATACTAATATTTTAAATGCAAAAGTATGTCTGTTTGTCTTTCTATTTGTTTGCAGTGGCGAGGGGTGAATATTTAGAGAAGGGAAGCCGGAGTAAAAAATCTACTTACCAATTTTGGTAATTTATAATTGAATGAGATGCTTTTAATTTTCAAAACTAAGTTTGGAAAACAAAGTTTCCTTCGACAGCAAAATATAATCTGTCAGACAACAGTCTTGCTGAATTAATGCCATATTTTCCGAACTACACGATTACGTCGTACGACTCACAATTCACAAGTCACAATATAAATTAATTTAATTCACGACACTCTTCTAAGTTCTAACGCTAAAACAAAATTTAAATTCGACAAAACAAAACAAACGACATGTTGTTTACAAACACACTATCCGCCATATTAATATGTCAATCTAAAAACCAGCAAAATAAAAATGTATTACGCGCCTGTCATATTTAGTACCGCTAAAGGCATTCTTAATAAAGTCGTATTACAAAAAATCCTACCAAAATAAAATGTATTACGCGCCAGCAAAAGTATAATGTCGCTACATTCATTCTTAAATTCGAATCATAGCAATTTTACTTCATGACTCATCTATCTCGCTTGCACTTGTGGGTTGCTAATTAACCTTTCTCCGTAATAACTCGTCGGGCATCGAGTTATTTCCAAGTATATATCGCGCGTGCTAGAACGAGACAGAACATGACGACCAGTTTGCAGGAATGAAAAGGACAGATGCTTACTATGAACTGTCGTTGTATGGAGAAATAAGCCGCTAATCCACGGCTTGATTCTCTGCGCCCGCACATTGCATTGCCTTTTAAAATTTGTAGGCGATAGTTATTAATTCAAACTATGTATTTCAAGTGAGAGAAAAATTTATTGCATATAACATTGTGAATTCAAAGTTTTTTAAGTAGGTATGTAAAATATTTATTAGATAAATATGTCGTTGGCCCATAATATATTCGATTTTTCTAAGCCCTAAGGGAATATGGACGCTTCGCCACTGTTTGTTTGCATACCTTGTCATGGAAGATATGTCATGGAATATTTTATACTATAAAATATTCTCGCGTGATAAACGAATTTAGGTGAAATAAAGTTGCAAGAGTAATTTTTAGCAAGACTTAGGGTCTGTTTCACCACTTCCTGATAAGGCTCCACCACTTAACTTGCCAGATAGAGTATGGAGAATCTGTCAAATAAGCCTATCCAGCACCTTATCGGGAAGCGGTGAAACAGGCCCTTAGTGGACTGTATAGCCTTATCCTCAAGGCTTACTAACTCACTCACACCTTAAGGCAAAGTTATGGGAACGATAAAACCCATTGCATGCTAATATTTTCAATCATTGAACGTATCCGTGGTCCAATGGTTTAAAGTGCGGCTCTTAACTGGGAGGTCGTTGCTTCGAATTCCACATTGGAAACATGTTATTTCCAAGTTTGGCTAGGACAATGCAGGCTAATCTAATTGACAAGTAAGATGATCCATGCGTCGGATGGGCATGTAAAAAGTCGGTTCTGCGCCTGATCTCTCGCTCGTCGCGTCGCTCTGCCGTCCCACTGGGTTATGAGATTGCTCTTGTGTACTGCACATACACTTGGGCACTATAAAAATTACTTCTGCGTAACTGGTCTGGTTGTTGTAATGAAACTGGCCACCGTCACCGAAACCGGTGCAGTGAGAGTGGGAGGTATATGCAAATCTAGTAATCTATAATTAAATTAACAACCTAACTACATTTATCACGGATCTCATTTCGGATTCTGAAATTACGGGTTAATCGGCTCGTTTCGGATTCGAAATTTGACACATTCGTAATTTATACATCCTATTAGCGCTAATCTGGCTATCAGCATAACTAAATATTTCGGCGCGGTGTTAACGGTTTCATGTTGAACATATTTTATGGAATGAAATCTACTAATAATGCTTTTTGTACTTTATTATTATTTTATGTTTATACTGTCATTAATACTGTCGTTACACTTTTTTTCATTAAGAATTTTCTAGCAGCTGTGGTCATTTGTAGAGTTTCATTCTTATATATGTTACGCTCAAAGACCGAAATCGCTCAATGAGCGAAAAAATGGCTCACAAAACGTTGCGGTCACAGTGAAATAGCCACGACGCGAAATTCGCGTTGTGGCTCTTATGAAAACGGCCACGACGCGTTCTGGCAATCACAAAAAGACAAAACGCTAAATTCGTGTAGTGGCTGATATGATATTCGTTTTTATTGATTTGTTCTTGATCGATTAATCGTCCATAGGTATGGAAGATCATATTTGAATTATCATGCATACTACAAAATATTTTTTCTTTTACTAAAACACTGCATAACGTGTTTATCATTATTATTTATAAAATATCCATAGTCCCATATTATTCGTACTAATATTATTAATACTGTCTATCTGTCTGTCTGTCTGGCGCAACGTAGTACTTATGGACGATTAATCAGTCAAGAACAAATTAAAAAAAAAACGAATAGCATATCAGCCACGACACGAATTTCGCGTTATGGTCTTTTTGTGATTGCCAGAACGCGTCGTGGCCGTTTTCATTAGAGCCACAACGCGGATTTCGCGTCGTGGCTGTTTCACTGTGACCACAACGCGTTGTGAGCTATTTTTTCGCTTACTGAGCGATTACGGTCTTTGAGCGTAACATATATATTAATAATGAAAATCACTGACATATAGAGCTATTTTCATTATTAGACCTAGTGAACTATCACCTTTACCCGAATTTTCATATTTAATGTAATAAGATTTTTGAATAAAAGAAATTAACAATATTTTGCAACACTAAAAAGGTTTGTAGAATTGCAAAAAAATTAAAGATCGTTACGAAACGATAGCTAATAAATAGAAAACTGAATGAATTAATAAGGTATCGGTAAGGGTTCAAAAAGGAAACTCTTTCAAAGACAATTTTTCCTTTCATGTCTCAGAAATTCAGAAATATTAGAATAATTCTCATTTATTAAACGTATCTACAATTCCAAAAACAAATAATTATGTCTGCGATACTGTTCTGTATTCTTGATAGATGGTACCTTTAAATATTCTAAGGACTTATCTTTTACCGAGCGGAATGCTATGTAGAGTATTCCAAAATCTGAAATAACTGCAACTGACGAAAATAGTTACGTAATAATATGGTATGTGGTAGGCATCGTAGCTTTGAAATTCAAATAGTGTATTTATAATACTTTTTTTTTAAATTTATATTTTATTTATTTACTTTTATCTGAACGCATTGTCAATCTAAAACCTCGTATAGAAATTTTTAATTGACAGTTTGGCTTACTGTCGCTAACTTCATATCACAGCTAGCGACACGAAGCTAGCGACACTCATTCATCGAAATACATAAAAAACAGTAATGTCGCGACGACACGTCGTCTGCTGCCGCTTCATATAGCCGGCTTCCGACTTGTACCTTAAAGCTAAAAAGATTGTTCTGAGTCAGGAACGGCTCTACCTGATGAACGGCGCTAATGACCGCTCACGTAGCCCATCCGCAGTTCGCACACGCGCCACAACGTCTTGTGTTAAAGATGCTACTGTTTCACTTTTTGCTGGACATTTAAAACATTTTTACGAGGCTTGTCACTTAATAATATATATTAGTTGCGTTAAATTTAATTTTCAGAATTAGTAATTTACAATTAAAAAAAGAACATAATATATACGGTCGAGAAATCTCCTCACTTTTGGAAATTAGTTAAAAAATATTATAGGGCATCACTCATTGAGCGTAGAGTCTTCGTAGCGTTGTCATAACTGAGAACACTTCGTAGCGATCTCGTAGCGCTGTCGTAGCCCTGACGTATCACTTTGTAGCGATCTCGTAGCATTGTCGTAGCCCTGACGTATCACTTCGTAGCGATCTCGTAGCGGAGTCGTAGGAGTACCGTAGAATTTCGTAGCGTTCTCGTAGCGGTTTTCTAAGCCGTAGACTACAGAGTAGAAAATAATAGAAATAAATTACCACGTAAAGTAAGCTGTAAACATAATTTCATTATTATATTATAATATTGTACCATTAAAAACATTACACAATATTATTATCATCATAATATTAGGTACGCGACCCACATTGAAAAAAACACTGGCTTAAAATATGAAAATAATATATTGGTAAGGCAGTACGTAGTTTCCTGCATACAAAATGGTTATAACTGCCGCTTAATAAAAGTCTCACAAACTTCATACAATTTCATCCCCCGATAAAATAGAAACTTGGAACTTCGGCGGCCATTTTAAACTTTTTTATAACTACTGTTTCTTCGTCGGCCTTATGAAATTATTCGATGCACTTCAAAGTTTTTGTCCTGAATTCTTATTGAACAGTGAAGTTGGCGCACAGGTCTATTTATTACAGTATCTTTCACACCATAGCAGTACTTCGGAATTGAAAACGTGAGTGGAAGAACCAAATAACTAACATTTCATAACATACGGCCAATTACTCATTTTATCTCTTATAATTTGAACAAACCTTGTAACTTATTTACTTCATCATGTGATTAAAATATCTAGCAATACAAAAATCTACAGATTTTTTTATTTAAAATAATTTTTCCGCCCCGAAAACCTCCATTTATGCAAAAAAAAAAAAACGCATTTTTTACCGTTACTTACTTCATTTTTACACTCACGTCTTCAATAATTTGAATGTGTGGTTAAACAGGATTTATTTTATTTTAAAGTTTAATCTATCAGTGTATCATTTTTTATTAAACTGTTATGATTTTTTATTGAACATGTCAATTTATGTTATTTGCAGAACATGTCCCGTCACAATGTACGTGCATTCTAAAGAGAAACGCTGAAAATCTGACGACTTCTGTTTCCTAGCAGTTTAGGGCATGCCAGCATGGCTAGCAGATTTGAATCCCATCACAGAAAAAAGTCTTCTAAGTTCTTTGATAGTTTCTTAAGTCTATAGAATTGTATCAAATGAATAAATAGTAAAATAAAAATCAGAAATACATGAGGTGTACCCGTAAATTCAGGTATTTACCATGGGGCCAAACTGACGTGGTGTATACTATTGATACTATAAGAAATTACCTGATATTAAACAATAACTAAAAACACTCATAAAACATAAATACAGAAAAACATCCAATTTATATAACAATTGACCTAAAAGCAGAAAACATAATTGATAACAATCTAACGTTTTAGCGAATGAAGTCGCTTATAAAAATAAGCTTTATAAATTCAGTTATAACAAAATGCTTGTTATATTTCATAGATGTGTTTCATAAATTATTTTCTCGGGATGGGAGTTGGTGGGGGGTACCCCCAATGCCGAAGGGGAGCTAACATACCGCATAGAGACGCGAAAAACTCTCCTTTCCAAATATCTGTTTTGCTATATAGGAAACTTGGTATTGTTTCGTATTGTTTTTTGTGATTTTCTCGACTCTTATGATGCTTTTAGATTATTTAAGTGTGTAACATTTTGTTCAATATTTTCTGTGTTTGTGATACGCCGTTTCTTTCTACAGCTGACATAGTTTTATAGAAAATTAAAACATGATATTGCGTTATATTGAAACTGCCGTTGATGCAATAAGTTTTGGTTTCCTTGCAAAATCGTAAATCTAGTTGTCAACGACTTCATAGCTATAAGGCTGCGTTTCCACCAGAAATATGTTGCGAGGAATGTGTTTTTAAGATCCAATAGCATCGCCGCGCTGAGCGAGGTCATGGCAAGCTCACGTCAATGAAGCGTTTCTATTGGTTCTCAAAAACACATTTCTCGCAACACGTCTCTGGTGGAAACGCAGGCTAAAGCTTAGTAGCTTAGGTCAAGTACTTTAAGAATCCATTCATTCATATTAGTCTATAAGTAAATATTCTCTGTGATAAATGGACACTGTTAAGGTTTTATGTACGTCCCACAAAAATTACGTATTCGGTATTGAGTGACTAATTCAGTCATGTTCCTCAGATGATTTAGAACAAGTCTACATTCATAACTCAACAAATGAAAAAATGTTGGTTAATACTTGCTTAACAACGATCAATTATATCAATTTCAAACTGAATGTTTGCTTCTAGTTAATTTTAATGCAAAGTTAATCATTACTATCGTATGCAACTTACAAGGTCTACGAGACCTAAAAATAAAAATACGAAATGTGACAAACACGTGAACAAACTGTTTATCTGTGTAAATACTCTAATGGATTATACAGTAGTAGTAAGTGCAAATCAATAGTCGCATAGGTCGCTGGCCACGTGCTGCACTAAGGTGTGCATTGACAGTACTTCCATCCATTTTTTACATTTCGATTTGTCACGTTGTGATCGTAATTTTATGACATTAATTAAAGACGTCAGTGAAAGAACCAGATCGCTAACTTTTTACAACATAAGTTACTATTTTTTCCATTATAATATAATCTGTTCCGTTTTTATAATTTTAACTAATCTCGTAATGTCCAATCACACAAGTTCCATAACGTGCATTGGAACGGATCGAGGGGAAGGAGGGACGGAGGCGCGGAACGCGGGACGCGGGGGCGCCCGCGCATCGCCAGCGGTGACCGCCATGACTCTTCAAGAAATTTTGCTACGGTCGACACCCATGTCGCGTCTAATTATTATTAATGTAAAGTCTTGGTTCAATATACCAGTTTAATAATTTACAGTACACTTTCATTCGAGACCCAAACACGTAACTTACCTACTCGATTATCTGGCTAATATATTATCTATACATAAGATCTACAGTTTTTATTTGAAATAAATTTTCCGGTCTTAGAGCCTTAATTTACGCAAACAAGGCTTTTTTACTGTTACTTACCTGGTTTTTCCACTCACATTTTTATTTTGACTTAAATTCAAAATGGATGATTACTATCGTACGAAACAGCAGAAGCAGAAATATTTTGCCACACAATAGAAACACAAGTTTCTACTCCTCGCCGGTGGTCTCCTTTCCCTTGGTCTTACGAATTTTCGCTCAGGTGACGTATTCTGGATTCGTTTTGAGACTCAAATAATCGAACGAGAATCCTGCGTCCTAACAAACGTGAAACGACGTTGTTAGAGCAGAACGCGGCATTCTCGTTCGATTATTTGAGTCTCAAAACGGTGTCGTGGTAGGCCTCCTAATACGAGCATAACATTTTTTACCGACTTCCGAAAGTGCACAACCCTGCTAAAGAAGTTTTGACGGGTGGGTTACAATGTAATAAATTGTTTTATGGGTGCAATAACATATTTAAATTATTGTTACACTGTACTCGCGCCAATGCACAACCAAGTCTGTATTTATTTATATTGCCATTTAATTAGCAATACACCCCACTTAAAAATGGTAGCTGCACAAAAGGTAGAGGATTCTTAAATTAGGACAAAATAGCAGTCATACATATAGACGAGCGTCAGCACGCCACGTGCCGACTCCTTGCCGAGTTTTATATGGAGTCGTGTAACGACGGCAAAAAATATTATTTTCTAAGATAGACAAAAAGAAATATTAATTGTTTTTCAAGCCAAATCACACTACGCGGCAGTGGAGCTACGTGACACAAAACGAATAACCACGAATTACAATGAAATGTGAGGTATTGCGTCGATCCGCTGTAGCTTAGTTTGGTCTAACAAGAACAACAAAAAATCAGCTGGTTGGGGTTTCGTAGTCAATGAGGTTTTGTTGATTACAGAACCCTAACCACCTAATTTTATGTATATTGATAGGTAAATAGTTATATAATTTAAGAGTAACATTATCCTACAAATAAAACAATTCATATTTTAGGACCATCTAATCGAAATATTAAGTCCTTTCTATCTCTGTTAGCTACCACTTTCGAGATTTTTCGCAGAGAAAATTGTTGTTCGTCCTATCAAAATGAAGCTACTCACAAAAGAAAAAGAATAAGTATTATTAGATAAAAAAACTTTAAATTAAATTTTAAATTTATCTGCTATCGCTCCGCTCAAAGTAATAGTATCGAGGAGCGAGTGTTCTGTGTACATAAGACTCCAATTTATATTCATTGTAAATAACCCACTTTCCAAAATATTCGCGATTTATATTTAAATGTTGTGCTGACGTGGTTTAATGCTGAGATTTGTACAGACAAACGTAAGTAGATGAATCGGGTAACTAACAATTTGAAAATTTTCGTTTTTTGCATAAATGAAGGCTTTAACACCGGGAAAAATGATTTGAATTAAAAAAATCGATTTTATGTATAGCCAGATAGATTGACTAGATGATGAAATAGGTAAATTATAAGGTTTGTCCAAATTACAAGGGAAATATAAGTTTTGCTCTTCTATACAAATATTATAAAGCGGAAGAGTTTGTTTGTTTGAACACGCTAATCTCAGGAACTACTGGTCCGATTTGGAAAGTTCTTTCAGTGTTAGATAGTCCATTTATTGAGGAAGGTTATAGGCTATATTTTATCACGCTAAGACTAATAGGAGCGAAGAAATAGAGGAAATTGTGGAAAAAACGGGGGAAATTATTTGAAAGGGCTTATTTGAACGCGCTAATCTTTCTTTCTTAAAAATTCTTTCAGTGTAAGATAGGACATTTATTGAGGAAGGCAATAGGCTATATTTTATCACGCTAAGACTAATAGTAGAATGTGGAAATAACGGGGGAAATTATTTGAAAAGGCTTATCTTGCGAACTACTGGAGTAATTTTTATGTTATTTGGCACAGATAAGAAGTAGATCACGTGAAGGATCATAGGTTTTAATTATTTTTTCAGTGGCTTTAAATTTTATATCCGTGCAACGCCGGGGCGGGTCGCTAGTAATTTATAAATGGCATTAATTTTAATTTTACTAATTTTCTGACATTCTTTTATTATATCAAATTTGATGAAATTATAAAACTAAAACTCCAATTTATTATACTTTGAGACTTATTTACTATTATTATTATTTTATTTAATGTATAATTTTGATTGTTCTAAATTATTTACAATAAGTGATTACTGATGTCTATACTGTGTGATATGTATTTGGTTAACAATTGTAACATAATTATTATTAATGTAGCATTTTAATGATGGTTGTTCTTTTGCACGGACTCGGGTTAAATCATATTTTTTTAATAAAATAAAACGGACCACCAAGATACAGGCTTTGCCTAGTTTGGGGTCCACGGGTTAAATAATAATATTGTAATTTCTAACGCAATTTTAAATAAGTGTACATTCGAATCATGTAATATGGTATTGTAAGCAACCTGTAATACTGTAAACTCATAAACTTATGATGCTATGTAAGTTAAATAAATAAATAAAAATAAATAAAAATAAATAAATTTTATGGAGTACAGCCAATTCTATAAGACTAAGTTTCTGTGCATTTAGAGTACTTTGTACTAATGCATTATTAATAAATGTATTTTGGTACAACTCCTTTGGCGCCGGGCCAACATAAAAATTAGTTTTGTTTCGCTTAGTGCTGACAGGAGTGATGATGATTACATTGTTTGGTTTGAAAAAGAAGGGTAATGTTGGTGTTAATGAACCTGCATTTGTCTCAACCTATTATCTTTTAAGTTAAATTTTGTACCTGAAGTAACTTGTAATATTATGGCGAAACTAATTTGCTAAGGGCCTGTTTCACAACTTCCTGATAAGTGCCGAATAGGCTATCCATCTTGACAGATACAGTATGGACAATCTGTCAAAAAGTTGTGAAAGTGGTGAAACAGGCCCTTAAGTCAGTTAACTGGTATTTTGCGTTGTGGGTATTTTTAAGCTTTTAACTTGAGATTTTTACAACGTTTTAGGTACTATCGTCTTTCGTGTATCCATACTAATATTATAAATGCGTAAGTGTGTCTGTCTGTTGCCTTTTCACGCCCAAACTGCGGAACCGATCTTGCTGAAATTTGGTATGGAGATACTTGGAGTCCCGAGAATGGACATAGAATACTTTTTATTCCGGAAAAATGCTCCGCATGATAAACAAATTTTGGCGCAACGGAGTCGCGGGCGTCATCTAGTAACCAATAAAAATAAATACTTTGTAACAGTTTAATTTGTAATATCGAACGAGCATAAAACCAATGACACACGCTACGTGTAATAGAACTTTAGCTGTCGACCACACCCCGCGTATACTAGGCTGTAACTTTTTAATATTTACTTCATAATACTTTTTAATTCGTGACATAATATTGTGTTGCTACACAACTATACTGTACTCGGCGAAACATGGCGGTAGCGGTCATTGACTCCCTGTCAAAAACTTCGTCAACGAACATCTGGCACTTTATTGTCAATCGCGGTTTATATAGAAAATGACAAGTATTTGACAGGGAGTCAATGACCACTACCGCCATGTACGCCGAGTACAGTATAAAGTATCCCGCAAACGATAAAATTGTTTGTCAAATTTTACGTGTTTGTCAAACAGTTTGATAGTGTACAGCTTTGTTTGAAGCGTTTGTCAAGCAAACTGCGTGTTTGACATGTTTGAAGAAAATTTGGATTTATGTAGCGTTTGATAAACGTGTTTGAACATGTTCCGCTGTATTTGTCAAACAAGATCCCATGATCTCAAACCGATTCTAGCTGATCGTTTGACAAACTTGTTTGATGCACGTTTGATCGTCTGCGCTGCTATTTGATGAAAACGTAAATTACATCAAACATGTTTGTCAAACAAATTTGTTCGTTTGCGGGGACTTTAGTCATTTTAATAAATTATTTAACTGAAAACTTATGACCTAATAGAAAATTCGTAAGATTGAGAGCGAGTGGACTTCCGCCGCACCGAGACGTAGGAGAGGAAGTCTTAGCCTCTTACTTTCCTACCACACGGCAAAGATGTCTGCTCCTGCTCCTTTTCTTTTGTCGGCACTCTCGGAGCTGTGCAACTTTCTGTTTTGATCTACTTTCATCTTCTTATTCTTCTTTTGAACTAAAAACCATCGTGTAATCACAATACTATGTACTGCAAGTTTTTTTATATATTCAGTATGTAGGATATATGCGTGGTGGCCGCAAAGGAAGTTCTTCCGACCGAGCGATGATTTCAGCGATTGATTTCAGCTGTCGTATATTATATACCGACGCACTTAGAAAACTTCGATAGCACGATGCAGGAGTGTGGCGCTAATTGTGGGTATCGCCACAAGTGTAATTAGTTACCGAGTGATTAGCGCCCACAACGACATTGATCTAGCGACCGCCACCGCTGCTTTTTAGTGGCGTAAAGCAAAATGAAACCTATAACGTTTGTCACAAAGTGAAATTTTATTTGAATTTTTCTCGGCCGGTAAAATCGGCCGTCGAAAAATCGTATTGCGTAACTCTAACACGATTACAATAATGAGCTGTAATCTAATATACACATTCTCTTAATCCCAAACTAGTGTTCAGATATTTGTTATAAGACCCGACGCAGGTAGTGAGAATGTATACAGGGTGTAATAAAACGGAGTGATAAAACTTTAGTGTACACTGTACATACAGTGAACTCTACAGGGTGTGACAAAACATGGTGATAATAATTTAGGGTGTGTACAGGGGTATAGAGTTGACTGTAAGCAGCAGCGCTGAGAGAGTAAGTTTTTTAATCTTTGTATGAGAAAATTCATCACGATGGGGCGCTTGCTCATACAAATCACAAAAGAAAAGAACGTCGCTCTTTCAGTGCTGCAACTTTCACAGTGAATTCAATTGAAGTCACACATACACACCCTAAAGTATCATCACTTTGTTTTGTTACAGCCTGTATAATTATACAGACACGTCCCTGTAACAAAAATAAGTGATAATACTATAGGGTGTGTACGTGTTCCTTGTAGAGTTCACTGTGAAAGTAGCAGCGCTGAAAGACCAAACATTTTTTTCACTTTTTATTGCGATATATGTTTTAATAAGAGATATTCTTACTATTAAACTGCAGTATTTCTTCTTTTAATTCACTTTATTATATTTAAAGATTTTACAAAACTTATACAACAAGCACCGATCGCCATATTTTTAGGAAGAGGAAGTGGTATTGCAAAAAACCACAGATAACAAATTAAGCTGATCCACAGACTAAAAAAGAAATCTTTGTGTTGCTAACTCAACACTCTTCCTCAACACAAACATTTCTTATACATATACCTACACAACAACTTACTTACATATTTTAAACTTATTAAACTTAAATTCCTCAACATCCACAAAAGTAAATAACTACTTTAAACTTTAACATACTCACACTCTAATACAATATGTTTTAACTTTAAACATTTATGGAACACAAACTTAATTTAGAAACTAAATTTTTAAAAATATTCTTAGATAAAGGTTTAGTTAGAATATCAGCGATTTGTTCTTTAGTATTAATATACTTTACAGTAACAATATTTTCTTCAACCTTCTGTTTTATAAAATTATATTTAACATCCATGTGTTTAAGCCTTTTCTGATCAGGATTTTTAATAGCTTTAATAGTACTTTGATTATCTTCATAAATAGTTACATTTTTAACATTGATATTTAAATCTGCAAGTAATTTTAACATCCAACAAGCTTCCATAATACATTCACATAATGATACAAACTCCGCTTCAGTTGTGCTTAAGGCAACAGTACTTTGTTTCCTAGACTTCCATACAACAGTATTATTAAAAACTTTAAAAATATATCCTGATGTCGATTTCCTGTCTAAATCTCTAGCCCAATCAGCGTCTGCATACCCTAATAAAGGCATGTTACAATCATCTTTAGTATACAACAATGCAAAATTAATTGTATGTTTTACATATCTTAGTAAACGTTTGAGAGATCTCCACAATTCAATATTTGGCCTTGATTGAAATCTACCTAAATAATAAACAGATGCAGCTAAATCTGGCCTTGATCCGACAGTAACATACATAAGTGACCCTATCAGTGATCGGCATTGTCTCTCATATGACATATCAATATCTCCGTTCTCATCGAATTTATAATTTGCATCCATTGGTGTTTCACATCCCTTACATTCATTCATATTAAAGTGTTCAAGAACACTTGTTAAATATTTAGTCTGATCAATAGTTATTCCCATAGAGGTCTTTTTAATTGATATACCTAGGTACATTATATGATTGCTACCCAAATCTTTCATTTTAAAGTTAGTTTTCAAAAAATGTTTTAAATTTTCTATTTTATTTAAGTTCGAGCCTAGTATAAGCAGATCATCGACATACAACAGTAAATATAGATCTTTTATGAAATATAAACAATGGTCATTGTTTGATCTTTTAAAACCATACGACAGAATTGTATTATTAAACTTTTCATACCAATATTTCGGTGATTTTTTTAATCCATAAAGTGACTTCTTTAGTTTTAGTACACATCCTTGTTCCACTTTCATGCCATCTGGTGGTTTTATATATACTTCCTCTTCTATATTTCCATATAAAAATGCTCCTTTCACATCCATCTGACTTATATGATAATCTCGTTGAGCAGCCACAGATAACAATATCCTTAACGTCTGTAGCTTTAATACGGGTGAATAGACATCATCAAATTTCTCTTCTTGTTGAAAACCTCGTACTACTAATCTAGCCTTACATATTGTTTCTCTTCCTGTATCCTTCCTCGTAAATATCCACTTTGCGTCTAATGATTTCTTGTCTTCTGGCTTCGGAACTATTTCAAAGGTCTCATTTTCATCTAGTACTTTCAATTCTTCACTTACAGCTTTCATCCAATCCTTTTTATCTTCTCTTGTTTTTATATCTTCATATGTAAACGGCACATCATCATTCATACACAAAAACGCATACATGGCATCATCTTCATCGCTAAAGCTTGTAACATATTCATTCTGCCATTTTGGCTTCATTCGATTCCTCTTTCCTCTTCCCGTTTCTTCATTTTCCACTATTATCTTTTCTCTTCCTATTTCTTGACTTTCTTCTTTATTCTCCATAATTTTCTCTTCTTTACAAATTTCCACTATTTCATCTCTTGCTTTCTCATTACTTTCTTCTTGTCTTTCAACTTCCTCATTTATTTCCTCCTCTGTACTATCTTTCACGATTTCTAATTTTTCATTTTCTTCATATTCAGGTATGTTAGCTAATCCTTTTATTTTCTTCCAGTTTTCATCAAAGACAACATGTCTCGCAGTTATAACTTTTCCTGTTTGTTCATCATATAGCTTATAGCCTGCCATACTATATCCAATCATTATCATTTTTTTACCTCTATGATCTAGTTTAGTTCTTAATTCCTTTGGTATATAATTATAAGCAATACATCCAAATATTTTCAAATTCGATACGTCTGGTTTTCTACCTTCCCACATTTCACTTGGAGTTTTATCTCTTCCAGTGACTGGACTTCGGTTTGTCACATACGCTGCATACAAAACCGCTTCTCCCCAGAATTCTTTTTTCATTCCCGAGTCAATCAATACAGTTCTAGCTTTATCCATCAATGTTCGATTCATTCGTTCAGCTGTTCCATTCATCTCCGGATTGTATGGCACCGTGTACTGCATCACTATTCCGTTCCTACTACAAAAGCTCTTAAATTCATTTGAAATATATTCTCTACCGTTATCCATTCTCAATTTTAAAAGATCTCTATTGAAATGTCTTGTTGCAAAATTATAATAATGCTGAAAATGTTCAAAAGTTTCTGACTTATTTTTCATTAAATAAACTATTGTAAAGTGTGTGAAATCATCAATGAATGTTACAAAGTAATTTTTACCATCATAAGTTTGTGGAGAGATAGGTCCACATACATCAGTATGCACAAGCTCTAAAGGTTGCCTCGCTCTAATTCCTGGTTTATTGAAAGGCTGTCTACTAATTTTTCCTAATACACAGGGCTCACATAACAAGTTATTTTCTATAGTTTTATTTTTCAATCCTGCCAAACCATGTACCATGTTTTTGTTTACCAATAAATTTAAATTATTAATTCCTAAATGAGCAAACCTCCTATGCCACAAGTCATACTCATCATTATTAATTTTAATTGAAAAATTACATGAAGTTACAATACTTTGCAAGTTTAGTGTGTACAATGTGTCTATTTTATTACCTATCATCATTAAGTTCTCTTGTTTATAAACTCTTACTTTACCTCCGCTAAAAACTACTCTAAAACCAGCACTTTCCATTTTTGATACCGATAACAAATTTTTTCTTAAATCAGGTATATAATAAACATTTGTTATAAGAAATTTGTTTAAAATCTTACCCACTTGACATGATACTTCCATATTTCCAATCCCAACTGCTTCTAAACTAACCCTATTTTTGGCTGCTGCAATTTTCTTAGGTACCTTTAACTCAATATAGTCTATAAAGTGTTCCTTGCTATTAACTAAATGGTTTGTACACCCAGAGTCCACACAAAACTGAATCAATGAGTTATTTTCACTATTATATTGTTCCTCGTAGCACATAAATACATTTGGATTATTACCCGCAAAATTCACATGGCCACCTTGTGTTCGTCCTCGGTTATTGAAAGTATGTCCATGTCCTCCATAGAATCCTTGACCTCTTTGTCCACGTCCTCTTTGAAACCCATGTCTAGTGTTGTATCCTGGCCCGTTACTTTGTCCTTGTCCGGAGTTGAAATTCTTATATCCATTTCCTTGTAATTTATGGCATTGAAATTTTTTATGTCCTGGTTTCCCACATACAAAGCATGAGAATGCACTTGGAGTGACAATATCCTTGTTATGAAACTGCTTTCTTTTTTCTTCTTCTGCCAATAATCTGTCTTTTACAGTATTAAGTTTTAAATCTCCGATGGTTTCCAACGCAGTCACTATGTTGTCATAACTTTTTGGCATGGACAGTAAGAAAATGTTGACCTTCTCTTCCTCTGACATGACAGATCCTGCCTCCTCTAATTGTGTTATAATTTCTTGCATTCTAGTGAGATGTTCTTTTAAAGATTTTGATTCCAGATATTTGATTTCACTCAATTGCCTTCGCAGGAACAATTTACTACGCGTGCCTCGATTCTTAAAACTCTCTTCCAAGTTTTTGAACATTTCAAATGCTGAGTCGCTCCTCAAATACTCTAGATGGCTATCCGCCACTGCAGAAATTAAGATAGCTTGGGCTCTCGCTTCGAGTTTTTCATCTGCAAAATCCTTTTGTACAATTGCCTCATAGCAGCCGCTCTCTTTTAAAATGCTTTTTAGTCTGAATGCCCAAGTATTAAAACTTTCACCATCGAATTGTGGTATATTATACTTCATAGCGTCTCTCGCCGACATATTGCAGTTTGCTTTCACCTCGTGCTTCGTAATTTTCGTATTTTCAGATTTCTTCGGAAAAGGGATCTGGGCCCATAACTATTGCGATATATGTTTTAATAAGAGATATTCTTACTATTAAACTGCAGTATTTCTTCTTTTAATTCACTTTATTATATTTAAAGATTTTACAAAACTTATACAACAAGCACCGATCGCCATATTTTTAGGAAGAGGAAGTGGTATTGCAAAAAACCACAGATAACAAATTAAGCTGATCCACAGACTAAAAAAGAAATCTTTGTGTTGCTAACTCAACACTTTTGTATGGGGAAACTCGTTACGCTCGGGCCCTTGCCCATACAAAAGTGAAAAAATAATTCGTGTTTCAGAGCTGCTACTTTCACAGTGAACTCTCTACAAGGAACACGTACACATCCTAAAGTATTATCACTTATTTTTGTTACACACTATATCTATAATATTTTACTGTGAAAGTAGCAGCGCTGAAAGAGCGACTTTTGACTTTGCCCCCAAAAATGCCCCAACGTCATGAATGCGGCTATACAAAAAATTAAATAAAAGTACACTCTTTCGGTGCCGCTACTTTCACAGTGAACTCAGTATAATGAACACATACAAAACCCTAAGTACCACTTTGTTTTGGTACACCCCGTATTCTACGCAAAATAACACAGTATCGGGTAGTATGCATGTTATAATATCTTTGAGTTGGGCGAGATTGATTTTAAGTAGTGACTAGTGAGTTACTGTACTGCATTTATTTATATTGTACAATACTCAAGTTAACAGTGCTTAAGTACACTCGTTAGCATAACTGATGATCAAGTGTTAAATAGGTCAGGTACAGTTGCGAACAGTGTTGATAACTGATAACCTGGCAGCGTTAACAGAGTACAGTCGTCGACAGATGCAATAGAGGAACTGATAGTGGTAAAGTGCAGCAGGTGACTGATAGCGCAGTTTATTGTACTAAATAGGTTAGTTATAGCCGTGAGCAGAAGTGTTAACTGATAACCTAACAGCGTTAATAGAGTACAGGACAGATGTAATTAATGAACAGATTGTGGTAAAGTACAATCGTCAGCATAATTGATGACCAAGTATTAAATAGGTCAGATACAATCATGAACAGCTAACTGATAACCTAACATGGTTAATAGAGTACAGTCGTCGACAAACGCAATAAAGGAACTGTTAGTGGTAAAGTACAGGTCACAGCATAACTGATAGCGATCTGTCTAAATATATAAATCTCCTGTCACGATGTTTGTCCGCGATGGATTCCTAAACTACTTAACCGATTTTAATGTTTTTTGTTTTTTAACGTGTGCTTTTTTCCAACTTGAGAGATAGGATAGCTTAGATCTTTAATTAAAGTCGCAATTTTATTTTATTGCAAATTATTTGTCTATAAAGAGCGACCATTGTTTATGCGACGCGGGTCACAGGATAGCGATGGACGTTGCCATGGTGACATACTTATTTAGTCACTAATTCAATAAAATAATACGGGCGATTACATCTCAATGCGGGCGATATACTTTATATAATTTGGCAAAGAAATGTTTGCTGGGACAGCTAGTTGTACTATATATTATAATAGGTTAGGTACAGCCGTAAACAGAAATTATAACTGATAGGCCAACAGCATTAACGAAGTACAGTCGTTACCACAAGTGATGTCCAAGCAGTGCTAGTTAGGTACAGCCATGAGCAGAAGTGATTACTGATAACCTATCAGCAATAACTGAGTACAGTCGTCAACACATGCAATATAATGTGAGCTAATAGTAATAGACGATGGTACAGTCGCCAGCACTGCCGTCGTAAGCATAAATAACGCAATCGACATTTTTTACGAAATTGAGTTATTAGTATATTCGGAATCGTTGAAACGAGATCTACCAGGATCAATCACTCGTTTTTAAATATCTTCTATAGTTTTCATTTTATTGTTAGCCATAAACAGCGTATGTGATATTTTCCAAACTTATTATTAGTAATATACATCATAAGGAAACATGCGTTTTTTATGACTATCTTACTTACAATTTCGACGTATGAAATACTAAGCATAATCAACGCATGTGTGACAGTTGCGTTGTTTATGTCTAGGAAATTGCACAATTGTGATGCTAAAGTATAGAAAAGATAAGGGAATTACTTACATTTAAGTTGCACGTACAGTTCGACAAGGCTTTATATGAACGTGGCGAGAAAAGGAACTAACGCTGCTATCATACAAAAACATCATTTTTGACAGTTCTCCTTTACCAGCAGCGCCTATTGACATCATTGACATATTAATTTAAAGCCTTGTCGAACTGTACGTTCAATATGACTAGCAAAGAATGATAAGATCAGCTCACATGTATTTTTTTTTTTGTAACCGAACAAAAAAGAAAATTTAACAACTTTAAATAGATTAACTTTAAATAGACTTTTATTACGTTAAGAATTGCCATGAAAATAATTGTGATAAACTAAGTACAACTAATAAATAAACCCTTAATCAGGCATAGTATGAATTATCGACCACCTAAGTAATTGGAGTTTTATAGTGAGATTTATCTTTTTTGAAATTCATAAAACCTATTTTTGATTACCAATAATTATTTGTATCTTTCTTATGAAGCTGAATTTTTTACTAAACAATTCATTTTGGGAAAAATAAAAAAAAGTGGTAAATATATGCCCTTCTGGCGGTAGTATGATATGGACACTGTTTCCATTATACAAGAGATGATTTTGAAATAAAAATACAATTGTAAATTATTAGATTTCTTTTTATAATAAAAAAAAAAAACATTCTTCTAATCGATACTACGTGTGGTAACTACACGCTTACAAAATAGTAATCTAAGGTAAGTATTCAAAATTCTTCAATTCTCGTGAATAGTTTATCACCTCATATTATGACAGAGAAAGAGATCAAAGTTCAAAGTATGCATTTTCCTAAGTAAAAATAGGGATAATGTAAACAAATTATAAAACGCTAGAGAGCTCCTTAACAGGCATAGGGCATAAAACGACCTTTTTTAAGAAACAGTTCTTAGGTATACATTGTACAGATAAAAATTAAGACCACACCATATTTAAAAATATTTTTAATGCCAGTGCACATGGGGCCTGATTAAGGGTGAAGAAATAATGTACCGGTTCATGGATTGCTATGCATCTATTTAAGGTTGATTTCATTTTTGTTCGGTTACAAAAAAAAAAGCATGTGAGTTGATCTTATTATTTGCTAGTCATATTGAACATATATGCAACTTAAATGCAAGTAATAATCCCTTATCCTTGCTAAGCATAAGCATCACAATTGTGCATTTACTAGACATTAACAACGCAACTGTCACACATGCGTTGGTTATGCTTAGTAAATTAACATTATTGCAATCCATGTTTCCTAGTCATAAACAATTTTCCGTCTTTAAAAATATTAAAAATAACTACATATGTAAATATAGCATCGCATATGCAAAGTAAACATTTAAAGGCACCGAACAAAATAAAAATATTTGGAATATTCCTCTTAGTTTCAAAGGGACAAAAAAAATAAAGAATAAAACTTTAGGCGCGAAAGTTGTTGAAGTCGAAAGTTGCCGCCATGCAGATGCGTTGTTTATGATAAGGACGGCAGAGCATCTCAGCTGCACTAAATATGGCCATGTTGGTACAGTCGTAAGCAGAAGTGATAACTGATAACCTAACAGCGTTAACAGAGTACAGTCGTCGACAGAACGCTTAACGACGTATTCTGTAACTTCCGCGAGTGTCCGCATTTGTTAACGACATAGACTACCCTACAGTTAGACAGAACTATTTATTGCGACTAGAAATTCGCTTAGAATAAAATGCAGCTACATAGAAAATTACGTGAGAGTTACTTGAAAAGTACAATCCATAACGAACCTAATACCTGTCAAGCTCAAATCTGAGCCCTTTAGGCCGTAGAGAGTGTCAAATGAATAAACGTTGCAACATAAGTCTCCTTACGTAGTAAGGGAGGTAAAAATGTGAACGATGATTATTAATTGATAAATTAGAAATGTTAAATTATCTTTTTTGTTGAAATTCGTTTGTCTCTCGGGAACCGTAAAGTTTTCCTGATAAAAGATATCCTATCTCCTTTAGCGAGTGTAGTACAACCACAAGTACTTCCATACAACATTTTATCAAAATCGGCTTAGCGTAATAAATAAGAAAACGTGACAGCAGACAACAAAACCCACGTTCACATATTTTATAATATTATAATTAATTTAGATTTATACAGGCGATAATATTTTAAATTTTGCAAAATATTTTTACAAAAATGCAGTAATTAAGCTTAAAAAAGTTTTAATACAATGAAGATCCACTTCAAACTACTTTCCAAGTGGCGACAGATGCGATAAACTTTAATATAGACAACTTGAAACTTCGTTGCAGGCGGTTTACAAATTAAAAATTTAAGTGCAGTAGCATATTATCATAAACTATCATTATCATAAACTAAATTTCATCAAAACGGGGTAAACGGGGTATACGGGGTGCGAATAGGTAACAGATGGACAAAAAGAAATAAATAGAGATATTAATTATATTGTGACGATATGACGACCTCTGTGGCTCAATGGTTAAGACTGTGTGGCAGCTTAAGCCGGGGCTCGCGGGTTCGAATCCCGCCGACGGCACAAAAAGTTTTCAATGTTTCTGGGTCTTGGATGTGTATGAAATATGTGTATAATATAATAAAAATCTTAAATATACGTATAGTATAAAAGTATTAAATATATTTCCGTTGCCTGGTATCCGTAACACAAGTCCTTCAGGTACTTAACACGGGGCCAGACTGACGTGGTGTGAAGCGTCCATAGACATTATTATTATTATTATTATTATTATTATTATTATTATTATTATTATTATTATTATTATTATTATTATTATTATTATTATTATTATTATTATTATTATTATTATTATTATTATTATTATTATTATTATTAACATAGTAAATGAACATATTGAAATTGTTGTATCTTTGGTAGGTAGGTATACGCAAATCCAAAGTTAATTTTATAAATACCAAAGTGTCTGTCGACTCTACACTGAGTCTGGACCTACTTTGATGGGCATGTCATGTCGGAAATAGACAGAGTTGAGAGTAGTACTTAATTATTTATTAAAAGTTAAAAAAGAACGGTTTGCAAACCCAGAGTCAGCAGTTAAGGATTGTTTCAAATAAGAGCCCTAATATGACTTGCTAGACCGAACTTGGTTTCGAATGTCCTATCACATGTGCTACAGTAGAGTTGGCCAGCAGAGTTGTAAGTATAGATGTTGGCGTTTAGCTTCAAGCGTCTGTAGACGGTCTTGAATGCCTGTACTATTGACCCTGCATGTTGGGAAAAGCTTGCTACCGAGCGGACATCTTGGCGGTCCACGACCAATACCAAGATTAAAAAGCTTGAAAAAGACATTTACAGTAGAAACTGAGGGACTATATTCTCCCTCAGTACGAAATTCGTAACACGGAGGGAGAATCTCAAAAACGTGCAAAGTCTTCTTTTAATATCAATAACGTTTTTATTGAGATTTAATTGAGATGTCCTGTCTACGAGTTCACAAGCTCTACAAAGAGTTAAGCAAGTAGGTTCGTTAATTGAAGTGTATCGAATATCGATTGTTCAGTGACCATTATTCGTTTTATCACCATTTCAAGTAAAAGGTACGAAATGCTGAGTCAAATTGGATTCGATAGATTTTTGGAGTCAGACGTAATCATCGAATATATCTTGACTAAGGGATCTAATTTATAAAAGACAATCATTGGGTGACTATTCAATAGCTGGATATTTTTCAAAAGCTTGTTATTTGGTATCATACTTGTACCTGTGGGCTTAGGCAACACGTTTTCTTTTTTTCTTCTATAAAAATCACAGACCAAAATTATACTAAATTGGCATATTTAGCGTACAATAATAATTAACATTCTACTCATGTCATATCAATTTTTGATTGGCGATTCTGTAAAGAAAAGATAAAGAAAACGTGTTGGCTAAGCCCCTGCACTTTTCTCGGCTAAAAACAAATTTCTTCGCCAACATCTAGCCTCTACTTTGACTATAAATATCACCGCTACTTAAGATGCACGTTCAATATGGAAGCACATAACCATAAAATGTATTAACGGCCCCATTACACGTACGCCGTGTGACAGGTCACAGATAAACCTACAAACATTTTATTTAAAAAAAAATCACTTTAAATAGTTAAGGCTGGGATATTTTGAGTCCCCTTTATGACCAACATGTATGATGTAACCTACTTTGGAGGTGGACTATAACGCAAAAACGATATTAATGTTCTATGAAACCATTCTTTTATTTTCTTTCATACGACCTATTCAATGATACCCAACGTACAACCTACAAAGTACAATGATACCAACGATTAAAAGGAAATAAATAAAAGTTAAAAAAACACGTTTTATTTATTTTCGTCTTTTATTAGAATTAGGTGTTCGAATTCGCTTTTTTTTTTTCAAAAAAATTTAACAAATTATTGCATTGTCATTGGCTCTTAATCCTTCGATCGGGGATTCTTGGAAATGCTTATTGCATTCTATTGTTATCGCGGTCACCGGTGTCCTTACGGGGCTTGATGTGTTGATACGTATGCAAAGTTTCGAATTAATTAGACTACTGTAAATAGGGAAAAAGCAGCAGCCTAAGCTTATAAACGCGTGTAAAAAATACATTCCATCTCTGCACGAAGCCATAGTTTACCAAAAACTCAGATTTTAATGCCCAAAAAGTCTATATTATAGTTAATTATTATAATTTTACTATGTATTGTTTTTTAACAATAAAATATATAACAGGTTCAAGGTAGGATGGACAGAACGAAATTCCACTTGTTTTTTTCAAAATAATAATCGTTTTTTACATCATTTTACATGTAATATAATGTGTATCACGGGCATTATTATAACAAGGACGCTCGGTAACTCAAGCTTGAATTTTGATGCATTTGGATTCCATCCAGATATTCAAGAAAACTGAACATACAGACCCCCCATTTCGGCAACTTCACCCTTGATGTCATACGCATAGGGGCTATTTTTTAAAAACGAGGGGTCAATTATAATTGGGAGGTGAAACAAAATGGCCGTCCGCTCTACTTCCTACTGATTTCCTTTGGCCACTCAAATTAAATACACTCTTTTCCCCCGTTTCATTAAATAGCGACAATTTTTAATGGCGATAATTTAATTGTTCTTGTGCTTTTCTGTATTAATTTTGCCTGTGAATTGGTTGCAAAATATTGCAAAAACTGCAAACAAAATTTATGACTTATGTCACTCGTAGGTAACTTTTTGTTATAAGTTTTCCAGAAGTCAGTTTTAGTTGTTTATTATGTTAATAGCCACATAATATAAAATTATTGTACGTGTGTATTAAAATCTTTTTGTCTCAAAAACCCGTGCTTTTTGCATTAAAAAATCCTTTTTAGAACGTGACTTTCTTTTATTCTTTATCAGCCAAGTATAATACCGCCGAATAAAGGAAGCCGTTTGCTATCAAACCTTTGTCGTATTTATTTCACAACTGTTGTCACGTTCAACTATCGTCAGTAAACCGACTTTACAGACAACCGATTTTTTTTATTTAATTTAATAAGCTTATTTTTTACTATTTGTGTGACTTAAAAATTATGTTTGGTATCTCTTTTTTGACAAGGTGTGTATTATTATACGTCTACTTTTTTCAAAAAGCGGTTACACACTACACAATACACATATTATGTTTTTATCAGGTTATGCTCAACATCCACTTCCCCGCGCGTGCTGGAACTGTACAGAGAGTAATTACATCCGATAAATTATTCCCATCGACTCAACTTCAATTCAGATCCAATTAAATGTAACTGAATCCGCTTATTAATTGCAAAAGGTATTAACGAAATCGAAGGCTTTACAAGCTTGTAGTTTATTAAACCATAAAATCTAAATATATATTATGTATATTATAACTCAAAGGTGACTGACATACGGTCAACGCACAGCACAAACCACTGGACGATCGGGCTGAAATTTGGCATGCAGGTAGATGTTATGAGGTAGACATCCGCTAAGAAACGATTTGGACAAATTTACCCCCTAGGACCGCTATCCCCAACCCGCGGCCCGCGGGCCGCATACGGCCCGCCGGGACTTTATTTGTGGCCCGCGTGATGTTAAACAATTTTGAAATTCATCCCCACCGGCAAAATGAAGTAAAGTCTACGTGATAGTCGTTAATTTTTTTCCAATTTTAAATCGTTAATTTTGAAGAAAGTTATTTATAACCCTAAAATTTTTTGGTTGCGGCCCGCGACACCAAGACCATCACATGTTTGTGGCCCGCATGAAAAAAAGGTTGGGGACCACTGCCCTAGGAGATAAAATAACAGATGAAAATTTGTATGAGATTTTGTCAATTTTAAACCGATCCGGCTGAGACTTTGATATCTAATTAATAATAATACTTCTTAGCGCGAGCGATGCTGCGGGTAAAAGCTCGTAATTAGTAAATTTATAAATTATCAATATTATAATGAATTCGATCGTGGAATTTATTAACCTAAAAAGTACTTAAATATTGTGAAAGTAGAGAAAGAATACTGATTTATTACTGTGAAACATGAAATAACAAGGCAATGGAGCGAAAGAAAACATAAGGAGAATAACAAGAGATTGGTTATTGACACATTAGGGTAATAAACCAATGATATAACCCTAAAGCGGGGAATTGACTACCGGGCTGCCCGCGGGCCGCCCGGTCTGGCACAAGTCTGCCGCTTGCCCCTATTGAACACACACAGAACGGGCAAGTCAGTCGAATAGATAGAGAGCTGCAGCTCGGTCGTGGACTCATGGACTCGATATTCTTTTTAACAGATGCTAGATCAGCATCGGCATTGATTTCTTTTTGTTGGTTTTTCTTAAGTTTAATGTTTGTATTGTTTACAATACTATGTTTTAAAATAATATTTTAAGTTCACTTCAGTCGCTCTCCAAGGCGCAAATGACGACGGGCCGCCCGTCGCGACCATTCATGTACAGACTTGCCCGTGCCCGCGCGGGAAAAATGCGATCTCGCGGGCAGGCTGCGGGCACGGGCCGGCGGGCATGTCTGTACCCGTACCTAGGAATTGACGAGCAGACATGCGACAAACCTGCCCGTGACGGGCGGCCCGTAGCTGGCGGCCCGGTAGTTAATTCCCCGCTTAAGGCCCACTTAAGTTTAATCTCTATCACTGACTTGGTGAGTGATGTTTAACCTAGGGTTAACTTTAACTCAGATCTGCGCAAGTCCGCCTAAATGATTTATAATTGGTTTGAAGTATATTATAAAGTTTCTTTAGAGAAAGAAGAGGAATCGAAGATTGAAGAAGAATGAGAAGAATAATGTAATAGTTTCGCATTGTTGTTTGGTATAATTCGCAATTGATGGACTCGGGCCTGTTGGGATGAAAAAAAAAGAAAGATGAAAAAGAAAAAAATAGAAGAAAGAAATCGGCTGACAAGATGTAAGCTTCATGGATGTGAACAGTTTACATCTGCTTACATTCACGAAGCCTATATCGAATCAGTTGAAATGTCTGCACATACTTAACAAGAATTTGGAACATGTCAATGGCCTGAGCAAGAAGCAAAAAAAAAAATTAACTTCAAAATTATTGATGTCCCTCACCTCTACAATCGTTGATAACATCCTTATAATATGAACTAAAAAGTATTAAATAATTATTACACCTTATGTTTCCATATAAATTTCGAGGAGTTCCCTCGATTACTCATGGATCCCATCATCAGGTCACCATTTTTGTGAACATGGTACAAAATTGGAGTGAAACCTAATACAACAAAACAAAAATTTTGAAAATCGGTTCACAAACGGCGGAGTAATCGTTGAACATACAAAAAAAAAAAATCCACAGCCAAACATATAACCTCCTCGTTTTTTGGAAGTCGGTTAAAAATATGGCGTTATCATGGCGTTATGTAGTAAGTAGCTGATGAAATCCTCAAATTGTGTATCTGACCGGGCTCCCACATATTTAATAAATCATTTTTTTAATAAAATGACTGAATGTGTCCTTGCAACTTCAGGATAAATTGTCATAGGGCGCATTTTCATTAGTCGTTAACTCGTGCGGTATACAGCATACGGGGAGTATATGACAACTAATGGCGCATTTTGATTGGTCGAGGCATGATCTCCCGCACCCCGCATGCGAAAATCGACCAGTGAAAATGCGCCGTTATAAGGTAGAGGCTAGGACAGTATAAATACGACATAACATTGTTAATAAAAAAAAAACTTCAAACAATTCATTGTCATTGGACCACCTATAAGGACCCTTCTTTTAAACAAAAAATAATCATCATAATCAGTTCATTAACGACGAAGTTATCAGGCAACAAACATTAAAAAACGTATAATATACGCTTGAATTCAGAAACCTCGCCTTTTTTGAAGCCGGTTAAAATTTCGTGATATTAAATTATTGCATAGATAAAATAAAGTGACTAAACTCATAAAAACAGGAAATATTTTATTGCGTAACGTATAAATCTTAGACATTTTTGTTTTTGTGTTTGTCTTTTGTGTTTCTGGACATTCCGTAATTATTGTGTGTGAAAACAAACCTTTCTTTTGTTTCATATCTTATATATAAAATTCTCGTGTCACAATGTTAGTCCACGAGCTCCTCCGAAACGGCTTTACTGATTTTTACCAAATTTTATATGCATATTCAGTAGTTCTGAGAATCGGCTACTGGGTACTTTAAATATTGATAAGTGCATTTGTTGAATAAATAATAGTAAATTATTCCAATCTGAGACTGACGGCGACCATTGTTTGTGCGACGAGATAGCGATCGACGTTGCCATGGTGGCATACTTATTTAGTCACGTCAATAAAATAATATGGCAAATATAAATAATTATGGCAAAGCAACGTTTGCCGGGACAGATAGTAATATATATAATGTTTTTCGGCTTAATGTGTCCTCTAGCTTTAATTATGCGAAAATAACTCTGATAGCCCTAAGCTACTGAAATGTTTTAGATGATTTTTGATACAAATACATAGGCTTTATAGCTACTTTCTTTTTGACAAAATATTTTATTTTTGCGCTATACCATAGAATACATATTAGTACAAGACTATATCATGAAAATTTATATGCTACTCAAAATTTAACGGTTAAATCTTTATTAAAGAAAAAACGTCAATGTTATGCCTGATGCCTCAAAAATTCGAAATTAAAAAACGTCCTGCAACAATTAGCAAAATTGAATATTATTTTTAAGATTTTGTCACAAAAGACATGAAAAAAAAGGTTTCTTTTCAGGTAAAATTTAAGGATAACCTGGATTTATTTAAACTAAAATACTCTCAGTCCGAATAAGCTGACCCAAGCTCTCGCCTTATTACGTATGCAAAGAGTTTGGGGCCCTCGGACTTAGAATCTTATGTACCTACTTGGAATACAATCACTAAAGTGCTACATTTTTCAACAATTTGACCTTAAGAGTCCGTATACGAAATTTTGCCGATGAATACGAAATTGCAAAGGTTCGCTACAGAAATATTATTAGGTTTTTTCCCCTTATTAGACTTAAAAAAATATATATTAATTATTATTAGATTTAAAATATATTTAAGCGCGGAAAGCCGACACGAACCTTGCGGCGAGTAATATAATGTGAGATTTAGGTTGTTTTGAATCGTGTTTTTTGGCACAATTTGTTTTTTTTTCTTTTTTCTCGAATTGGATAGAATTTTATCTATAGATTATTTCTGTCATTTTCTTTTTATGAATTACAGCTCCAAGTTGCCGAAATAAACAGCAATTCTTTGCCCATTTTCTCTAAAATTTTGCCGAGTTACATATTTTTTTACTCAACTATTTCATATTAAAGTGGTAAAAAGTAATTCCAACATTTTATAGGCGACTTTCTCAACAGTACATTGTATTTTTTATACCGTTAAGACGTCAATACAATCCATAAACAGGTGATATTCTAACCCTTTTACAGCAAAAATCACAAAACAGTTGCGGGTTTGAGTTGGATTATTTAAAAATACTTTAAAAAATAAAAAATCTAGCTCCAACATTAGATTATAATTGAAATGATCTTACATGTTGTGCATTAAAACTTATAGAAATACAATTAAATACATTTAATAGAAATAAGTTTTAAATGTATTTATTAATACAATAGGCATGATGACTATTTTTTTTTCTTATTGGTAATTGAAAGACCCTTAAAAATAGAAACATCGCTGAAAGAATGATTCTGATAGCTTAAAAATTCACCAAGATATGACAATTTCAAATATCTCATAAAACAGACCTGCCCGAAACGCTCCATACAAAGTGCTACGAAAGACTGACGTCACTCTTTCGTAGTTTGTACGGATCGGGAGAGAATTTTGTTCGGTAGGTATGTTAAATATTGCGTTTATGAAAGTGGTTTCATAACAAAGGTTGCTTTTAATTGCACAAGTTATCGAATGGTATACAAATATTAAGAAATTTAATTGAAAAACAAATCGACTTGATTATCCAACTTTGAAGGCGCATAACAAAAAAAATACAAATGCTATCAAGCTGAAATTTTGGGAACACTTATTTTTTACCGTGATTTCTTTATTTTATTAACGAAATTCGCTAATCTTTGACCTTGTGATCATCCCTATGATGATTTAACAGTTAAAATGTACTTAACATTTTAACTGTTAAATCATGTCTGTTAAATCAGTGAAATCGGCAAATTTCGTATACGGACCCTTAATAAACTTTGAATTTATTGAAATCACAAAAAGAGTAACATCAAATCACTATTTTTACTTTTACTTGCTAAACTTTTTTGAGAATACCTAGTGTCACCCTCTAGGTTCTAAATAAAATTTTATATATGTAGTAAATTTTATGTTTATCGAAGGATTTTTTTTTTGAAACACAACAAATATATATGCATTGGTAATTGGGCATCTTTTCCTTTTTAATAGGGAAGGTCAACATTTGCTTAATATAATGTGTATATGTACAGTGTTTTGATGAAATAAATATTTATTATTATTTATATTATTATTTTCTTCTGGAGGAACCAATGCGTTATTCGTTGTCCAGATGTGTGTTCGAAAAATTGTACGACATTATTGGCGGGACATCCATACTTCCATGCTAATATTATTTTGAAAATGTGTCTATCTGTCCATCTGTCTATCTGCATGTCTGTTACCTCTTCACGCCCAAACCGTTGAACCGATTTTGCTGTTTAGTATGGAGATACTTACCGGGAACGGACAAAGAATACTTTTTATCCCGGAAAAGTACATTTCCCCTTGATGAACGAATGTGTGCAACGGAGTTGCGGGCGTCATATAGCTGTTGTAGAATTTAATAAACCATTTCATTGTTCCTTCATTAACACAATATATTTTTCAGAGTGTTGTACATTGTAGACTAAATTTTTCAATAATTCTGTATGCACTTGCACTGCAACTACGGAAATAGACCGCCTCAAATATTCCGTAATTGTCGTCGATCGATCGCCCCTGTTCTTTAAGTTCACTTGTGAATGTGATTGACACTTCTGATTTCTTGACCAAAACTTTAGTCACAATAGACATAACTCTAGTTTACCTCTATATCGACAGGATTAAGATCAATCAAAATCAAGTAATTTTTATTAAGAGTTAATTTTTTTATGAATTTTTTTCTGAACGTCGAAACTATGGTGCCTACTATTCGTTCGGGACCTGACTCGGCGAGAACCGGCGTAAGAAACTCGCAAGGCCGGCAAGGTAAGAGCTACCACCTGAGACACGACTGTCTTAAGACAGACTATCGCCTAATAAAATGCACTAGATGCGCACATTTGAGACAAGACGTCTCATAGACAAAGTTGTCTAATGCGCCCCGCGACAAGTCTGACTAACGACTGTCGGCTTCCCTTTGAAGTGTATGCGAGCGCGCACATCTACGACAAAACTGTCTAGCCACAATAGACATAACTACCAGTAGTTCGACTCAAGGCTCGGAAACCTGGTTTATCTTCGCGATCCTGTTCGTTAGAAACGCCATACATTTCCAAAAGAGCGTTTTCAAGAGTGTTTGGCATATTGGCTATTAGATGGTGCACTAGAAAGGGATAGAAGATATCACTCCACTAGTTACTTTCCGCGAGAAATTAACCAGGTAATTTCAGAAGCAATACCGCTCGCATCTCTATTTCGCCCCGAACGAACACTTATGCAAAAACCTGGTTATAGAGCGTTTTAACCTGGTTAAAATAATACCGGTTCCGAGATTTACTTTCCGCGAGAAATTAACCAGTTACCAGGTTAATTTCAGAAGCAATACCGCTCGCATCTCTATTTCGCTCCGAAAAAACACTTATCCAAAAACCTGGTTATAGAGCGTTTTAACCTGTTTAAAAAGTACCGGTTCCGAGCTCTGGACTTTGACTGCAAAGAGACGGACAGGTTTCAATATATTATGTCAAATTCGTCGGGTTTCACTAAGATTATGAATGGAATGTGCCTCGCGCTGGCCGATATAATTTATTTTTACATATTTATAGATTTCAAAATTAGATTCTGACAATTTTAATCACAATAATATGTGCCAAAACATAAATAATAATACGACCAAAAAGAGAAACACGTCCAGCGATCCAAGTACTATCTTTCCCGTCGAGTCTTTCTCGTTTATTTTTGAAGTTATGTTTATCCGAATGAGAACTTTTCTATCTATATCTATAAAATCTTTCAGAACTGCTCGCAATAGACGCAAAATGCACTCGGTTTTAATTTTATTATTATACAACTTGTTATTTGAAATACCTAAGTTGTAAATATAAATTATTTCAAATTGACGTGTTTCACATCCCGTTTTTAACGTGTTTAACATGTTTAGAGCTAATTTCACTAACCTCTGTTTGTTAAATCCTAACAAGGCATTACTTAACGGACCTTAGAAAATTAAACAGCCTGTTAAAATACTTATGTCCCACAGTAAAAATTTAACAGAAGATTAGTAAATGCAATGTTAAGTGAACAACGAGTGATCAACTATCAATTCGTTCATTCTTGTTATAAGGCGACGAAATTGCAATGTACAAGTTTAATACGACATGTTTGCTGCAATGTGTCGCTTTCTTCCTTATTCGTTTAATAGTAGATAACGCGACCAAATAAAAATATCACTGATCGCATACATTTGTTACGCTATAATAGTTCTTCCTAATTTACCAGGATAATAATTATTATACGTTCAACATCGTAAGGCCGTCGACAAAGACCCGTAATAGTCATAAACTTAAAAAATCATTTGCTATATTACTTTCAAAAGTGCGGTTTATTTAACAAAAACCATAAATATTTTATTATAATTATATTTATAGTAAATAATTAATTAAACGTGAGTTTTGAAAGGAGTTTAACGTGATATCGACACACGCGTATCGTGCGGTCGGCTTAATTACGATAAAACACAATGCTGATAGCCGGCGGGCACGCGACGTGTCACACGGGGGTCAGTATTGACCCGACTTCTGCGTAAAGCTACAAATTAAAAAAAAAAAAGATAAGAATATAGCCACCCAAAACTGTAAGCTTTGTAACATTAGGTTCGATTTGCGAGTTTCTTCCGCCGGTTCTTCTCACCGGTTAGTTCCTGAACCGGTAGTAGGTCATCACGTAGACGTTCTGAAAAGATTTGATTCAAATTTACTCAGAAATCAAACAATTTTATTTTATTTATATGCGTCCGCGCGAACGAGCGGTTTGGCCGCTACTCAACGAGATGACAAGCACACGTACGTTAATGACAGCGCGACTTCTCCGCTACTTCAATAAATCGTTACAATACCCGGCAATAAATATTGCACATCGACCTTTGGAAAGAGACATTCGGCTAATTTCGGTTCCATAGAGCGTTATCTTTGTAGCACACACCTATTTGACATTATGTCAGTCGTTGTTCAAATTCAATAGAGTGCAGTCGCGTCCAGTTCAAAATATATATCTAGAGTTGTTAACACCCCTAAATTTACTACAGCTGTAATTTTCCGAAAGAATTTTAAATACGTAAACATAATTTGAACACCCTTTTTTATTTTATCTTACCCGAATATAAAGCCATAACTTATAGAAAATTTGGTGTATTTTATACAAAGAATAATAAAATTGTCAAAAGAAGCAAACCTTAATTGTTTTAACAGCGCCTAATATATACCGGACTTTTTGTATTTCGTGCGTAAGAGATAACGCTCTTCAAAACCGAAATTAGCCGACTGTCACTTTCCAAAGGTCGATGTGCAATATTTATTGCCGGGTACTGTACATACAATTGCTCGTTATTTTGTTGTGTATCAAACGGCTCTGTCACGCGGACGATATAAATTGAGCCTAAGGCTAGATTCATATACGCCTGCCCAAACGCGCGGTTTGGCGGCTACACAGCTAGATTACAAGCATATGTTTTAAGAATGTAATAGTACTCCCCACACCGACTTCGGTGACGGTGGCCAGTTTCATTGAAACCAGGTCAGGTACGCAGGAGTAATTATTATAATGCTCAAGTGTGTGCGCAGTACACAAGAGCACTCTCTATTCCTTTACTCTCATAACCCAGTGGGACGGAAGACCGACATGACTGGCGAGAGTTCAGGCGCAGGACCGACTTTTTACACACCCATCCGACGTATGGATCATCTTACTTGTCAGAGAATTAGGTGATCAGCCTGCATTGTCCTAACCAAACTTGGAAATAACATGTTTCCAACGCGGGAATCAAACCCTCGACCTCCGAGTCGAGAGCCACGCTCTTAAGGCTGCTCTTTCGAAAAAAGCGTGCAGATGAAACAACTTTTCATCGGCATTAACAGAGAAATTATATCTGAAAAAATAATTAGTAATCTACATGATATGATACGTAATTTGGTTTTGCCATATTATTTCTATCGGTATCACATAATAAAGAAATAAAAAACCAAATCACCTCCAAATCGTTGAATGAAACCACTTTACTCCTTCATTATTTATCAAAAGAATATATAAAAAATATCTACTGCTTTGCAATACATAAGTTAATAATTTGTTTTTTTTTTTTACTTTTTTGAAATATGTGTTATATTAAGCCTTAAAAAGGTTTTTTCTCCTATTTCACCCTATCATGGACGCGGCGAGCGTCGTAACCGCCACCGTACAAGGCGCGCTGTTATGAATGTTATTTTAATGTCATTTACGTCGATATTCGCACTGACAAACAATCGACCTGCTAATTTAGGGAGAGAGGGCCCTTAACCACTAGACCACGGAGGTGGTAAGCGTTAATATAAGAATGTATTATTATTTTTAACAAAAAATTAAAACCCACTTCCAAGGTAAAACAATAATAACATCCTTATAATATGAACTAAAAAGTATTAAATAATTATTCCTATCTAATAGTGCCTTTTTCCGAATTCGGCTAAAACTCAACTATTTCTGTACTCAATCTTCATCATTTTGAAGTCGGTACCAGATGAATCTTCTGTTCTCTGACAGAATATTTGAAACTTGGAACTGGCACCGACTTCAAAATTATGAAGATTGAGTAAGTACAGAAATAGTTGAGTTTTAGCCGAATTCGGAAAAAGGCACTATTAGATAGGAATAATTATTTAATACCTTTTAGTTCATATTATAAGGATGTTATTATTGTTTTACCTTGGAAGTCGGTTTTAAATTTTTGTTAAAAATAATAATTTCACTCTTTTTAGTTACCTAGTAAGCAAACGCGTACTATACGTAGAATAGTACACCTGTATATTATTCTACGTTTCTTATTACATTCACACTTACAAAATATTATAATATCAGCTGCAGTCTGCAGATAACTTTAAACAATACATTTTAAAAATCGAAGTGTACACTTGTGACGGTCACGGGACTAGTTGTTTCAATAGGCTGGCACTCGCTCGACTTGTCACACACGCAGCGCACATAGTACCTCCGTGAGTAATTTGTATTCTGTGCATAGTACCCGGCCCGCGCCCGCGCGCGCACCGCCGCGCCGCTTGCTTGACAGCCCTGGCAGATATGCGATGCGATGCGTTATTATACTATGAACGCTAAACGCAATGCAAAAGGTTGAAATTAGGTTGTTTTCCAGAATATCTCGGCGAAGTGAAACAGAATGTTACGTTATCGAAGCAACTTTAACTTCTCAGGAGTAATTTCAAATGTGTGCCTTATGCTCTGGAGATAAGGTTGAATTTGGTGACATTGGTGACCCTGACGTGGTAATGATGATGATGATGATGATGATGATGAATGTAATTTGCATTTTGCATAGTAGCATATGCTTTCAGTTCTTAAAACAGCGCCTAAACTCTTAAACTTGTATCTATAAGGAATCCGGAGTTCTCTTAGTAGCTTCGGAACCATAGTATACCTCGGTGCAAAATCTTGCGTTTTGGTAGCATATGCTTAGGATGCTTCTCATAAAACCAAAATCACCATATGTTTCGATATAAATTTTGAGGAGTTCCCTCGATTACTCGTGGATCCCATCATCAGGTCACCACTTTTGTGAACATGGTACCAAATTGGAGCGAAATCTAATACAACAAAACAAAAAAAATCGAAAATCGGTTCACAAACAGCGGAGTAATCGTTGAACATACAAAAAAAAATAAAAATATATCCACAGCCGAATATGTAACCTCCTCGTTTTTCGGAATTCGCTTAAAAATAGCGTCGCGGTCGTGCGCGTACTTTCAAACAACTGCTTGTGATTTCGTTGTGTAGTGGCACTAGTGGCCGAACCGCTTTGTCACACGGACGCATACAAATTGACCCTTCATAGGCAAAAACAATGTCTCATAGTACTTTGTTTTATGTGTAATTAATATAATATTATATTATGTAAAACCTTAAAAACAATGGGTAACAGCATGCATTTGTCGCCGTTCAGATCAGAAAGTCACATCCTACTCTTTCTCTATCTTACAAACATTATTTACTCAACACAAAAAAGTGAGCAACTCCTAAAGAAGTTTTAATTCCAAAAATTCTTTATTCAGTCTCAATCGGACGTGGATTATAAGTTTATGAAGTTGTTTAGTAATTGTTAGACAAATTGTAGGCCGCCATGTCCATAAATCGGGCCTCGACAGTTATAAATTGGACGTTTAGATTGGGGACCGTTTTTCGACCGGGTCAAATATGGCCGCGAACCAAATCGGGTCAGAGGGTTCGCTTTTTGTTTCCTGTCCGTGGATGAACTGACCGTTCTCAATGTGAGAATTCTTCCTGATAATATTATTTAAATGCTAAAGTGTTCTGAAAGTGTTCCGAGATAAAAACTATTCTATCTCCTTTCATCCTTTTATTATTAGCTATTATTAGTATTTGTGACTTTTATAATTTTCTACTTTTGATTCTTTACACCCCATATATTTTATGAGCTTCATGATTTATGTTACATAGTACAACAATATGACATATGTACACTAGAAGGCAAGGTTAGTAAACTATAAAAATAAATTTATAGTTGGAATACGGATAAGCATCAGACATGCAACAAATTTTATTGGAACTGCCCAATTCCCCGCTGGTTATAATTTAAATAATAATTGCAATTTATTGTGTTGTAGGACATTTCTGACCTACTAGTGAATATTGCAAAATCAAGTGCGAAAAATTGAAGGTAAAAGTTATACTAAAGTCTAAAGATTATAATCCTGTACAAACAAATGAGACTAAAACTAAATTTTTAAAGTGCCGCGTTCGGAGGCAAAATATATTAATAACATAATTACTGTAATTAAATAAAGATTTTGGCGAAAGTCCCATACATTATCTGTCAAACTCTTCTGTTTAACCAATGACCATCGTTAAAATAATAATAATAATAATAATAAATATTCTTTATTGTGCACACAATTATAAGGAGTAAAAATACAGTAAATATAATGTCTCTGAGTCAGCCGAAAGACTTATTAATATAATTTAATGATTCAATTTTGAATCATCCCTTAGGAGGTAAAAATGAGCGTAGTCAGGCTTTGATAGAAGTTTCTGACGAGATTTTAAATTGCTAGCATAATTAATGACTTTTATGCTAGGTTCTTCAGCTGTTTATAACCAGAAAATATTGTAGGAAATGAGCGCAGCGAAGATGCTGCGAACTGATGTCACTTATCAGAAAATTAAACTTGATATTTAGAAAATTTTGATAGTTTCCATACTTTTAGCATTCAAAAACTTTTTTTATGAAAGATCCCACACTTTTCACAGTTGATATTGGCTATGATAAAATAACGTTGCCATCTATAAATACTAAATAATAACTATAATAATGCTATCAATTTACATATTGTCATTTATATTATATAGTAAAATATATGGATTTGGTAAAATTGCTTCAAAATAAGTGAAAAAAATCTGCATTCAATAGAAAAGAGGCTTCAGTCGATGCTTCATCGATGTAAGCGAACACATTAATCATAATGTATTTGCACACTATTGTCGCGAACCCCAAGCGGGGGTCTAGCGAGCCCCCAAGGTCTGGGGGTCTATAGAACCCCCAAGGTCCGGGGGTCTAGTCCAGGGGTACAAAGGAAATGGGTCGAGGTATTGTCATGTAGATCGATTAAAAACCGGCCACCTGATCGGCGATTTGCTTTTGTGTTCCACGATTCAATTTAAGTTTGAGTTATAGCACTTCTGCCTCAGTGTTTTTGTTGTGACACTTCTGTTTGGGTTTTGCTTGTGAGTAACAGCATTCGGTATTTTTTGTTCTTATTACGTACACTTTATTGGCTTTTCCGCTTTTATTTATATTTTAAGCTGAAATCACGCTTATATTGTGTCCGTGGTTTTGTGGACGGTCGGGTATGAAATTGTTTGGAAATTAATACTTTGTGAACAAGTGAAGGTGCTTTCACACAGTGCCATATTAAAATAGCTTAATATAGTATACAGCTCATAGTACAATAAAACACTCACCATAATATTATATTGTTAATTAACCAGCTAATAATAATAATTATATAGTACAGTGCAGTGTCAAGTGTCCATAAAAATGTAGGTATAGTGCGCGAGATGTTTGTGCTTTAAGCTCTACGAATAATAAATTTTATTATTCGTAGTTTAAGCTATATATATTTTTATGTTATTATAGGCTGATCGCAGACGCACGTTTTACGTAATCTGAATTCCATGAGACTAGCGCAAATGTTCGTTTTATTCGCGCCGGCTTGAACGGAGAAAAAACGAACGTATGCGGCAGTTGATGTATTTTCTACTGATTCCATGTATTCGGATTTCCAAATACGGAAAACGAATTCAAAAATCGCACACGGAAAACGTATGTTCGAAAGCAGCTTTATTTCTACTCCGACTTTCGTGACAGTGACAACTAATTCGGAACTAAATCACGTCAGAGAATTTGACCACACAACACCGAAACATGAAAATTCAATTAAAATAACTTCCCAGTTTAAACTATTTCCCGCAATATTACCACAAAGTGAAAACACAATCTTTTCAGCGAAATTAAAAGCTGAGGTTTAATAGAGAATGTCTCAGGAGTTCTTTTACAGTTTGCCTTTTGAGTTAGCTACATTTTTAAGCAAACTAAAAGCGCTTTTCACTTTATATTGACTTGGGAAAGTATGGAAAATGGATATTTGCGAATGCAATTATGATTTGACGACCTCTGTGGCTCAGTGGTGAGCGCGTTGGTAGCTCAAAGCGGGTTCGAATCCCGCCGACGGAACAAAAAAGTTTTTTCAAAGTTCCTGGGTCATGGATGTGTATTAAATATGTGTATAATATAATAAAAATCTTAAATATATTGTGTATACTGTATAGTATAAAAGTATTATATGTATTTCCGCTGTCTGGCACCTGTAACACAAGTCCTTCAGGTACTTAACACGGGGCCAGACTGACGTGGTGTACAGCGTCCATAGATATTATTATGATTAGTATACATTTATTAGCAGAGTTACCAGTGACTACGTTTGTTGCACAATACCCGGGATTCAAATTCAAATTCTAGTTATCAAACACATAATATGATAATAATATTAAAATAATGTGTTTAATATATAATATTGTACAATAGCTAATATATAATTTTATACAATGGCCTTAGGCAGTGTACATTACGTCATCTAATCTCCTTAAAAGTTAAACTTGTGTTATGGCAATCAGACAACGGATGTATACCGTACATAAAAACTATGTAATGTCGGCACGGGACTCAAAATATAAGGATTCAAGATATTGTTATCTTCTTCACTTAACATAAAACTAGCTATTTGACCGAGCTTTGCTCGGTATTCGATTAGGGTTGGACCTCATCTGGCAGCACGGAATCGCCTTTTTCCGTCGCCCTTTCTCTTTCTGTCGCTTAGAACTGCCATTTGCTAGACCGAGACAGAAAGCATATGCGATAGCCTCGAGGATTCCGCCGCGTGCTATCGCATTATGCTTTCTGTCTCATTCTAGCAAATGGCAGTTCTAAGCGACAGAAAGAGAAAGGGCGACGGAAAAAGGCGATTCCGTGCTGCCAGATGAGGTCCAACCCTTAAACACAAATAAAATGACATTTCCTAAAAATGATTCCTAGCTAGATCGATTTATCGCCCTCGAAACCCCCTATATATTAAATTTCATGAAAATCGTTGGAGCCGATTTCGAGATTCCAATTATATATATAGATATATGTACAAGAATTGCTCGTTTAAATATATAAGATATAAGATATTACTAAGAAAATGCTACTTTTTACACGGAAAATGTTCCTGGGACTTCTTTTTCAAACGATAAAAATATGTTTTCCATATGAAATTTCCCTTTTCCCGCTATTGTAACATACGGAGGAAGTTTTTAGGGTTCCGTAGCCAAAATGGAAAAAAACGGAACCCTTATAGATTCGTCATGTCTGTCTGTCTGTCTGTCTGTCTGTCTGTCCGTATGTCACAGCCACTTTTCTCCGAAACTATAAGAGCTATACTATTGAAACTTGGTAAGTAGATGTAGTCTGTGAACCGCATTAAGATTTTGATACAAAAATGGAGAAAATATTAAAAATTTTAGGGGTCCCCATAGGTACAACTGAAACAATTTTTTTTTTCATCTGGCCTATACGTGTATTAGGTATATCTATGGATAGGTCTTTAAAAATCATATTGAGGCTTCTAATATCATTTTTTTCTAACCTGAATAGTTTGCGAGAGAGACTCTTCCAAAGTGGTAAAATGTGTGTCCCCCCCCCCTCTAACTTCTAAAGTAGGGGCATGATAATTCTAAAAAAAATATATGATGTACATTACTATAAAAACTACCAATGAAAATTGGTTTGAACGAGATCTAGCCAGTAGTTTTTTTTTATACGTCATAAATGATAAACCTTAATTTAACTTTCATTATATCAAAAATTAAATATTAAAATAAATGAAAAACCTTATAATTTCATAGAAACAATTCTTATTGCTGCTGCGGAACCCTTCATGGGCGAGTCCAACTCGCACTTGGCCGGTTTTTCATTATTCTCAGATGCGTATGAAGTTTCAAGGCTCGGTAGCTGTAGACCCGGGACTGACCTCAAAAGAGTATTCCAATCCTATTGTATGTAGAGATAAACTACGATAACATGGCGCGCCCCTCCAAAATTCAAAACGTTTAAAGTGCGTTGTCTTGCACGATCGGCTAGTTATGATTAGTTGACCAACAAATCTTGGTAATAAGTGACATTAAGTGAAATATTATGAGTACTGGTTGATTGGTTGAATACTTACTACATACAAACTCTTTCATAGGGATGTGACTACACACATTGAAACAGTAATTTGGAGGGGCGCGCCATGTTATCGTAGTTTATCTCTAACACTGGTTGAGGTTTATGATATTTATTTCTCATAGGAACTTACACAACTCAGTTAACTGTGAAAATATACAAATTATCAGTTTACTAACTCTAAGCGTACCGCGTGTACGGGCTTACAATCCATACTTAATATTTTAAATGCGAAAGTGTGTCTGTCTGTCTGTCTATTACGTCTTCACGCCCAAACCGCTGAACCGATTTTGATGATATTTGGTATGGAGATACTTTGAGTTCCGAGAAAGGTCTTAGGATACTTATCCCGGAAAAATGTAAAGATCCCGCGCGATAAACGAATTTTGTTGCAATGGAGTTGCGGACGTCATCTAGTAAATAATAACTACACGATGAATGAAAAGCCGAGCCTTCACTTAAATAACCCTCAATACAGTTTTCAATGTCGATGTTATTTTATATTCTGGGCACTGAATGGCTCGTGACTGTCCGTTTTCGGCTGGTAACTGATCTATCAAATGGTCATTCAACTCTCTTACATTGCCGATTTTCGGACTATACTTTAAAAAGTTATTGTCCGAAAATCGGCACGTATACATTTTTCACTAGATGACGTCCACATCTCCGTTGCACCAGTTTATCGCGCGGGAACCGTTCATTTTCCGGGAGCAAATTAAGTATCCTACGTCCTTTTCTGGGACTCAAAGTATTCCCAAAGCAAATTTCAGCGAAATCGGTTGAGCGGTTAAGACGTGAAGAAGTAACACATAGACACACTTTCGCATAATATTAGTATGGATTCTGGGCTAAATGGTTCGTGACTGTCCGTTTTTGGCTGGTAACTGATCTATCAAATAGGTCATTCAACCCGCTTATTTTGCCGATTTTTGGTCTTTATTCTTAAAGTGTTTTCATGTTGATAGCCGTTGGATATTACCCGCAACTTTGTCGCGCAGTAACTGTACATTTTGACGGCGACGGGGCTCTTTCTCTGAGCTTAAAGTCTCTAAAACCTGTACCTCTTTGGATAAAGTTAATATATCTTTACCAATTTTATCCAAAGAGTTACGTTTTCAAAATGAAGGTGTAATGGACAGCTGATCAAACGTGACAGTTACGATTTTTTATATATTGTATGTATAGTACTTAATATTTTGAAAGTAAATTGTTCAATCTTGGACTTTCTTTAAAATCTAAAGCTTTATATATTTATGTTGATTTTAAACATTTTTGTATAAACTTTTTCAATAGACAAAAAATTGTGAAAAGCAAGTTTAAAAACGTACAATAATTATAATTTTTATTAAATAACGTAATTTATTGAATCGCAACGCAAATAAAATATATTCGTTTGAAAGTAGAGCATTCACTCCGTTTAAAACGATTGTTAACGCTTTTTGAGTCGACATGAGAACTCACTCGAAGTGTGCGCTTTGCCTAATTGAACTAATTTTACTCTCGCGTGCGCCGCCTTAATTTTATAACTAGCTACTAAAGAAACACAAAATAAAATGTTTATGTAATACAAGTATTTTGCTTTTGAAAGCTTTCTGTGTGTACTTTCGAAGGACGCTTTATGCATCGATGGTATATTCAACCAAATGGACGATCAACACACTAAAAACATGTGAAATGTACTTCCGTACTACCGATTGGATCGAAGTCGGACGTCTTTGTATTTTATTGAGTTAGGAAATATTCTCAGTGGCCGTTTAGGTTCAATGCACAACAGTAAGTATATAATAATATTATATTCTGAAATTGCCGAATTCTGTCCGTAGCGGTCATTGAACCCCTGTAAAAAAACTTATCATAATATTATTTCATCGTTTTCTGTTCAAAGCGAGATTGACAATGAAGTGTTTCTAGTCTAAAGGCAATATCGTATATTGCATACTTTTTGAACTCAATATGAAATATATCACTTCGAACTCATAAAAAGTTGGAGATTATCATACTATAGAGCTACTAAGATAACTTTTTCCAATAAATCTAATATAACATTCTTTCGTTATAAGAGTATTTTTTTTTCTAAAGTTAACAGAATATAGTGTGCGCATTTTTCACATAGCTCCTAAACTAGAAAGGTCAATGACCGCTGGTGCCACCTTAAATTATTTTGACCATAATGTATTAAAGTGTTTTTAGTAGAGACATTAAGAGTCAGTATAGACTGTAACATCACCTATAATTGTACTTAACTGTTACTGTTTCATCAATCATGGTTTAGCGCTGAGTCAGCGCGAGTTCTGTACCGTCATAGCCTCCTCATCTATATGATTAAGTGTAGGTGACTTCATCCGCGAGAATGCCCTTAGGGCCGCGCTATACCGGAATGGCAGCGGCGAGGCGAGCATTTTCAGTGTTTTTTTTTATATGCAATATGGGGGCAAACGATCAAACGGGTCACCTGATGGAAAGCAACTTCCGTCGCCCATGGACACTCGCAGCATCAGAAGAGCTGCAGGTGCGTTGCCGGCCTTTTAAGGGGTAATAGGGGAGGGTAGGGAAGGAAATAGGGAAGGGTAGGGAAGGGAAAAGGGTAGGGGATTGGGCCTCCGGTAAACTCACTCACTCGACGAAACAGCGCGAGCGCTGTTTCACGCCGGTTTTCTGTGAGGACGTGGTATTTCTCCGGTCGAGCCGGCCCATCCGTGCCGAAGCATGGCTCTCCCACGTCATTTGATTTTAAACTTTATCTTCATTATTGTAACACATAGTATCGCTTGAGAAATCGCCGCCAGCGACTTAGACGTAGACGTAGACTTCTCAAGCGATACTTTGTATTACAATAATGAAGATAAAGTTTAAAATCATATGACACTGAAAGTGCTCGCCTCGCCGCTGCCATTCCGATGTAGCGCGGCCCTTATAGGGAGGTGTATAGACAGAATACAAATTAGGCGTAAGGTACAGAAAAGTAGATAGGTAGAATACAGAATCATACAATACAAAAAATTACTAAATTGAAATTTTTGGTCCATCTGTTTGGATGCTGCGATATACATGGCATAGACAACCACTCCATATTGTTTAAACGGGCCTTAACATGATAATATATTATATTGTAGCAAAGTTCATTAAATTCGCTTAGTCGTAATAAAAATTAGTTTGAAAGAAAAAAAGTGAAAAAGAAGACAGTATAATAATATGTATATTATCTGAATTCTGATTCATTGAAATGATACCTAGTAAAGGAAACGTAGTTTTAGTATACAGGTTGTAACAAAACAGTGATAATAATAAATGGTGTGTATCTGTAATTTTAAAATACGTAATATTTCTACACCGTAGTTCCACACCTTATTACGAATATTGTGAATAGTCTGCATGTGTGTTTGTGCCAATAAACCTAAGCCAAAGAGCTGCATACAATTTCCCAGCTGTCAATAGTCCGGGAGCCGCCCGCAGGTGTCAGAGCTCAGGGAATTGATTTCCGCGCGATTTCATTAGCTCTCGGCCTGTCATGCCGTTAAAAGGAATAATATTAATATCCATGCTTGCAGTATGCAAGCATGGATATTAATATAACACATTTAATGTGGAAGTGTGTGTGTCTGTCTGTCTTGTCTGTCTGTAACCTGCACAAACGGCTGAACCGATTTAGCTGAAATTTTGTATGTAGATCCACGGAAATGTCCCAGAAAATGTACGGTTCCTGAACGACAAACTAATTTTGGCGCAACGGAGTTTTGGGCGTCATCTAGTACTTAAGTAATTATTTTGAAGTTAACGTGCTATCAGAGAAGTTGAATCATAGGTATCGGAGTATTATTTGGTCGTGTTTTGTCAAAACCAACCAACAGATCACGACTAAAATTTACTTGACATAGCCCGACCAAATCAGGAAGGACTGCTGCCAATAAATCTTTGATAGTAAACACAAAATCATCTCGTAAATTGGAAGCCTTGCAAGTTTTTACTGTATGTTTAATTATTTTGTTACAAAACAATTTGTTAATTTTTGTAATAAAAATACTCTTACGACGCTCGCAACTCCATTGCGCCAAAACTTGTTTATCGCGGGGGAGCCGAACATTTTTCCGGGACAGAAAGTATCCTATGTCCTTTCCCGGGACTCAAAGTATCTCCATGCCAAATTTCAGCAAAATCGGTTCAGTGGTTTAGGCGTGAAGAGGTAAAAGACAGACAGACAGACACACTTTCACATTTAAAATATTAGTAAGTATGGATTCAATGTCACAATATACATCAAACGAGTCTAAAACACTAGACTAGCAAATTTGAAATGACATTTCCGTGTTCTGTTCAACTTGACCAAGTAACTTGCATTCATACTTGTTATTGATACTCAAAGCATTCATATTATTATGTTTTGCATTCTGTGATACAAGGCTCTTTTGGCATGTGGCGTTTGGGCCGCCATATTGTAAAATTGTTGTGCGCTAAAATTCGTTTATTGCGCGGACCGTACATTTGTTCGGGATGAAAAGACGTATCTTATATATTTTCCCGGGACTCAAAATATATCTCTAACAAACAATGAGTGAAGAGGTAACAAGCAGACAGACATAATGTTAACATGGATGTTTTGCATTCTGTTACACATTGTCTAGTTCACGGACTTAAAAAAAATACGGACGTAACCTTGTCTAATCCCGAGTGAAGCATAGTAAAGGTAGTATCCGTGTAGGATGCGTGCGTGTCATTGGCGCCGTCACTCAATGTACAATGACAGCGGGTTGTAGTACCTAGTTGCGTGTGTGAGTGACGGTCACGTGTACAATAAACGAAATTGTCGTACCTTGCATGCTTCACCTCTTTAAAGTGTAATGCTCCGTCCGTATTTTTTTTAAGTCCGTGGTCTAGTTATTTAGAGCGTGGCTCTTGAATGGGAAAAATGTTGTTTCCGAGTTTGGTTAGAACAATTCAGGCTGATCACCTGATTGCCTGACAAGAAATAAGATCCATGTGTCAAATGGGCATGTAGAAAGCCGGTCTTGAACCTGACCTCTCTTGTCTGTTTCTGTTCCAATGTGCTAAGAGTATGACAGTGAAAGAAAAGAGAGCTTGTGTATTGCGAACATATTTGGGCACTATAAAATCACTGAAACCGGCTACCGTCACCGGAATCTGTGTTGGGAGAATATTTCATAACTCCCCTCTATTTTTGGCCAGGGTTTATAAAACTAGTAGCCGCTGCGGACAGATATCGACTTCGAGTTGTAATAAATTCCAGATTAACTCGTCGGACTCACACGTACGACATAATCCCCGATGACACACACACTTCATCAGAAAATATTCATTTGGATGGCTTGATGAATTATCGGCATGTGAATCTGGCAAAAAATTATAGGGTACTAGATGATGCCTATAACTCCGTTGCGCCAAAACTCGTTTATCGCGCGGGAACCGTACATTTTTTCGGGACAAAAACTATTCCATGTCCTTTCTCGGGACTCAAAGTATCTCCATGCCAAATTTCAGCAAAATCGGTTCAGCGGTTTGGGCGTGAAGAGGTAACAGACAGATTAAGTAAATATGGATTAACATATTTTAATGAGAGTAGAGTAGTTTTACAGGAAATGAATTATATTAACCAGAAACAAAACTGCATTAGCTTTGTCCTCACTGTGCATTTTTTGTTCATCAAGGGCATGCGTCATAGCGCAGTCAACAGCATACGTGAGGCATGCCCACGACGCATGCCCTCTGACTGTATCCAAAACTTTCGCTTAGTTATACTTTTTCTGGAATTTCTTATTTTATTTTATTTTATTAAATTTGAAAAACTTACGGCTGCACACAATAATTATAATTAGAAGAATATACACATGAAGTCCAATTAAACGTTTTCGCATACAGACAGAAAATCTAACAAGAAACATGACCGAAATATAAGCCGCACATATTTCACCCAGAAAAAGGTTTTCGTCGCAGCAAAGCTGACAGACACTGCAACTGAACAAAAATGACAATGTTGGCGTTGCGTTCGTTAACACATTCAACTATTAAAAGCGTTAAACGAAAGTTGAATACAAAGAAGATGACGAAAATTGAAGACGAAAGCGCATAGTGTGGACAAAGTAGAATTGGGATACTGGGTTAATTTCTGGATTCGATAACTACTTTTCTGTTTTTTAACCGACATCAAGAAATTAGTGCATAATATAAACGACAAAGTTCGATAAACTTGTCGTTTTTAATTTTCAATCAAAAATGATTTTGATAATCCTTTTTGGTTGAAAAGAAGATATAAATTTACAGGTGCTATTTAAATAAAGAAAATATTATACTGTTTGAATCTGTTTTTTTCGTTCAAATTATTGTAGTTAACGATAATGTCATATTTCACCAAGGTTTAGACTACCTAATAAGTAAATTAACAGAACCAATTAACTACAAATAGTTAATTTTCGGGAATGGCACTTAAGGCCGTCCCCCGAGCAAACGACCTTGGCCATACATTTGCCGCGTTGCCGAGATCGCACCAAAACCCTATTTTTTTACTTATCTGAGTTCAAAATTGTCCTAAAAAAAATTTAAAACGGGGAATATGTAGTTAATGATATTGTCAATCTATTGGCGTGTGTTTCAAATAAAAATAATTTGTAAATCCTAAGGAGATGCTAAATGTATAATGCTTGAATTTTAATAAATTGGTTTTACTTTGGAAGCTGATATCATAAGTATAATAAACAAAAATAGAAAATTTAAAACGGGGAAAGAAATGTTGATATACTGAAGATTATTGCTGTATTTTTATTATAACTTTGCAGCTTTCAAATTATGAGTTTATAAGGCTTGAAATACGGTAAATTACGGAATCTCCGTAAAGAACGCCCTTAAAGTTCAGTATTAAGATAGCAAGTTTTGCGTGGCATTCTAAACCTTACACTTTAACTAAACTGTATAAGTGAAACATTATTTGGGTAATTATTAAGATAAACGTGTAATCAAATTCTTTAGTATGCTACATTAGAAGGAGGAGGTATACAAAGAAATCGTTCTATCCGTTCCGACTACTCGCATTTAAATATAAGTAGGTATACTATTTTGAATCTTCATTTTTAATTGAATACTAATGAGTAATGAGTAATGTTATGACTATTATATATATTCTGTGTATAAGGAAATGATTTGATTATTATTATTAAAACTTTTTATAAACATAGTAATTAGTCACTGGAAAATCATTTTATACGCTGCACCAATTTAAGAACAGAAAAAGTAATAATCTTATTTTTATCACGGCAACTATACACATCCATACTAATAAATAATATTATAAATTCGAAAGTGTATTTGTCTGTCTATTACCTCGTTATGCCCAAACTTTTGGAATAAGGCTATGGACTTAAAACAACGTTTTTGGTGTTTAAAAAGGCAGTATATTTCTTTTGAATAACACTAGAAAGTAATAACGTCTTGGTCTACTAAAGGTGGTGATAATAATAACGGACCAATGGCGGGCTGTCAAGTACAAAAAGAAAAATGACAGATCGAATAAATGAGTCAATTGAAATTTAACTTTCTAGTGATGCCTGGGAGATGTGTACAATATTATAATAGCCCAACATTTGTTGCAAGGATTAGGAAAACCCAGGAAAACCTAATCAGACTATTGAATTCATAATCTTAATCTTAATTATTTATAAATTATAATCATAAATTGTATGAAATATAATATATAATATTATGTAAACAATGACTAAAACTTTCTCCTTTTAAAAAAATAGAATATACTTCTAATAATAACAATCAATTTAAATAAGCTTTATAACAAATTGTTATGTACCTACTAAATTGTTTTAAGGTACAAATTACAATAAACCCATTTTAATTCTCATTTCACGGTAAGTGATGGCTGGTAACGGTTTTGTCAACACATCGGCCAATTGTTGATCAGATGGAATGTATTGCAATTTGATGACGCCCTTTTCTACTTGTTCCCTAGAAAAATGATATTTTATGTCAATGTGTTTTGATCGTTTATGATTAGTAGGGTTGTTAGCAATACTAATGCAACCGTTATTATCTTCGAAAATTATTATCGGTTCATTGATATTAATTTTAATGCTAAGAGCTAAAGACTTAAGCCACAAGGCTTCTCTAACAGCCTCAAACAACGCCATGTACTCGGCTTCTGTAGAAGAAGCTGCCACCGAGGTTTGTCTTTTTGTACTCCATGTTATTGTACACTGATCAAAAAGCTTGAATAAATAACCTGTTGTACTTTTCCTGTCTGTTGTGTCACTTCCGCCCCAGTCCGAATCTACATAGCCGCATATAACATTATTAAATTCACCTCTTTTATAAGTTAATTGTAGATCAATAGTACCTTTTAGATATCTTAAAACTCTTTTTAAATTTTTCCAGAGTTCTTCATTGTTTTTATTGGTGTAACGGCTAAGTATATTCACGCTGGTGCTTAAGTCAGGTCGTGTACATAACATGAGGTACATCAAACATCCTATGACATTACGACAAGGAGCGTTATATTTTTCATCTGAATTTAATGCCTCGTAATTCAGTTTGCTTTCTAACGGTGTGCTTACAGGCTTGCAATCCTGCATATTAAATTTATTTAGTAGCGTTTTTATATAAACACTTTGATCCAGGGTTACTGTATCGTCTGTACGAGTTACCCTTATGCCAAGAAATAATCTTATTGAGTTTAAATCTGTCATTTCGAACCTACTCATTAGATATCTTTTAAAACTATTCATTACATCATTTTCTGCACACGCAATAACTAAATCATCTACGTATAATACAACATATATATTTCTATTTATGTCGCCTTCATCTAATACATACATACATCTATCAACTGACGAGTTTTGAAAACCTTTTTCTTTTAATGACTGTTCAAATACTTCAAACCAACACCTAGCTGCTTGTTTAAGTCCATATAAAGCTTTGTTTAATCTACACACAATGTTAGGCTCAGATTCAACACCGTCAGGAACTTTCATAAATACTTCTTCTTTGAAGATTCCATTTAAAAATGCAGTTTTAACATCCATGTGATGTATCATAAGATTATTTTGATTAGCAAAACTAACAAGAAATCTAAAGCTGGCGATTCTAGCTACGGGAGCAAAAGTTTCGTTGTAGTCTGTAAGGTGTTCCTGACTAAATCCTCTAGCTACTAGACGCGCCTTGTAACGTAAAGGTTTTCCAAACTCATCATATTTCATAGTAAAAATCCATTTAGAATCAACAATATTTCTATTTTTAGGTGTAGGTACCAATGTCCAAGTATTGTTCATAGAAAGAGAATTAAGTTCGTCTCTAATAGCCTTTTCCCAGTGTGGTCTATCTTCACGAGTCTTAATCTCTTCGTATGAACTTGGTACTTTATTTAAAATTGATTGAGCACACAACAAGTCGTCACAATCATCATCAAGCTCTTTATATGATATGGGGGCACGACCTTTAAGCCTATCACTCCTCCTTAGCTCACTATTTTGATTTGTGACTTCATTATCTACACGCAAAGTAGGACAATCAGATTGTATTTCAGGCGTATCCGCTAGTTTACGGATTTTAGCAGGACATTCATTCCCATCAGATTTATTTTCTGATTTATGACTGTCAGAACATGGTTTTTGTGACACTGATTTTGACGGCACATGAAGCCTATCAGTTTCATTTCGGGAATTTGTATTATTATTCCCTTCAGGCTCAGGCAGGTGCGGCCTGGTTTTTAAGAAATTTGTTTCATCAAAAACAACGTCCCTGACAGTAACAAATTTTCCACAATTGGGATTCCAAACTTTGTAGCCGTTTGGTTCGTAGCCTACCAGTATTCCTTTCCATGATTTTACATCAAATTTATTTTTATTGGTTTTATCATGCACAAAAACAGTTGACCCAAATACTTTCAAATATTTTATTTGCGGCTTTTTGCTATGCCACAATTCGAATGGTGTTTGAGACTGTTTTAAAGCTCTAGATGGTGTTATGTTAATTAAATATGTGGCAGTTAAAACTGCTTCACCCCAAAATATTTTATTTAATTTGGCACCATTTATCATTGTCCGCGCTTTTTCGGTAATAGTGCGGTTCATACGCTCTGCAACACCATTTAACTGTGGTGTCCTAGGAACCGTTAAATGATAAGAAATCCCTTTTTCAATGCAGTATTTTTTTGTTTCAGTGGACAAGTACTCACCACCGTTATCACAGTACAGATTTACTACTTTGGAATTAAATATCGACTCACTTTTGGCTACGTAATCTTTGAAAGCTTGAAATACGTCTGATTTATAAGTTAATAAATATGTCACACAGTAATGGGTATACTGATCTATAAATGTCACAAAATAATTTTTGTTATCAACTGTAGAAGGAGTGATGGGGCCACATACATCAGAGTGCACTACAAATAATGGCCGTTTAATGTGATCTTTATTTTTACTCTGATTAAAGGGTAGTCGCGTCTGTTTCCCATTTATGCAATCTTCACACAAATCATTTTTGGGCATTATACTTTTTATTAAATCAACATCATCAACCATATTTTTATTCTTTAAATCTAAAAATTTGTTCCGGCTAATATGACCTAAACGCTGATGCCACGAAACGTAGCTATTTTTGTCATTTTTGCATACATGGGAGACAGAGCGGCTAGTAGGAATAAATACGATAAAATCTAAAGCAATTAAGTTATATAAGGGCCTACCTTTCATGATGACTTTACCATTTCTGCATATTTGGGTACCTTCCTTATTGAATATTATTGTCATGCCTGCTCGTTGCATTTTTGACACCGAAAGCAGGTTATACGGCGCCTCCGGACAATACAGTACATCCTCCAATGTTCCTTGAACACCCATGTTGCTGGTTACGATGACTGTTCCCTTCTTTATGGCTGAAATAAATTGACCAGATTTTGCAACTGAAATTTTTAATGGTGTAAGTATTTGTGAAAAATTAGTGAACAAATCTTCCCTGTTTATGATGTGATCTGAAGCTCCGGAATCTAATATAAACATAACATTTGGCCTCTGATAGTCTTCGTCAGTGTAATCTCCCGTCATAAAAGCAAACCCTGTGTCACAACTCTCATTCCTCAGTTTAACTTCATGATCTAAAAGTCTCGTCTTAACAAAAGCTAAAGTCAAACTGTCTTCAGATAACGTCTCAATCGCTGTAATAACACCGTCATAAGCCGTAGGTAATGTGAGCAATAAATGCGCCACTTTGTCGGTTTCGTCTAGTCGAGCACCGGCCGCCAATAATTCCGTCACCAAATCATCGAAAGTAGAAAAATGTTTGATAAGAGGTACATCACCTTGAAGTTTGAGGGTAAGAAGTTTTTTTCTTAATGCCAATTGCGTCGCAAGACTTTTTCTTTCGTATAAAGCGTCTAAATTATTTAAAATATCTTTGGCGGTAGTTTCTTCCTTTGCAAAACCGAGATAAGAATCCGATAGATACTCCACTATCACACCTTTTGCAATACGATTTTGTTTATCCCACTCACTTGATCGAAATATGGGTTCGTCGTCTATTACATTTAAAACGTTTAACTCACTAAGCAGAGATCGAATCCGGAACTTCCACACGCTATATTTCTCACCATCAAACGGTTTAATATTTCGTTTCGACTTTGAAGATTCCATTGTTGCAACCGTTGATTCCGATTTGAATTATAACGAAATAAATTAACAGCACAACTTATGAATACGCGAGCACTGGGCCAATAACCTTTTGGAATAAGGCTATGGACTTAAAACAACGTTTTTGGTGTTTAAAAAGGCAGTATATTTCTTTTGAATAACACTAGAAAGTAATAACGTCTTGGTCTACTAAAGGTGGTGATAATAATAACGGACCAATGGCGGGCTGTCAAGTACAAAAAGAAAAATGACAGATCGAATAAATGAGTCAATTGATATCCTCACTAAATTAATTAAACATAATATCATAATAAATAATAACATAATTAAACAAATTAAATTGATTGATTTTTGTACATACATTCAACACAAACTACTAAACAAATTTTGCAGAAATTTGGTATGGAGATACTTTAAAGACATATGATAATTTTTATCCTGGGGAAATGTACGGTTCCCACGCGATAAATAAATTTTAGCCCAATGAAGTTGCGGGCGTCATGTTATATTATATAGTTACAGATCCAATATTATACACTATTAAATAATAATAATAAAACACACTTTTCTTGCACTTCATCGGTTACCGACGTTAAACTTACACCTGACGATGATTTATTTCGAAACCGGTCGTGTAATTTGTTAAAAGTTATAATAATATCTAATAATAAAGTGGAAAAAGTGCAAGAAAAGTGTGTTTTATTAGTGTTCAACATGAATTTCCACCAAGACCCGACAGTACAATCAATTACATACAATATTATACCACATTCTGACCTTCTTACTTGAGATAATGGTGATAATGATGGTAGCTCAGTGTACGTCGGGCGTTATAAAACAGAGCATTAGTGGGAAGTTGCGATGAATCTGCTGAGTTTGCAGTAGTTGAGTGTAATCTCTCTTCGCCCGAGTTCGTGAACTCCAAATGAACTAGAATTCATCATCATGTTGTGCAGTTTCCAATAGGTTTTAATGCTTGCCATTCAAAAGTTGTAGCAAATGAATAAACTCTGACAAAAAATCTCGGTAACGGCACATAAGTTTTACAAATTTAATTTAGTTACATTGATTTAGTTAATTTGCCTTCTTTGCAAACCATATTTTTGCAAACATAATAAACGTTCTTACTATTATCAGTTACAATAATTATTTCATCTGGACTGGAAAAGGGCAAATTAATGATGAAACCTCTAAGAGGAGAGCGTATTCCCATATAAAAAGGCTGGACTGCAACTCTTCTGATGTTGCATGTTTTAATAGGCGACGGTACAGGTGAACAGTTTGCTCGTTTGCTAAGTTTATTTTTAAGCAGGCTCTCTAATAAATACTCAATATTTTCCTATAGTTTTAAATCTTTATAATATATTAGTAGATTTTGTACCTATTTATTATATATATCTATATAGTAAATACGTACAAAATCTACTTTAGTTACTTCACACTTTACTGAACACTTTTTAAAATTTAAATTATATATTATGTGTTTATTAGAGCATAATTATTTGAACATGAAAATAATAATTTATTATGCCATTATAATGCGACTATAATTCCATAATTGAACATTTTCAATGCACAATACATATTAATATCTGATAATACTTGCGGTTGGGTTTTCATGAAAAGATCCACGAACGTGAATGCATTAATTAATTATTTATCATCTCAGCCAATTTATATTTAAACGAGATTTCAGTATTACGAAATATTGTAAATCACTTTCTGATAAGCATATTTAAAATACAATAATATCACAAAATTATGAATAGCTGAAAACAGTAAATTATATTTTAGCACCCGACGAAATTAAGAAGTGTTATAATATTATGTTTGATATTGTGTGTGTGTCCGTGGCGTGCGCCGATTTTGATATAGTTTTTTTTTGTTAGAACGCAGGCATGATCCAGAGTGTTCTTAGCCATAATTCATATATTATGCTCACTCACTGCTAAAAGAAATTGAAAAAAAAAATCCTCTTACGGTGCGTCCACATTTGTATCATTTGCGCGATCAGATCTCCGTCGCGTATCATCGCGCCGTATCAAGTATGCGTATCATAGTGTGGACGCCTATTAGATCATAGGGTGCGCATCATCGCGCCGTATCAAGTATGCGTATCATAGTGTGGACGCCTATTAGATCATTCTGCCGATCATGCGTGTATTTGATACGACACGTATCAGATACGCGGTTAATAGCGATCGGGGCGTATCATTATACGCGTATCATTTTGACACGCTTTGATGATACGCGACGGAGATCTGATCCGAGACCTGATCGCGCAAAAGATACAAATGTGGACGCACCCTTGAACCTTAGAACTCACACCTCGAAGCCTTACCTCTAATTTTATCGATAAGTTGCATAGAAGTAATTTAAAACAACCTTCGCGTCATATCATTTTAATGTGTATCTCCTGGCGTTGCAAATAAAGTTTAGTTTAGTTTATCTAATTTAATAAAAACAATAATAATATCCTTATAATATGAACTAAAAAGTATTAAATAATTTTTCCTATCTCATGGTGCTTTTTTCCGAATTTGGCTGAAACTCAACTATTTCTGTACTCAATCTTCATAATTTTGAAGTTGGTACCAGATATAGCGGAATCCAGATGCCAGAATATTTGAAACATTTATTATTGTTTTTACCTTGGAAGTCGGTTTTAATTTTTTCTTAAAAATAATTATTTCACTCTTTTTAGTTACCTAGTAAAATCATCGCGTACTATACGTAGATTAGGGCCGATTCACACCGGAATGGCAGAGGCGAGGTGAGCAGTTTCAGTGTCATATGATTTTAAACTTTATCTTCATTATTGTAATACATAGTATCGCTTGAGAAATCGACGCCGCCGGCGCCCGCAAGAGGCCACGAGCGTCCATGGGCGGCCGTAGGTTTCTCAAGCGATACTATGTATTATTAACAACAATGAAGATAAACTTTAAAATCATATGACACTGAAACTGCTCGCCTCGACTCCGCCATTCCGGTGTGAATCGGCCCTAATACACTAATTAATTTGTTAACAGTCACACTTACAAAATATAATATCAGCTGCAAATAATTTTAAACAATACATTAAAAAAAATCGAAGTGGACACGTGCTAGGGCCGCGCCAAACCGGAATTTTAGCAGCGGAGAGGCTTTCAGTGTCATATGATTTTAAACTTTATTTTTATTATTGTAATACATAGTATCGCTGGAGAAGTCTACGGCCGCCCGTGGCCGCGATTGGTAAGTGTGACAGTGCACTAGCATGTTACTTGTATTATCGAAGCAACTTACTTCTCTGAAGTAATGTCAAATGTGTGCCTTACGCTCTGGAGATAAGGTTGAATATTTTGTTACGTTCAATTTTGGTGACATTGGTGACCCTGACGTGGTAATGATGATGATGATGATGAATGTAATTTGTATAGTGGCATATGCTTTCAGTTCTTAAAACAGCGCCTAAACCCCCAAACTTGTATCTATAAGGAATCCGGAGTTCTCTTAGTATCTTCGGAACCATAGTATACCTCGGTGCAAAATCTTGCGTTTTGGTAGCATATGCTTAGGATGCTTCTCATAAAACCACCATATGTTATCATATAAATTTCGAGGAGTTCCCTCGATTACTCATGAATCCCATCATCAGGTCACCACTTTTGTGAACATGGTACCAAATTGGAGTGAAAGTGTGTCTGTCTGTCTGTCTGTTACCTCTTCACGCTCAAACCGCTGAACTGATTTTTCTGAAAAAAATTTGGCATGTACGGTTTCCGCGCGATAAACGAGTTTTAGCGCAACGGAGTTGCGGGCGTCATCTAGACTAAGTATACTACGTGACCCTTACATTGTCCACAATGTACTAAACATGAGTTTCAAGGACATGCGTCAATGATCTATCTCTGTACTGATAACTCTTGGCTCTGGTCCAAGGTACCACGTGCTACTAGACTTAGGGGCGACTTCGAGTTGGCAGAGCACCCACTTAGATAACTACGCCCCTGTAATTCCAGGGACGGATTTGGCTTTGACTATGGATCTAATTCCGGAAAGTCATAAAAAGTTAAAATTTCACTCGGTAATAAAAGGAAAGAAAACGGTGATTTAAAAACTAAAAACCCGACTACTATGTTGTTTAATAATTTTTAAAAGACAAATTTTCCCCCCCAAAAAATAAAACTACTTTTAACATTAAAAAATCCCAAAAAATAGACGTATAGATGTCGAATACAGTTAATAATATGAATCGAAAAATAACATTGAACGTGAAAAATCTATAAAGGGATTAAAAAAACTGAAATCCTTTTCAAAGCGTGTCGAAAACAGCAACCTAAAGTCAAAAAATTCCACGAGCCCTTCAGCTTAATTTCGTTCACGGCAGCTCGCAGGGCGCAGGGCGGGGGGAAGGGATGAAGGGAGGGAGGGAAGCATAGGGTCGTGCCGCGGTTACCAATCAGGCCCTTTCAATAACAAATGTTGCTTCAGATTAGTTCCTTTTTGTTATTGGTAGCGCCTTTGTCTTATCGACGTAGGTCCTATGATGGACAAATGGACAAACTGTAGAGCAATTGCCCATGATTGCACAGTAGACCGCTAGCACAATCATTGTTATTCATCATTGCCCATCGTAAAATAATCGGCCAAGTGCGAGTTGGACTCGCGCACGAAGGGTTCCGTACCGTTACAGAGCAAATATAGGCCAAAATTGTGTTTTTAGTTGAAGGCAAGTGGTACCTGCAGACTACCTATATTGTAGAGTGTAACAAAACTAAGTGACAATGCTTTAGGGAGTGTATGGGCCCCCTATATAGAGTTCACTGTAAAAGTAGCAGCGCTGAAAAAGGAATTTTTTTGTAATGTATGGGTAGGAGCCCGAGCGTCATGAATTTCTCAAAAAAAAGTTAAAAACGTTATTCTTTCAAGGCTGCTACTTTTGTAGTAAACTCTATGTAAGGGATACATAATCAATCCAAAGTTTTTTGTTACAAATTACATACATATACAGAATATGTATGTAATTTGGTCGAGCTATGTTAATCTTAGCTGACAGATTCATGAATACCGTCGACTTCACGCAACCCGAAAAATAATATCTGCAAATGAAATACAATTAAAATTTTCCAAGCTCTCAACAACTTATATAAATTCCGTATAGTATGAAAACCGTCGGTTTATTTGTCATCAAATTATGTGCACAGGTGTTCCCTGACAGCTCGAGGAAAATGAACGAAAAAAACACATTTTTGCGACGTGCCTCTACTTTTGCATAATAATGTCATAAGTTCATAACCAGCTGTTGCTTGTGACACATCAAAATCTTACTTGATAACTTTTCAATATTTGGAATCCAAGATGTTATAGAGAAAACCGTGAGAAGTGTCAGGTATTTTTGTTGTCAAGTTTTTTTTTTTTTACTAATAATCACACGTATAGGTAACACATAATAATAATAATATCTATGGACGCTTCACACCACGTCAGTCTGGCCCCGTGGTAAGGACTTGTGTTACGGGTACCAGACAACGGAAATATATTTAATATTTTTTATACTATACATATATTTAAGATTTTTATTATATGATACACATATTTAATACACATCTATGACCCAGGAACTTTGAAAACTTTTTGTTACGTCGGCGGGCTTGAGCCACCGATAGCCCACCAACTGAGCCACAGAGGTCGTCAAGCAACACAATAGTCATGTTATATAATACATCAAAATCTAGACGTCTAATGTCAATGTCTAATCGGAGACATCAACTTTTTTCCTGTTCGCTTGGCGTGGAATGCCTCAGATAAAATAAGCAAACTGTCACTTGAGAATTTAAATTAGCTGTTTATCAAAATATGTGCCTACTTTTTCTTACTTACCATATACACTGTTAGGAAGACAGTAACGAAAAGAAGTTAATAACAAAGAAGTCAAAAGTACCTCTTTCAGCGCTACTTTCACGGTGAACTTTATAACAGCATGTAACAAAACATAGTGATAATACTTTAGGGTATACCCATATAATACTTTAGGGTGTGTATGTGTCCTTTATACAGAGTTCACTGTGAAAGTAGCAGCGCTGAAAGAACATTTTTTTGGTAATTTGTATGAGCCAGCGCGCCAGAATCATGAGTTTCCCACATATTTTTTAAAGTTACTCTTTCAGCGTGCTAATTTTACAGTGAAGTCTATACAGTAACTCATGCAAGCCCTAAAGTGTTATCACATGGTTATCACTATGTTTTATTACACTTTGTATATCAGAGCCTGTAGCCAAGACGTTTTCTTTATCGCTTCTTTATAGAATCGCCTGTAAAAATGTATGGAATTGGCATAAGACGAGTCTAACGTCAACTTCATACTAACGAACACTTAACATGTCAATTCCATACATTTTAATCGGCGATTCTATAAAGAAGCAATAAAGAAAAGATCTTGCCTAAAGGGGTCGGCAAAAAATTTTACTCAGACATTCAAAATAAAATCTCAGGAAAATACTTTGAATTGTTACAATAAAATTCACGAGAAATCTTCGTTACGTAACAAACACCGAAATTGTGACACGGCATTACTGATGGATTATTCACTCGAGAGGTTGGAGAATGAAACTTATGACAACGTCGTAGAGTTCACATCGTCTCGAGGGGTCTCGGCGCTAAATGTGGACTCGACACGAGGGCCCTCGGTGTCTCAATTTGTTTTTATTTTTCCAACCACAGAAAGGTTGAGGGCTCCTGACTTTGTTGTCACGCGATACATTTTAATACTAGAATAAAGTCGTCATGATCGTAAAGCCGGCCGCATACACACGTTTTCCGTATTCGATTCCCTAGAGATTCCGATTTGGAATTCTGTGAAACTAGCGTAAACGTTCGTAATTTTACGCGTGAACTCGCCTTTCACTTGAAATGTTCCGAAAAAAGTAAACGTGTGCGCCAGTTAATGTATTTTCTACTGATTCCATGCATTTGTATTTACGAATACGGAGGCTGGCCATCGCATACGTTTCCCGTATGTGATTTCCTCACTCGTTTTCGGGTTCGGAAATACGAATACATAGAGTCATTAGAAAACTGCCGCACACGTTCAGTTTTCTCCGTACGGCACGAATTCCGCACGTACGTTTGAAGTGCGCGAATACGGAAAACGTGTATATGCGGCCACCCTTGGATAGTTCCACTTTGATTTCTGGATAGACTTTATTTGATGCAGTATTTCATAAAACTACACTCGTTAATGATACAAACACATTGCTTGGTTGGAAGATATTTTGAGACTTCCTCACACATTTCTACTCTTACTTTTTTAAATTATTTCTTCCGTTATGCCCACTAAAACGTCTACCAAGAAAAATTAAATTCATTGCGTTTGCAGGGTCTATCCTATGTTTTTTTCGCGACCAATAGGATTTATCATTTGATAGAATACATGGATCCATTAATAAATTTGAAAAAGTAGTTAAAGAACGTTTATGTGCCAAAGCCTATTATAAGGTCAATAATTTCATAAGCGATGGCACACCTTGGGAGTAGGATGGCTTCTTGCAAGGCTACTTCTACATTATATTATAGGACTTACAATTATGTATGTGGATATTGTATATAATATTATGTTATAAAATTGTAAACTTTATTTTAAAAGATTAATTTTTTCTTGCTTTTTTGGTAAGTAAAGTGGGCCCCGTGCGAGTTTCTTACGCCGGTTCTTCTCGCCGGGTTAGTTCCCGAACCGGTGGTAGGCATCATGTAGGACATTCTGAAAATATTTATTTTAAATTTATTCAGAAATAAAACAATAAACAATTTTGATTTCATTATATTCCACTAGATTACGCCCATAGCTCCGTTGCACCAAAATTCGTTTCTCGCGCGGGAACCGTACATTTTTTCTGGATAAAAGTATCCTATGTCCTTTCCCAGGACTCAAAATACTTTCATACTAAATCTCATCAAAATCCGTTCACCAATTTGGGTATGAAGAGGTAACAGACAGACAGACACATTTTCGAATTTATAATAGTACGAGCTTTTGCCCGCGGCTTCGCTCGAGTTAAAAAGTATTATTAATATTATTATATACAAACTTTGATCCCGTATTTTAACCCCTTGGAGGTAGAATTGATCAAAATCCTTTCTTAGCGGATGCCTACGTCATAACATCTACCTGCATGCCAAATTTCAGCCCGATCCGTCCAGTGGTTTGGGCTGTGCGTTGATAGATCACCATGTCAGTCAGTCACCTTTGAGTTTTATATATATAGATTAAGTAAGTAATATGGATTGCTAATGCTTAATTAAGTATTGTATTTTCATAAGAAATATGAATAGTAATGAATAAAGCTAACGTTATAATTATCGAATGTGTTATAAGAAATCTTTTCCGAAGAATTCCCGCGAGGGAAAACACTTATCGTCAGCTGCTACGAAAACTTCGTACGAACACTTATGTATTAAGTATACTAACCTATATTCTGAGTAAAACAATAGTATGCTTTTGTTATAGAGAATAAATGAGACTTTTAGGTCTAAAATACTACATTATTTACATCCATACTAATATTATGAATACGAAAGTCTGTCCGTCTGTCTTTTACGCGTAAACAGCTAAACCGATTTAGCTGAAATTTAGTATGGATATATTATGAGTCCCGGGAAAGAACATAGGATACTTTTTATTCTGCTAAAATGTACGATTCCGGCGTGGTAAACGAATGAAGTTGCGGGCGTCATCTAAAAGAAATGATAAGTTTCACTCTGCAGGGTTCTATAATTTTGTATAGAGGATGAAGTTTTTGTTTACTTTTATTCGCCATATTTAACTTCAAGTAACATGCATACGAAATAAAATATCAGTCTTGCACGTATTCAAAATGAAAGATTCATTGTGCGCTTTTATAATTCTAGACGTCACGTTATCGTGGACGCCGGCTTCCACGATAAAACATAAAACGCTGGGTACGTTGAATGCCCTTTTCATTTTACGCACCGCGGACGTTTTGTGCGGTTCAGAAGAGTGTAGCGTCGTGATGTCCTCACAGGCTGTTTACACACACGCCGCTGCGGTGGCGGTGCCGCTGCCGCTGCGGTGTGTGTGTAAACAGCCTAACGTACGCGTTAAATAGTTATCGTCGACGGAAAAAGCGTCTGCGTACATTTCCATACATTTTACTTCCCTGTGTTATCGTTTTACCGCGGACGTCCACGATATTACCGCCACGTCCAAAATTATAACAGCGCACATTCGAATAAACCATCTCTCAAGTCAGTCGTTTCAAACTAGCTTTTATTATATTAGCTAACCCGGCAATTGTTGTTTTGCCATATAAAAATTATTTCTAGTATCAATTTAAAAAGTAAATAAAACCCTAACGAATGTAGGTACATATAAAATTTCATTAAAGTCATTTGAGCCGTTTTGGAGGAGTTCGCGCACAAACACTGTGACACGAGAATTTTATATATTACTAGCTATCCCGGCAAACGTTGCTTTGCCATAATATATTTGCCATATTATTTTATTGAAGTGACTAAATAAGTATGTCATCATGGCAACGTCGATCGCTATCCCGTCGCACAAACAATGGTCGCCGTCAGTCTCAGGTTGTAATAATTTACTATTATTCAATTCAATTCAATTCAATTCAATTCAATTCAATTAATTTATTTCAGATTTTCATCCATAGTGTTAGTTTCAACAATAGGTCCTTATTCTAGTGTTAGTAAAAATAAAAATAAGTTGGAGTTTAACTTAAAAATTAAATATATGGGAACCGTGCTATCGGAGCATGGAGCTGCATCCAATGCTTCAACAACACGGAATCCCACCTGCTACCCAACACATTCAGGAGTCTGTTTGGACTATTTTGCACACGCGACCAAAGCGAGGCACATCTCTTTCTAATAATGGTCTGAAAACAGTCTGTATGTGCCTCAGCAAACATAGATGAGGCGCTGCAATAACGCGACAGACCAAAAAGCATCCTGAATATGTTGTTGTACTGGACTTTGAGAGCGCTATATGAGCGCTGCGTATATCTGACCCATAGGCCACACGTGTAGAATGACTGACAATATGCTCTGAACAGTGTCATTTTGGCTTCCTTGTTACATCGTGCGAACCTACGTGCCAACATATTACCGCGCACACATAGCGCTCTACGCTCCCTCTCTATGTCTTCCGTATCTGACAGAGAGGCGGTGACCCAGTGACCCAGATATTTAAATCGGTCGACTCTTTTCAACTGCACGCCGCCAAGAGTCACAGGAGGTACACTTCTGCGACCCTTGTCAGCGCCAGCACTGAAGACCATAAATTCGCTCTTGTTGGCGTTGTATCTTAGCCCATGATCCACCGCATACTCCTCACAGATACGGAGAAGCCTGCGTAATGCACTGATCGATGGGCTCAACAGCACTATATCATCTGCGTAACTGATATTATTAATACAAACGCCGTCTACATGACATCCTACAAAGGTGCTGTTGAGCTCACCTATCAGCCGATTCATGTACAGGTTGAAGAGGCGGGGCGAGCTTAACCCCCCCTGTCTCACCCCACACTCCAACCCGTACACGTCAGAAAACACTCCAGCCCATTTAACACGGTTTTTGATTGATTTGATTCAATGATTGCCGTACCAATATTTAAATAAACCAACCAGTTCTTTGGGCAGAGTAGTTTCATAGGCTAATTTTTGCCACAGCTTTTTATAAGACACTAAGTCAAATGCCTTCGACAAGTCCAAGAAGCAGGCGTATACCGGAGTTTTTCTAGATGTGTAATACTGCACAGTCTGCTTGAGACAATAAATGGCACTTTCTGTGGATAGGCCCGGCTGAAACCCAAATTGTGACTCATGGATATCTGTATGCCGTTCCAGCCGTTTGTCAAGCAGACTGTCCAGTATTTTAGCAGTCACAGTAGCCAGTGATATCGGCCTATAATTGGACATGTCGGAGGCATCCCCCGTCTTATTTTTCATAATGGGCACAACAACAGTAGACATCAAAGTCTGTGGCAGGTACTGATGACTAACGCACAAACTGAAAAACATAGCAAGCACTCGAGGCAAGTGTACACCAGCATGCCTCAAGTGCTCCACACTGAGGCCATCGTGCCCCGGCGACTTGCCTCGATTCATACTATTAATAATGGAGGCCACCTCTTTTGCACTGAATCGGACTCTGACGTCGGACATAGGACGAGGGCCCCAATCTGGATGCTCGGTATTCCCAGCTATAGGGTAATTTAACCTAAAATGCTGTTGAAAAGCACACGCTATACCCACAGCATCATGTATACCCGCCACACACACAGGAAGACTCGGCTTCGGATTCAGCCTGTTTGTATTCTTCCAGAACTTTGAAAAATCTTTATCAGCATGATTTTTTGCTATAATATCCATCTTAATCTTTAAAGCATGATCCTGACAAAACTTCAATTTTGCTTTAAAAATCTTTCTGGATTCACACATATTATTATATATAAAACCCTGTCTAGGCCTACCAAAAGATACCCAGGACTGGAACCAAAGCCGAGCCTGCCTATGTGCACTGCTAACATGCTTATTCCAACCTGTTATGTACTTATATTTTTTATGATTTTTACCCCTATAACATTGCTTTGCGGAATCCTTCAATATACATACAACGTTGGAATACAGTTCGTCTAAAATTAATCTATGTTTAACATTCATACATATTTTATCTGCACATTTACAAAGTTCGACAGGAAAGTGAACAAGTCGCAACTTATCATTACACGCTTCATTATACTTTCTAATCTGATCCTTGTCTCTCTCGCCCCATATAACTTTGTTACATGTCACAGAGGGGGCTTCAATCTTAGTATTACATGTATTTATATTACACTCTATAAGCAAAGGAAAATGGTCTGACCAGAAAACATTATATAACACTGAAATATTAACTATTGTTTGCCGTGCGGCACTGGTTACGACACAATGATCGAGCCATCGTCTGCATCCGTGCACTTCACTCACAAATGTATAAGAGTCTCTAGGTAAAACATCTAGATCGACGCATGACCAAGATTGCTCATAACAAAAGTTAATAAGTTCTCGAGAAAACAACTCACCGGGGTGTGCATTAAAATCACCAAGGATGTAAACATATTCCGTATTGCACGTTTCAATTACTGCACTGATCTCACTTAGACACTCCGTAAACAATGGGAGATTATCAACATCGGCAGTAGGCATATAAACACAGATTATTAACATAGAAATGTTATCACCGAGATGTATTCTGATAGCACATAGCCGATCACTATGACACTGAACCACAGAAACGTTGGGAAACGCCGATTTCTTCCATAGTATCGCCACACCTCCGTATGGTCTACCCCGCAACACTCCACATGATGTGTCAACAGCTGATTTGCCGTGGAATGCGAAGTCACAATGAATACTCTCAAGAAGCGGTATATCCTGTGGCAGCAGCCACGTCTCTTGTAGTGCTATGATATCAGCATCACAGCATAGGCCCCGCACACAGTCAATCGAGCAATTGACATTCTTACAGTTGAAGCTGACTATTTTAGATGTTAAAGCCATCATTAGTTTTCTTGACTCCTTGTCTTCGATTGAAGTCTATAAAGCGTCGGAAAGAAATCCTCCATCATTTTGCATAAACAAAGAAAATTTGCTCTTAGGTACAAACACCTTATAACCATTGTAATCTTTTTCGACCTTCATATTAATTTCTTCCAAATCAACAGATACTTGTGATTTATTCTGTATGTAATTTTTAATGTCACACATGGCCACATCTTTTGCAACATGATAAATGTATATAGGTATCATGATATCGGCCGCCTTAAAGTTTATGTTTGATTCGAGAACAGCTTTTCCTTTAGAACCAATAAAACGATTCCTCATTTGTTTTTTCCTTTGTACTAAAGTCCAATTTTGATCTTGGAGCCCATTATTTAATATACCTTTGCTAACGACATCCGAATACGATTTCGCATACTGTTCACTGTGACTACCGACCACAGCTGGGGGCGATTTGCTTATCTGTTGTATATTACGTCGAGCGTGGCGGTCGCAAACCGGTTCGGGCGTTATCGGCTGCACGGGCGATCCACTAACAGCTGTTTTAAAGGTCGGGGGCTCAGCTGTTTGTATCTTCTCACTACCCTCAACAGACGTTTTTTGTTGAAAATCTTCTTTGTTCTTACAAACTGATGGGGAACAACGGCTACTTGACATATAATCGTTAACAGGAGGCAATCCCATAGGACCACTGTTACATTCTATGTCGTTAAGCTGACATGCACCTCGCTTCGTGTTTACATAATATCCTGTAAAATTATCGTGAACCATTGCTGTTAGGTTCTTCAGCTCGTTTTGAATAAGGTCCAACTGTTTTTTAGTAGCATAAATATCGTCAAGACGATTAATCTCATCACGCATTAGCACTTGATTTTTAAGAATTTGTGTAACATCGACATGATCAAAAAGTACAGGCGGCAGTTTTTGTAGTTCCCTCGCCACAAAAATTGGCAGGGCTTCTGGATCATGTTCTTTCAAGGTAGAAATAACATCATCGATGTCACGAAGCTTCTTCCCATCACGTCTTCGGTTCTTCATAGTCTTTGATAGTGACTCGTACAATAACCGTTTTGCATTAATTATATCATTTTCCGAGAAGGCGGTAACGCATATACGACTAATACTTTCTTCATCCATAATATCAATTTTGTTGCAAATGAAGGCAAGCACTTCATTTATCACTATGTTACAGTTCGAACATTTTACCAAATTAGACATTATTAACACTTAAAATCACTCCGTTTGTATATTTCACCCGTTCATTTACGCTTTCGGCAGTGACAACACGCAACCGGCGCTTGCGGCGTTGTCGGCGCGACAGACAATTATTTATTCAACAAATGCACTTATCAATATATAAAGTAGCCGATTCTCAGACCTACTGAATATGCACATAAAATTTGGTAAAAATCATTAAAGCCGTTTCGGAGGAGTTCGTGGACTAACATTGTGACACGAGAATTTTATATATATAAGATTATAGATAGTAAATACTTAATATTATGTTAAAAATCTGCTTACTACGAAACTCGTAGACCTTTCGTAGCAGTTACGTAGCGGCTACGTAGCTCGTAGAGGTTTTGTACGATACATAACCGTAGCTCTCTAGGCTTTCTCAGCAAGCGTAGATCCTTGCGTAGTCTTTGAATCTAGGGTGCTATAGACAGCAGCGTGTAGAATCAGATTAGGGCCCTTAGACAAAGATGCCTTCAAAATTTTATAAGAAATTAAATAAGAAATGTATCGGATTCCATGTCAATTTTTTTACATTTTTTATTTCGGACTTTGAATGTCAAATTCACGAACTCATCATGACAAAAAGCTCTGAACCGCAAGATTTGAGAGTACAAGTAGAGGTTTACGGAACAATAAAAGAAGATCAGTCTCAGTCAGCTAAAACGTGAAAATGTGTTCACAAGTTTGTGTTTTCCAGAGTTATAAGTAAAAGTGTCAGCAACGAATACGGCAATAAATATACAAAATTATACGTGTGTTTTGTAATTAATATCAATTTAATGTCAATTCGTAATAATCTGTGATTTTAATTATACACGAAATTTACAAGAGCATTTACGAGGTTATACAAGATCGCGTTTACACCGACGCACGTTTACACGAGAGACATAGAGATAGAGAGAAAGAGAAAACAAGAAAAGTTCACAAGATGGCGTTTGCGGCGGCGCGCATGATTCTGAAAGACAAAAGAAGGAAAGCATCGAAAGAAGACTTCAGGGATCCGAGGAGTAGAAGCAAGGTAATTTAAAAAATATAAAATTTGACAACGTCAAAGACGAAAAATCGTTTCAAAAATAATTTTGAGATTGTATTGGTTAGCCTTAAATGGTAAAGCCTGAAAGGATCGACATAACAATAATTATTGAATAAGCATTTTTGAAAATTGAAATAATTATAAAAAATACTTGAATAAGTAATTAATGAAACTTTGTTTGTCTCTTTATTTAAAAGTATGTTTAAAAATCAGTTTACACCGTGACCCAGAGCTGCGCAGTGCTCGAAAAAAAAATGATTTTTTTTCTATTGCATCACTATCTTCGAAAATTTTAGCATTGTCGCATAATGTCTTGGTGTTTAATAACCGCAAAACTTGAACTAATACTGTATTTTTTATAATTTTCTTAACAAAAGTAATGCGTAAGTACCTATAAATTTATAATCCAAAGCACGCGACGAGTCACTCATACAAATCCACAGCGACTACGCGTTCAAGATTCGTGGTGAGAATTTTTAAATTTACTATAAAGTTTTGTAACTCGACTCGTGATTTGGGCTATAGAAAAGAAAGCGGAACATAATAATATTTCAGGGATAAATCTTCAAGGTGGTTAAGAAATCAGCAGAGATTAATCTCTGAGCGAAATTGCTATAATTGGACTATTTAAGGAATTATCATTATACTTACTTAATGTTTCCTTAATTGCGGCATTTAAATATTGCATAGCTATTCAATAAGTACTTCTGTCGTAAAAAGTTTTCAGATCACATTCAAGCCAAGCCTTCAACTTATTTTGTAATTTAAATCAACATTCAGTATAGTATCAATAGATTTCTTTATTTTATAATTATTATAGTGGCTTGGCAATAAGCACAATAGAAACAAATATAAAACTGCATATTGGGAGGAGTTCATACTTCACAGACTGCAAGCGTAAAGTGTATTAATATATCATCCAAATAGTAGCTGATTATTTCTCTAGTGCTTATTGCCAAGCCACTACAATAATTATAAAATAAATAATTTTATTGATACTATACTGAATGTTGATTTAAATTACAAAATAAGTTGAAGGCTTGGCTTGAATGTGATCTGAAAACTTTTTACGATATTTTGCTTGGCTCCTTTTACATATTTTCATGTTTTGGTGGGATACTTATATTTCAAATACTACGAATTATAAAATTAAGGAAAAGTAACTCTGTCAAAAAACTTAGGTAAGCGTTTCAATATTTTGCATTATTTGGGTGACCTTGAGTGGCTGACGTTACATGACAGTTCGAAATTCGAAGGAACCAAATTTAAGGCCATTCCCCGAGCAAACGACCTTGACCATACATTTAAGGGCGTTGTCGAGATCACACAAAAATCCTATTTTTTGAAGTGAAAACTTCTTTAGCGGCGTTGAGCACTTTTGTGGGATGGGTAAAAACTGTGAAACTCGCGTCAGATTTTCGTGTTGATCGAAAAACCATACAAAACGCGTAAGACCGTAAGACGGTTGGAGAGTAGTGTTGTAACATCGAAATTAAAATTAAATGATAATTAAAATTAAGTAATAATTAAAATTTAATAATAATTAAAATTAGTAATAGTTATAATAATTAAGAACATTTAAAATTAAATATGGATTAAAATTAAATATTTTTTTAAATTAAATGATAATTAAAATAAAGTAATAATTAAAATTTAATAATAATTAAAATTAGTAATAGTTATAATAATTAAGAACATTTAAAATTAAATATGGATTAAAATTAAATAATTTTTAAAGATGTCTCCAAAATACTGGTCGCCAAATCAAATGACCCCAGGGCTGGCGCCTACCTCGGCCAACGTATTAGTTTGGCCATTCAGCGAGGTAATGCTGCCAGCCTAATTGGTACTTTGTCCGCAGCCTCCGATTCAGATTTAATTTTTTATTTATAAATAGTGTTTATTTAAATTAATTTATTTATTTATAGTTGTATTTTTATTGTCTTTGTTTCTGTATAAATTTTATGTAATATTTCGTTTGTGTCAAATATAACGTTCGAAATTTTTAAAATTAAATGATAATTAAAATAAAGTAATAATTAAAATTAAGTAACAATTAAAATTAAGTAATGATTAAAATTAAGTAAGTAATAATTAAAATAATTAAGTAATGATTAAAATTAAGTAATAATCAAAATTAAGTAATGATTAAAATTAAGTAATGATTAAAATTAATCGAAATTGATTAATCGAACAATCGATTGGTTTTTTTTTTCGATTGTCGATATTTTTTTTAATCGATTGTAAGGGTTTCGATTAATTAAAAATGTTTTTAAAAAAATGCACAACGTTAATAGTCAAAGTTTTCACTTCTGCCGGCACTCCCGGAGTGCAACCCGTAATTTTTTTTGTCATGCGCCTTCAAATTTGGATGTTTAAGTCGATTTTTTTTCAATTAAATTTCTCAATATTTGTATACCATTCGTTAACAGCAATTAAAAGCAACTTTTGTTATCAAACCAGTTTCATATACGCCATCTATACTAATCTATACGTCTATACTAATAATATTATAAATGCGAAAGTATCTCTGTCTGTCTGTCTGTCTGTCTGTCTCGCTTTCACGCCAAAACTACTGAACCGATTGTAATGAAATTTTGTACACAGATAGTCTAAAGCCTGAGAAAGAACAACTTTTTAACTGGAAAAAGGGGTTGTGAGGGGGTGAAAATGCGTAAATTTGTTCAAATTAAGTTAGTTCCAAAAATTCATAATAGATGGCGCCGTGCGTCTCCTACATCGCGCTATTGCTTGCTCATAAGTCTTTCTATAAGACGTGGTACTATGTTAATTAGCGTTTTTCGATGCTTTACAAACTCACTACTTAGTACTTTATCTATGTAGTGATGAGTGACGTAACCTTAAACCTACCATCTATACTAATATTATAAATGCGAAAGTATCTCTGTCTGTCTGTCTGTCTGTCTGTCTCGCTTTCACGCCAAAAATACTGAACCGATTGTAATGAAATTTTGTACACAGATAGTCTAAAGCCTGAGAAAGGACATAGGCTACTTTTTAACTGGAAAAATGGGTTGTAAGGGGGTGAAAATGCGTAAATTTGTTAAAATTAATTTAGTTCCAAAAATCCATAACAGATGGCGCTAAGAGTCGCCTACATCTCGCTATCGCTTGCTCATAAGTCTTTCTATAAGTCGTGGCACCATATTAAGTAAAGTATTTTGATTCTATGCATTGTTTTACATGTTATTGTTTAAATAACTCACTACTCATACTTTATCTATGCAGTGACGTAACCTTAAACCTACCAATGATAAAATAATTAAAGTTTATGGGTAAAGATAAAGTTGTGTAATGGGGGGCTAAATAAGCTTTAAATTTGGTATAAAGTTTACTTAATTTAAAAAATGAAATATTATGTGCACACTGCACAGCTGTTTTTGGGTATTTTGATTTAAGAGGTACCAGGGTTTTAAAAAGCTTTTAAATTTGAAACCAATTTTGTTGACACCGCGCGCTATAAACTGAAGTCCACGCGGACGAAGTCGCGGGCAACGGCTAGTCTATGATAAATAGTTTATGGGTAAAGCTAAAGTTATGAAATATTATGTGCACATAATTGCACAGCTGTTTTTGGCTATTTTGATTTAAGGGGTACCAGGGTTTTAAAAACCTTTAAAATTTGACACCAATTTTGTTGACACCGCGTGCTGTAAGTACACTGAAGTCCACGCGGACGAAGTCGCGGGCAACAGCTAGTATTTAATATACTTATCGAACAAAGTTCTCTCCCGATGCGTACAAACTACGAAAGATTGACGTCATACTTTCGTAGCACTTTGTATGGAGCGTTTCGGGCAGGTCTATTTTATGAGATGTTTGAATTGTCATATCGTGGTGAATTTTTAAGCTATCAGAGTCATTGTTTCAGCGATGTTTCTATTTTTTGAGGCTTTTTCAATTACCAATAAGAAAAAAAAGTTCTCATCATGCCGCTTGTGATCTCGTTGTTTAGCGGCCAAACCGCGAGTTTGGGCTGACGTATAGAAATTCAGCCTTACCGTCTGATCGACGGTTTTACATTTTTTATTCATCACAAAAAGTGCACAGCGGCAGCAAAGAAGTTATTAATAAAAGATAAACACTTTAACATCATTTTAATAGCTAAATAGCCACAGCCATGCTGATAATTGAAATTGATGGAGTCGTTACAGTAAGTTTGAACGTTAAATTGAAAACGTTTATCGGCCATTAAAGTATCTTTACATTTTGCTCGGATATTGCTCATTAGCGAGCCAAAGTTAGGTGTGTGCGCCGCCTGTTACACCGTCGTGAACATTGTGAATCGGTTTTTAAGAAAATAAGGGGGAAATCAAGCAAACAAGTCACCGGACAAAGCAACTATCGTCAACCATTTCCATCCGCAACATCAAAAGAGCTGCAGGGACGTTGTTTTGACGCAATTAAGCATTCAAACTGAGAACTGATCTGGAAATGAGGTAGTGCCTATTTCACCATGATATTTTGATAATTATTAACTTTAACAAACATTAGTTGATTATTATTATGAGGGCGAGGCCGCCAATTTGGCTGATTTTGCAATTATTTTTCTCCGCCCTTTGTATTTTAAAAAGTATTGTGTTTATGTTATGCTCGAAAACTGATTCTAACGAAGAAAACAAAGTGCTCAAGCATGCATTAGAATTATTTGAGTTCCAATAATAGTCTAAAAATATATTTACAATTAAACACAAAAAAAGGTAAGAAAATAGCTTAAAATATACAATCCGCCGTGGAAGAGGTGCACTTTAACTGTCGCTGTAGCAGTAAGTATGACAGATTTGAAGATAATCTGATATGTTATGAATACTTATATAAATGGTTATTACCTCATCTAATTCTTATAGCTGTATTTTAAGATAACTTTGTTTATAAACTTTTCAAATCAAATGAATCGTTAGAAACATCAATTCTACCCCACATTTTAAACGTCATCAATAATACCGATTTATTGTTATCGTTGGGTATTAGGGAAGGTAAAATCGGGAAGTGGCAACGCTGAGTTTTTACGTATTCTATGGAAAATCTCGTAATATTCGCCATTTCTCGACAGTTCACATTTGAACCTCAGTCGGGTTGTGTACACAGTTTTTTCAAAGGAAGTTTTTTTGTGACACAAATGTAAGTATTACTGTTTCACATAAAACGATCAATGCATCATGTGAGTAGTCAAAAGGGCGATGTTTGGGGCTATAATATAAACCGCATTGTGTATTATTTACAGAGATACTCCAACGTCACAAGCAGCGTAGATTTTCTTTCTCTCGCAAAATTTTTCTGCGTCATATCAGCAAAAATTGGCGGCCTCACCCATAAATAAAACCAATAAGCTTTTAATTTTTTTTTCGATAACGGTGTCAAAGCCGCCATATTTAAAGATAACTTAACGAGTTCGTTAATGAGATTGCTCGATGTTTATCCATTTTATGTCGCTTCCATTTTGTGACATCACTCGACATGACATGGCGTTATTAAAAACAAATTAGGGCACGTCTTCCGGGTCAAGAATCGTAAAAGGAACTGTAACTTCAGATATCACAAGATTTGCAAAAAGAGCCGTTACTTTTTCCACACGTTGGTCATAGGAGGGATAAGAGGACATCTGAAATAATATTTTAAGATTCGAGAAAGACTTGTGCACGAAGGGTTCTTTTTTATTTTCTTTTCCTAATATAATCAGAGATTGCTGTATTCAAAATAGAATCCGTACTAATATTATAAGTGCGAAAGTATGTCTTTCTGTTTATCTGTCTGTTACTTATTCACGCTCAAACCACTGAACCGATTTTGCTGAAAGGCATGAAGATACTTTGAGTTGAGATATAAGATACTGATAGGAAAAATGTATGGTCCCCGTGCGATAAACGAGTTTTGGCGCAGTTGCGGGTGTCATCTAGTTATCTGGGGGCACGGCAGTGCCCCAGCCAAGCTTTTTAGCAAAGGCACGGCCGTACCATACTTTTCTCGAAGCGGTTCGCGGCTACTTCACACCCCCTTTATCTTCGATGTTAACAAAGTTAGGGATTTAAAATTTCGGTCACTGGGAGCAAGTACTAAAACTGGCTTAAACTCCAAATTACATGAAATTTCGATAAATAGTTTAGTAGTTACGGATGGTCAAATTTACTACATTTTGTCACTGACTGACAGATCATCAAAATTCTAAGGTACTTCTAGCAGACTTAGAACCTTGAAATTTGGTACCCGGATAGGTCTTTATTCACTATGAAAGGAAAAATTATGAAACCAGCCAAGTGCGAGTCGGACTGGCGTACATGGGGTTCCGTACCGTAAATTTGTATGGGAGCCCCCCTTTAATAATAAGTTTATTTAATTTTTATTATTAATTATTAATTTTTATTATTAAAGTTGACATAAAATGGAGCGTTTCCTGAAATTTTCAAAAACCTAAGTCTTACTATTATGGACATAGAGCAAATATAGGGAAAAAATCGTGTTTGTTGTATGAGGCCCTACTTTAATAATTTATTTTATTTTGATTAGACTATTAGCTTTTATAACAACACCAGAAATACATAATTTGTGAAAATTGCAACTATCTCTAGCTATTGCGGTTCTCGAGATCCAGCCTAGTGACATACGAATGTACGACGGACAGACAGCAAAGACTTATTAATAATAGGGCCCCGTTTTCATCCTTTGGGCAGGGAAACCTAAAAACTGAAATCGAAATATAATAATAAAATACTTTAAGTATTAAATAAAATAAAAGATTTTTATGATTGTAACTTTGCAAGAACAGTATGAGTTTCGACTGCATATTTGTTTGAAGTACAAGGCTTTAAGTTAGTTATGAACTTAATGAAATTGTATTAATTAAATAAAAAATAATATTAACAACGTTAATAATGAAACAATAATTAAATTCGATTTAAATATTATAAATGTAATCACTAATCAGTATTGAGATATACAATCCTTACTTGCTCGATATAATATGGGAGTTTCAAGTTATCGCATGAAATAAGGTGTGTTTCATTCCTGCGAGGAACGTCAAGACGCTTACAACAGTGCTGCTATGTATTCAACGGTAATGCTAAAAATGACCACCTTCAAGTATTAGCCTAAGAGTCAATTATATATCAGGAACATAATAATCGACTCAGAACTCAGAAGTATTTACGTTACGTTGTCCACCTTTAGAACTAACGAAGCCTCAAAGAAAAAATATATTAAAGGAGATAGCGAATGGGTGCTAAGCTAAGTACAGAAAAGTTATAACGTGACCTGAAAAGAAAAGAAAAAAAACCTTCAAAAAAGAAATGAAATCCCACCAAAACATGAAATGTAAAAGGAGCCAAGCAAAATATTGCATAGCTATTCAATACTTCTATCGTAAAAAGTTTTCAGATCACATTCAAGCCAAGCCTTCAACTTATTTTGTAATTTAAATCAACATTCAGTAAATGTATCAATAGATTTCTTTATTTTATAATTATTATAGTGGCTCGGCAATGAGCACAATAGAAACAAATATAAAACTGCATATTAGGAGGAGTTCATACTTACACAGACGGCAAGTGTTTTAATATTATTATATTGTAACGACGCATGTGGCTGATGGTACCCAATAAATCCAATTAATAGCTGATTATTTCTCTAGTGCTCATTGCCAAGCCACTATAATAATTATAAAATATTTAATATTATACTAATTAACTACACTATAATAATTATATAATATTAATATATAATTTTGCTTGGCTCCTTTTACATTTCATGTTTTGGTGGGATTAATAATAGTAATACAGTTCTTTTTCGGCCACTACATAATACATTAATAATTATTAATTATATAAAATACATAATGTCAAGAATAGCCATAAGGCCCATAAGTGACAATAGGAATAATAATAATAATAATAATAAGCCCGCAGGGCAGCTTGTGGCGAGCTGTTGGGGAGTAGCGACCCCACGAACCCGAGTGCTCCCAGGGAAACCCCTGTTCTCCATCTCCGGCTTGCCTTCACCAGCCGGCCGGAGTGAACACTGACGGAGAATCAGGCCCTACCTCTGCCTTGCCTTAACCGGCCGGTCAGAGTGGAGTCGCGAGAGCTTCGGCTCGGAGGGAGGATGTGAAGCGTAAGTGGCGAGTGGGCGACGTGATGGGACCCTCTGAGGGTGCAAATGATCGGCGTTTAAAGTCCAGCGACACCTCTCCTGCCTCAAGCCGCTCTGTAAATGTTGCCGCCTCGGGGTGCACCATGCGTGCAACCATTTTGAGGGGCCCATTCAAAGAGTTGGCGAGTCACCGTCTGCCAACTTTATGATACATATTACCACGTTGTATCGGCAGACGCCATAGTCCTTCCATAGTCCCAGTTACCCAGTCCACTAGCACCCCACCCCCATAGCCCGATATCATTTTAATTCCATTCCCTGCAATAGTCCTACACTGGCTGCTGGCTCTCCTTGGTCGTACTCCCATAGTGCGGACAGGGAGAGTCGCCGGCTAGTGTCACATAACATTTAGATTAAAACTGTGTAACGGGCCTCTACGTGTTGGCTTCGGCCCCACGCATGCCTTCCAAAGGTCCGGGATTTAATTGCCCGTGAGCAAGGAATACCTTACACAAACATAATAATAATAATAATAATAATAATAATAATAATAATAATAATAAAACACTTTATTGCTCACAATTACAAAAAATAAATATAATAAATAATATAATATAATAATGTAATATATCAATTCTGAATTTTTATACTGTTTAGCTGTCGCAATTCTTACGATACAGACAGACAGACTGATAGGTAGCAAAATCCTACTAACAGGGTCCAGTTTCTACCCTAAAAAGCTGACCTAGCTGAACTTGGAAATTCTACAGCAAGTATTAATATTATATTTCAAATAGCAATTTTCTGAGTAGTAAAACTAAATAGCGTTGCGCTAAGGCTTTTACAAGAATCTACTCTATTGGTTAGTTTAACAGAAAATATAGCATCAGCAGAATTTCTTTCTTAGATGAAGTAATATTTTTCATTTTTGCAGTGGAGTCTGGTATGTTTGCAACGTATTCATTAAGCATAATTTTAATTAAATAATATACCAATCATTATATGTATTTCCGTAACTTCGTTAGAACTAAATTATATAATGAACAATTAGAAATCAGGTATTTTCAAAAGAATAGGGTGAACATGACTAGTGATTGGACAGTAATAGTCACTGGACAGAGCACAAAAATACTATATTTATTAAGGTTGCTTTAAAACTACCTTTTTTAAAGTCAAGCGTTCTATTACTTTAAAAACAGGCAGTTTTTAAAACAACCTTAATAGATTTTGTGTTTTTGTGCTTTGTCCAGTGACTGGTACTGCCCGATCACTAGTCATTTACCCTAGTCGAAAGTTATGCCGTAATACAACTGCGTCTTTTTTCTTTTGGATTAGTCTCCTTAAAAAGATTACAATATTATGCATAATTACAGAAATTAATTATTATGGAATAGACGAACAGAGCAAAATTATATGTGTTCCTTTAGTTACCACTTCCAGTAACTTTCTGTCTTTGGAAAAATAACAAGGACAGCATGTTTAAAATCTCCTAATTTAACAAGCCTAAAGCTCAATTTCACCAACTTCTGTTAAAGCTAAATGCTCGAATTAGTATCACGTTACCTCTTTCGTTTTCATATGAATAAAAGAGAATTCATGACATTTTAACAAGCTGATAATACTAAAAGACGTTCGTGGATCTTAATTCGTTAGTCAATCTGAAATCAATTTTCGAACCGAATGGGCCGAGCGGCATAAAACTGGCGGATAAGCCCACACACTTGATACTCCCCCTGTATAACGCGTGAAGCAATTTCCGGTGCGCCTCTGTACTTCCGGTATGCCAGTGATACACGCCAATAGCCTGTATGATGCATTAATGTTAGCCAATATCTGTTAGGGTCAGTTAACATTGCAACGTAACGAGGCTATGCGTTGCTATTTTAGGGTTCCGTACCCAAAGGTAAAAACGGGACCCTATTACTAAATCTTCGATGTCTGTCCGTCTGTCTGTCTGTCTCCAGGCTGTAACTCGAGAACGGTAATAGCTAGAGAGTTGAAATGTTCGCAGATTGCGTATTTCTGTTTCCGCTATACTAAAAACTAAAATGCAAGTTCCAAAATTCTAAATACTAGAAACAAAATGAACAAAACATTTATTTGGGAGCTGAGGGGCTCCCATACAACAAACGTGATTTTTTGCCATTTTTTCCTCGCTATCAATGATGACAGGTAAGCGCCTGAAGTGTTCAGAAAATATTTAATTGTATTAATAGTTAATAACTACTTTAATAATTAATAATAAAATTTAAATAAATTAATAATTAAGGCCATACAAAAACACAATTTTTGCTCTATAATGGTACGGAACCCTTCGTGCGCGAGACCTACTCGCACTTGGCCAATTTTTAGAATATGCACCATTCAAAACTTTATTACACAAGAAGGTACTCTCATTAAAAATCATCATCAATCATCGAGAAGGAAAGTGGCGTACAGCAAAATGAAACCTATAACCTAAGCCATAAAGTGGAATTTTATTTGAATGTTACTAGGTGACGGTGGCGTTGGATAAACTACCTTACCTATTTACTTTGTCCAAATCTTGTACACAAGCAATGTCATTGCTATAATTTTTCAAGAGCTTAATCTGAAGTCCGCAATCGGTGGCACGGTCGCGTCCAGTGTACAACAAACAATCTTATTTTGATGGCAGTAAGGCACAAAATGACAACATTGGAGTGTTAGTAATCTTAAAGGTAAAAAATTACCATTTTAGACAATACAAATGTTATACACATTGCAAAGAAAAACCATTATTCTTTCAAACCACACGTATCTGAGTTGTTGATACTATTTCCTTAGTATTTTTTCTCGAGATCAGTAATTCTTAGCGAAAATGACATTTAGGTTATTTTGGCTACAATGCATCAATTTTGGATCGGACCTGTTTCTAAGCTACGATAGCTACGAAGCTTTATCCGTTGCATAAACATACACACAGACGGACACGTCAAAATTTTAACAGCCTTCGTTAGAGGTTAAAATACATTTAAAGTTATTATAATATACATTTTACTTTAAAAGGTCCCGTGCGAGTTTCTTACGCCGGTTCTTCTCGCCGGGTTAGGTTAGTAGTATCAACATTCTGAAAGCATTTTCTTAAAATATATTCAGCAGTAAAACTGTTTTTACGTAGTACTTACTATGTCAGTGGTTTTTATGTTTTATTTCATTTGCGTTATAAAAAGACTAACTAATATTTAAAGTGAAAAATGCAGTTATATTTTGAAGAAAATCCTTGGCTCACCATCGTTTCAAAATCAGAACGTTTTGAAGTAACAAGTGTAAACGTATTCGTAAACAATTCAAGTCTCAATTAAGCTGACTAGCTGCATGCAAAAATTCACTCCAAAGCAATTTTCGTTGTACAAAACAAGAATGTAGAAATTTTCATTAGGTTGTCTTCGCTGGAAGCGTTTTATAGCGAAAATCGACGCAAACAAGTCTCTAAATTTCTTTTTTACTCGTTTCCGCTTTTGAGTTTCCGGTAAAAGATTCTCGTTTGACTCAAGTGATTTATTCGCGCTGATTTATTTGAAAATTCTTCCGAATTCTCTGTGGGTTCCGTTGATATTTAAAAGATCGTTTGAGTGTGGGAATAAATTGCTCCTATGCTGTTAAATATAATAAAAACTTTTTATGTCGTGTCAATACATACATTTTGATAACTTAGTTTTTCGAATTGAAAAAACTTCTTATTATTATTTTGTGGGACCGACATTTTTCTATATTTTGTCAATTAATGTTGGCGAAAAATAAACACGCTGATTATTACTGAATGCAGTATAGGCCAGTCAAGTATTTCAGACATAAGTAAAAATACAAATCTCACTAAGAACTAAAATCAGAAAACTTTCCAAACAAAAACTGTCTTCCTTCTTACTTTAGTGTGTTCCTAATTCCTGTTCAAACTTTTCCGATCCGATCACTGGGGTATTGGCTGAGCAAGAACAATTGAACGGTATATTTGAAGTCCTGGATCCCGAGGGAAATATCGTCTCTATTCCTACAGATCTATTTCTATAAATAGTTATCATCATCTTTTAACTATATCATATTCGTTTTTATTTATCTGCCAATTTAATTGTCTCGTAAAAATCCGTTAGTATATTTTTCGAAAATATTTTTAATTTTTACGTTCTAAGTACAATATATTAAGAACTAGATGATGCCCGCAACTCCGTTGCGCCAAAACTCGTTTATAGCGCGGGGACCGTACATTTTTTCGAAACATAAAGTATTCTATTTCCTTTCCTGAGACTCAAAGTATCTCCATGCCAAATTTCAGCAAAATCTGTTCAGCGGTTTGGGCGTGAAGAGGTAACAGACAGACAGACAGACAGACACACTTTCGCATTTATAATATTAGTATGGATAGTATGGATACCATAAGCTGTTAACTTTTTACGTACATTGTAGCATTTTCTGAGTCGACAATAACGGCATATAAAAATATGAAAACGGAACATTACAATATCAATTACGGCCAAAATCGCGTAAAACAAACGAAAAGCGTTTAACTGAATATCATAAAAGACACGTACTGAATATAATCCATGTATTCTGATAAAACGAAATTGGGAAATTGGTAAACATTTATATCGGGTATTTCTTAACCACCAATTTTTAAATGTTTATAGAAAGTGTATTAAAGCTAACTGATGATATGGACGTGTAGTGTTTATTTTATGAAGTTCACTGTGAAAGCAGCAGCGCTGGAACTACAAATATTTTTTGTGATTTGTATGGTCAATCGCGTCATGAATTTTTTCATACAAAGCTGTGATAGGTGATATAAGTCTATGCGGGGGCCCAACCAGCCCTAAAGTATTATCTCTTAGTTATGTTACACTATGGAGACGTGTGAATTGTTATATACTATCAATTGCCAATATGTTTTCTTACAGGAGATCTTTAGGCTAGATTATGCAGCGGCGGTCAACGCGCGGTTTTGCGGCTATACCGCGAGCTCACAAGCAATTTTATGTAAACGACAGCGTGACGCGCCGATGAATCGTTACATATATTTGCTTGTGATATCGCAGTATAGCCGCAAAACCGCGCGATGTAGTCAAGGTGCGTTTGTAAATCTCGACAGCAAAGTTCTAAACCAAAGTCCAAACATATATTTAGGATTGTCACAAGCCAAATGAAAAATAGTTACGCACTTAGGATAGGAAAATAAGAAATGTCTCAGATCACATGTAATTGTTGGCCGAGGTGAAGCGGAGGTCAACAAACATCTGAGGCTTTCTTATTTACTGCCCATGGTGCGTACTGCGTATACTATTTTTCTCATCGATGGAGACGGAAAACGGCAACATCGGTAAGCGTAGCGGGAAGAAAGTTGACGTTTTCCGCCCGGAGGTGAGAAAAAACATTATATTTATTAGGAGCTTTGCTGACGGTGGAATGCACCCCGGCTTATTTTATCTATACGACAAGATATAATACTATCATAACTTTATTATAAAACATAATTGACCCTGAGTGTTATGATGGCGTACCGATATTCGCCGCAAGCGACCGCGACCGACAAAAATTTAAATAAAATGACACTTATGACCTCTAGGGCCTATACTACAACATTTATTTTCTACTGACATGCATTCTGTTTAGCGACCCATGCCATCGCTGCTTTGTAGTAGCGTAAAGCAAAATGAAACCTAGAGCCTATGTCATAAAGTGGCATTTTATTTAAATTTTTTCGGTCGTGGTCGCTTGTCGCATTCATCGGAACAATACCTTAATAATTATTGTAATTTTGATCCCATTTGATTTAGGAACACACATTAATAATAATAATCACTTAGTTATTACTAAACTAATCTAAGACGATATGATTAATTGATTGATTGATTGATGAATTACAATTTATCCACAGATAAGACTACGAGGAAAAATAAATGTGTTGTTGTAAATATATGTCGCTGTTTGTTTTGGCATATGCTTTGTATGTGCTTCTCGATGTTGGATGGACCTCAAACACAGCTTTGGCGCGGAACTATGACGTCACCAGGGACTGAAAATGACTGTGAATGCACTTCTATAGCTTATCTATGCAATACTGCATACTATTTCACTTCTATGTCTATAACACGGTGCTTGCGTTAGGGTAGCCTTTGGATTACTCAAATGCTGCTCTAATTTAACTATTTCTGTGTATTACTATACCTAACTAATCAAGATTGATATGCTTTCACTGCACTGGTCACATTTCTAACACTAGACGATTTTCAACTCGAACGTCGTGGTTCAAACGCTAATGAAAATTTCAACGTCGGTAATGCCCCTATGAGGCTATTGGGTAATTACAGCTGGTCCGAACCGGGCATCTGAATTGCAAATTAGGACACCGAACCGTAATGATTCAGAGGTTTATAAATACGTTCACATGAAATATCTACCTCAATTACTCATAGTAATTTTTGCTGAAATATTTTTAGATGTAAAATTTATAAAAGAAGATATTTGGCGATGCTTAAAAGATTATTTAATATCGAAATAAATTTAAAAATTCTCGCCACGCTCAGAGTCTCTTTTATATGACACATATTTTAAAATAAAATGGTTCTCTTTTCTCAAAAGCTATCGGAGCATCCTCCTCATTTTTCATCTTCGTAAATCCTATCAGTAAATCTCTCACACACTTAACCGATGGCTTTTTAAAGTGAAAATGCAAAATTACTGGATTAAATTTAATGATCATCTTAATCGTTTGATAAATTACTCTGAGCCTGTTCAATTTGTAAAATTATTTTATTAACGGTTAACTTGGTCTGGGGGCAATAATTTTATAGATGTCCAAAAACCCACAATTTTGGCACTGACTCAACCCATCATCAAAACTGTTAGGGTACTTCCTGAAGTCTGAGAATGCTGAAATTTGGTATGTAACATACTATTAGTACAGAAACAACAAAAAAATTATCAAATCCAACCTAACCTATATCCGTACACTTAAAGAGAAAAATTAGGCCAAAAATTGTGTTTTTTGTATGGGAGCCCCCCTTATTTTTTAATTTTATTTTAATATTATTATTAAATATTAAAGAAGACATATTATTAGGGACTTTGAGAAAAAATCAAGTACCTACCTGTTGCCATTATTGATATAGAGCAAAATAGGCCAAAAAATCACGTTTGTTGTATGGGAGCCCCCTATACTAATTTTATTTTGTTTTTAGTATTTGTTGTTATAGCGGCAACAAATATACATAATCTGTGAAAATTTCAACTCTCTAGCTATTATTCTTGACTTACAGACTAGAGACAGACAGACAGACAGACAGACAGATAGACAGACAGACAGACAGACAGACAGACAGACAGACAGACAGACAGACAGACAGACAGACAGACAGACAGACGGACAGACGGAAAGACAACGAAGTCTTAGTAATAGGTTCCCGTTTTTACCCTATGGTTACGGAACCCTAAAAATACGTGTTATCCTTGAGAGACCAGATTTACAGAAAACCGGCGTGAAACAGCGCTTGCGCCATGTTTCGTCTAGTGAGTGAGTTTAACGGAGGCGCAACTGCACCATATACCAATACATTATTCCCTATCCCTATTCTCTTCTGCTTATTCCCTTAGCCTATTCATTCATAAAAAGGCCGGAAACGCACTTGCAACTCTTCTAATGTCCATGTCCATGGGCGATGGCAGTTGCTTTCCGTCAGGTGACCCGTCTGCTTGTTTGCCCCCTAATTTCATAAAAAAGGGAAAGAGAACAGGGGAATAGGGATACTCCTTTTCCCTATTCCCTCAATTAAGCCTTTTCTATCTGAAAGTATGGCAACTCGGCGACGGTAGTACTTTCTATCAGGTGACCTGTTTGCTCGTTTGTCCCCTAATTTTATATTATATAACCGATCCCCTCTTAAAGGCTGGCAAAGCACTTGCAACTTTTCTAATAACGCGAGTGCACGTGTTGTAAAACTTACAAAAAGAAATGAAATCCCACCAAAAAACATTTTCATGTAAAATGCTGCCAAGATGAGAGCATAATAGTAAGAGGTGTCAAAAAGTAGTGAGATCTCATGTAGAGCCAAGTTTCAAACCTAACACACTCAGCCCTAAATCTAAAAACCTTAATTTGACACATACATCGCGGCAAAATACTTGATATAATGTGTCAGCCGCACGAGAAGAATCCTAAAAACTCTACACATTAGTCAAAATGGGTGGCTTGGCCATTTTGTTATTGGTCATGCTATGAGCTTTGAACTACTCTTCTGTTGTACTTAATAAATTTTATATAAACCGCAACAAAATGGCCAGGCCACCGATTTTGACTATTGTGTAGAGTTTTTAGATTCTTCTCGTGCGGCTGACACATTATATCAAGTATTTTGCCGTGATTTGTGTGTCAAATTAAGGTTTTTAGATTTAGGGCTGAGTGCGTTAGGTTTGAAACTTGGCTCTACATGAGATCTCACTACTTTTTGACACCTCTAACTATTATGTTCTCATCTTGGCAGCATTTTACATGAAAATGTTTTTTAGTGGGATTACATATTTCTGAATGCACGACTTGTAAGCGTTAAATGAAAAATGTTTTCTTTGAAATAATTACGTAGTTTGTGTTTTGACTACGAACCACAAATAATATATTGTATTAATGTATTCGAAAAATTTTGCAACTTTGAACTTAGATTTGTGACCTATCTTCTAGCATGTCAATCTTTTTGGTTACGATTTGCTCTATGTGCTTGGTGTATAGGACAGTCTTTCTTCTTGCAGGCCCGGAGTGCTAGCACGAGTAGCTTTAGGAGTGTAAGTCAGGTATGACCGTAAGCTTGATCACGCCTGGCCATATACATCGATGATTTCTTTTCTATTGGCAATGATTTTGACATTAGACATTAACAGCAAATAAAAATCATTACCAAAATTATGCCATGACTCATCTGCCTCTTACAGTAGATTTAGCAGTAGTATCATGCAGTAGCCAGTAGAACCAAGGTAAGTGTAAGTAAGCGTAGTGATATGCTAAGTACTCACATACGGTTTTGCTCGATCGAGCAATCACGTCGAGCGAAACCCGCGGCACGGGATTTCGTCCACACATTCACATTGCTCGATAGTTTTACTCTAAATCGATACATTTAACATTTAATTCCATCGAGCCGGCTCGATGCGAGCCTTCGAGCTGTGAGTTTTGCGCTCCACACAGCAATTATTACTCGATTTGGAGTAAAACTATCGAGCAAAACCGTATGTGAGTACTTAGCAATACGCCTTTTTGACGTCGGTTAAACAGCGATTATTTATCGCACGCATCGTTCGAAGTTAAATTAGTTTTACTAAAACCAATTTCATAGAACGATACAAATGGCGTGGTATTAATCGTGCTAGATGAAATATTGTGTGTTTGTTCCGATCTCTCGGATGACTGTTTGAAAATCCATCGTTCAATATTAGTCATTTTGAACTTGATTTCATTTTGATCATCAATTATTTTGCCATCGATGGAGTGTTCCATTTGATATAAATCACTAGGTCGGGAAATTGGTATTCGATGAAAAGGGAGACTGACGTTTGACAATGTAAATTATGTTTTGGATGTCAATTTAATTCCGTTAAGAGACAAGATAGGGAAGGCGGTATTGTTTTCTTGCCTATAATTAAAAACTAGAAAGAATAAAAAGTATCATACGTCCTTTCTCGGGACTCAAAGTATTCCTATACCAAACGTTTAGGCGTGAAGAGGTAACAGATAGACAGACTTTCGCGTTTATAATATTAGTATGGAATATAATATAATAAGATACAGAATGTAAAATTCAAACGATTGCCAATGATTTTGCACTGATGATGATAGTTTACTTCCCCAAATGTTGGTTCTTAGATCGTTATGCAAATACGTCCTTTGACCTAAAAACCTAGTTTTGATCTTAATCTCCCACAACTGGCCTCCGCTTGATTTAATATTTTTTGTTACACGGGCCATACAGTTTGATAATGCGTGGAGGCAATAAAAAATTTCAAGGTTAGGGGTATAATAAATTGAACGTGGGTGGTTAAATTTGCAAAAATACGGTCGTTTTTTGCATAAATGGAACCTCCATTTATTTGTATGAAGCCTCCATATTTGAAAGGGAAAAATGATTTAAAAATAATGTTTTCATTAGCCAAATGAAAAATTAGGTGATAAAAGTTTTGTTCAAATTATAAGAAAACATAAGTAATAGTACGAGATACGACTGCAGAACTGTGCAGGTATCGAGTACACGCTTAAAACCACATTTTTACAAATATATATGATACTGAGAACATATTTCTACTGGGGTGCCAGTCCAAATGTGACCGCAAATATTTAAAAAAAAATGAGTTTGCGGGATAAAATGTAATCATAAGGTATTGAAAGCAATCATCGCTCATTACATTGCAATGAGTATAGAGATTTAGAAAAATCCGGTGTGCCGTTGGGCACCCGGCCGCAACCATATTGTAACCAGGTCTGAACAGGCACCATTCCGATACATTTTTGCATCCATAACGTATATTGATCTTTTATATATCAAATGGAAGCTCATTTTCCTCTTATTATTGTAATATAGGTGTGCCTAATTAAATCTGGCCGCAAATAAGGGGTGCCGGCTGTCAAAGATGGCAAAGTATCGAAGGTTGAGGGAAATGGAGCTAGCGCGAAACATTACGGGATAGTGATAGTACATCATGTTAGTGTACTTAAACATCGGTTCAAACAATAGTAATAATCGGCCAAGTGCGAGTCGGACTCGCTCACGAAGGGTTCCGTACTATTATAGAGCAAAATTAGGCCAAAATTTGTATATTTTGTATAGGAGCCGCCCTTATATTTTAATTTCACTTTAATTTTATTACTTATTATTAGTAATTAATTTCATTTTTCATTTCATTTAAATTTTTTTTTCGCTTCAACATTGCAAACGCAGGCTTCCTACGAGATTTATCCAAATAATGTACCAGGGCCCAATTCCTTGTTCCACCAATATCTGCTAATGTTAACAGCTTCTTAAAATGTCATGTCTTCTTTTTCATTCATACGAAAAACGAAAGAGGTAACGTGATACTAATTCGAGCATTAACTTAACAGTATTTGGTGAAATTGGGCCTAAGTATTGTACACTATGATAAGGTCTACAGAAAACTCCGCGATGGTATATGTTTATCTCTTATGGATATCCCACAGTAACATATTTTTGTCATTTACTTTTAACTTGGCTAAATGGTAAATTTTCGAAGCAATTTTAACCAATACGGCAATAATCCTTATTAAATTAAATACTTTATTAAATACATAATTGATTTAATATATATCTATATGGCCCTTACGGCATACGATTTATATATTTTTGAAGATATTACATATATTCTAAAATGCGGGACGTAGCTTTTGTGGCGGTACCGACCAATGCGGGCGGGTAATGAATATAATAATACTAGATGTCCCGGCAAACGTTGCTTTGCCATAATAATATAAAGTATTTCGAGCATATTATTATTTTATTGAAGTGACTAAATACGTATGTCACCATGGCAACGTCGATCGCTATCCCGTCGCACAAACAATGGTCGCCGTCAGTCTCAGGTTGTAATAATTTACTATTATTTATTCAACAAATGCACTTATCAATATAAAAAGTAGATGTTGTCCGATTCTCAACGCTAGCCGATATGCTCGCTAAGATTCACGAAAATCGGTCGAGCCGTTTCAGAGGAGTTCAATTACGCACACCGTGACACGAGAATTTTATATATTAGAAGATTATGTAATTAAAAACTACTAAATCGATTTTAATCATTTCTTCAGCGAGTGACATAGACTATAATATATTTTATACCCGTGCGAAGCCGGGGCGGGTCGCTAGTACATAATATTATGAATATTTAATATTTATGTAACAAACAATTTAACACTTGAATAAACTTTTAAATTCTTGTAGAGTATTAATTTATTTGGTCGTTTTTAGGATTCCGTACCCAAAGGGCAAAAACGGGACCCTATTACTTATAAGACTTTGTTATCTGTCTGTATGTCTCCAGGCTCAAGGCTGTAACTAAATAATGGTAATAGCTAGAGAGGTGACATTTTCACAGATTATGTAATTTATAATAATGTGTTGCCGCTATAACAACATAAATACTAAGAACAAAATAAAATGTTCAAATTTATATTAACTATATTCAATAACTATAACATTCTGGCAATAAAGACATTTGAATTTGAATACAATAAACGTGATTTTTTGGCCTTTTTCGCTCTATGTGGATAAAGGCAACAGATGGACCTTAAAATTTCACGAAATCTTCAATTAAAATGTGCGCAATTTAATTACTAATAATAAAATTAAAATAAAATTAAAATATTAGGGCGGCTCCCATACAAAAAACACAAATTTTGGCCTAATTTTGCGCACTACACTACACAAAAATAGTACGGAACCCTTCGTGAGCGAGTCCGACTCGCACTTGGCCGATTATTACTATGGTTTGAACCGATGTTTAAGTACACTAACATGATGTACTACCACTATCCCGTAATGTTTTCTAAATCATGCCATGAAATGAACGATGTTTGCTTTCAATACAGGTGATTATTACATTTTATCCCGCAAACTCAATTTTTCAAAAAAATTTTAAAATTATTTGCCGCCACATTTGGACTGGCACCCCAGTAGAAATATGTTCTCCTTATCATAAATATTTGTAAACATGTGGTTTTAAGCGTGTACTCGATACCTGCACAATTCTGCAGTGGGATCTTAGACTATAATTACTCTTTTGTTATTGAATAATATAAAAATAGGATAAAATAACTAACAAGTTCAACTCAACTTCATTCACTTCCGTCTTCAATTGTAACAAACAGTTTCAAAATGGAGGTTTACAAAAAACAGAAATAAAAAGTTTACGTACTTTAGGATTTAAATAAACTTGATTTATTGATTTATAAACATTGTTATTTCAAATTCGAAATATTCATGAAATATTTTACTTTAGTATATAGTGAACCTACTTTAATCCCACTTATTTTAATCTTCGCAAGAGTTCTTAGTCGCCAGTCATCATTTCCATGAATTCTGAAAACAAAAAAGTAGTTTTAAATGTAATCGTTGCTATAAAATAGAATCCTCGTCTACTCTGATAGTGAAAATATTTTGTATATAAAGTCAAATAGAACATTTCGACGCCAGACGGCAGCACCAGCACATGCAGTAAACCAAAAGCTGTTTTCTTCGACGTTTGACAAATGACAACGTCGCTGTGAACATTCTAATAAGACGTGTGCAACATGTCGCATACTGTATGTGCTAGTAGCGCCCTTTGCTTAGTTTTCCCTTTTAATGAAAGATGTAGCGATAAGTACTCCCTAGATAAGCCCTTTTAAAAGCAATTACTCTACTATAAGTAAGAGAAAGAAAATATAATAGAAATCTCAAACCCAATATTCTGTATACAATAAAATCGTAACATTAAGCCTTACATAATACTCACGTGCCTATAAAATTTTATGACAATAATGTAATAGAAAAACGGACCGCTTAAGTAATGAAAACGAATAAAATGAGCTTGAGTGGGTAATGTGGTGTATAATGAAATTTAGCATGCATAAAAGGCAGGTATGTTTTTGAATAAAATATTAAAAGGAGGAATTAATAAGAAGATTTAGAATACTTTGCCAGTACTTAAAAGTATGCTAAATAATATTATTATCATAGTGATTATATTTTTTTTTTTGGATAATATAAAAAATACATCGATATAATAAATCGACCTTTTTGACTTTGCCCATGACATTTAAGAAGTGCGTTTACATAGCATTATAATTGAAGACGTGAGTGGAAGAACACGATAACTAACTTTTTGATTTAACATTTTGTAACATATGGATGTTTACACATTTTTCCCTTATAATTTGAACAATCCTTGCAACTTATTCACTTCATTACCTGGCTAATAGATCTAGCTAGATAAAATGCACAACTTTTTTATTTTAAATCATTTTCCGGCCCTAAAGCCTCAATTACTTATCTGGTTCTTCCATTCACGTCTTCAGTTGTGAAACCATCTTCTTCTTGCTTAATATTTCTTCCTAATTCCACCGTCTTGTCACGTTAATCTCGATACACTTCATCTAACATCTTGTATCTAGCGATATCCATGTTCTCTATCTAGGCAATGAATCTCATGTATTTAAATTCGGTCACTTAAGTGTACTGCAAATAGAACTCTTTAATCAATGCAGATGTTTAGGTCCCGTCTGGTCCCTTAGGGAGCTAGTGTGGTTACTTGGGCAGGCCCGGGTTGACCGTAAACAAAGGCTTTAGTATCCGGTACGCTTGTTATAATATCAATAGGTACATGTATAAATAAAACTCACTATAATTGCCACTAGCCAAAAATAAAATTTCCTGTTTTTTTGAAGTCAGTTAAAAATTAAAATTACGTCGATAATAATAATGTTGCATTCAAATAAGTCTTTGTTTTTTTCACGTCATTTAATAAAACTCTTTAATTTGCTTCAAATACGCTGTTCAAAAGTGTTCAAAAGTGCAAAATACGCTGGAAAGTAAGTCTTTATTCTTATAATTTAGTTTTTCAATACTTTACTTATTTTTATTTAAAAATTATTCAAAAATATTGTGTCAATAGCTTTTTTATGTTTAAATTTAATAAATAAAAAAACAATCCTAAACTGTTAGTTCTGCAATTTCTAGTTCCTACCACAGAATTGAGTGAATTAGACCGTTCTAAGTAAATACACATACCATCGAAATCAACAGTGCCGGAAGCGTCAGTGTCGATCTCAGCAATCATCTCGTTGAGTTGGTCAGGTGTGAGCTGATCATCCAGAGCTGCAAGAATCTCGCGCAGACTCGATGTGGGAATGTAGCCGTTACCTGGAATGTTAAGTTTGTCAGTATCATTATTGGCTTCATTACCATCGTTATCAGTGTCATCTCTATCGTAATGGTTTAGTTTATGATAATTTTTGTCGTCTATGTGCTTTTCGCCCATATCCTTTGTATGCCACTTTTTTATATAATTTGTTCACGTACCAAGTTTACAATCTAACGGTGCGTCCACATTTGTATCATTTGCGCGATCAGATCTCCGATCAGATCTCCGTAGCCATCATCGCGCCGTATCAAGTATGCGTATCATAGTGTGGACGCCTATTAGATCATTCTGCCGATCATGCGTGTATTTGATACGACACGTATCAGATACGCGGTTAATAGCGATCGGGGCGTACCATGATACGCGTATCATTTTGACACGCTTCGATGATACGCGACGGAGATCTGATCGCGCAAATGATATAAATGTGGACGCACCCTTAATCTACTTTAAGTCCATCACGCCTGAGGAATTTTTAAAATACAAGTTTAACTTAGCATGGGATTATACGACTTGCATTATACATTTTTTTATTGTATATTATTAGGTATGTATGTGTGTTTAAAGAATTTGAATCATCATCGCTATCATCATCACCACCACCGTTATGATCGGCGTCATACTCGTCATCGTCATCATAGTCATCAACGTCATTCTCTAACAAAACTTCATCTAAATTGGTTCAGCGGCTAAGGCATAAAGTGTTAACAGAAAAACAGGCGCACTTTCTTATTTTCAAAATGACAACAAACAGTCAAAGTAACACAAGGTCACTTAATGCCCCCAAATTGTTCTAAATAAAACCATTTCCAGTGCAGTAAAATTCAAATCATGTTTCAAGTTAATAGTGAACGAACTGTATCAATGGCACAGTTTCAGCCGTTCTCGTAGCCGGGACCGTTTATTTTTATTATCGCTCATTCAAATGGCATTGTCTAAGGATTGGACTGTTCCAATAGCTCATACGTTCTTTTAGGGAATATGGCGAGCTATTTCTAACAAAAGTCTTCTGTTTTCGAATACCTTTAGTGTTTCCACAATTGTGCTGATATAATTGGGAAATTGGGGTAGTAAAGGTAAATTTGACGCCTGCTGCCTGATTCACGATCGTCGGAAAGTTTTCACGTGAAAAGATCTCATATTCTGTCAGTATTACAGCGATTCACAAACTTTCCGCCGCGGGAATGAATCCGAAACCAAAGAGAATAATTGACACTAGTTTTTTTTTGACAATAAGTGCTACGGCATATATAGCTACTCATTAAAAAAAATACAAAACATTACTTATATTCGTGAAATCCAGTTTAAAAAACTTCGAAAAAAGTACACGTTATAGCAACACACTAAATAACGTACAATAGCCGAAAAGATATTACTAATCGCCCATAGTCTAGGTATATTGTAGTATTTTTCATTCAGAATATAGCCAATATATCAAGGATCGTACGTCTAATGAAACTTATTTATTCTCAGTATATTTATACTGTATTATCTTTGTTCTTTATTCCGTCAAGCCCCATAAGGACACAGGTGACCGCGACAATAATAGTATACAATAGCATTTCCAAGAATCCCCGATGGAAGGATTATACAAAAGTAGTCTGTAAGTCAGCGAAATATGTTACATAATTGAATAAAACAGCGCGGTAACCGGCTGCCGCTTGGGGCTTGAGTCTTGAGTGAATGGCGTACCGCGCAGTACAAAGTGCAAATAGCGCGGCTGCCGACTGCCGCTTGGGGCTTGAGTGGAATTAAAACAAAAAATATTGTTTATGTGCCGACTGCCGAGTGACAATGACAATCTGTCAAATCTGTAAATCGTGTGTTGAGTTCCGATAAATCACAGAGTACTATAATAAATTAATAAATCGGTAAATCTTGTTGTGTGAGAATACCTTTTATTTATGTGTAAAACAAACTTATTAATTTACTTTAAATTTTATATAAGTTTCTTTTGTTTTAAATTTGTATTTCATCTAATATTAGTTTTTATTAGATATACTATGGAAGTTGCAGTGTGACCTTGGAATTATAATGATATTATATACATAAATAACTATTTAAAACTATTGTAAAAGCACAATAATGGTTTAACATAATACATAAGTATTAATCCTTCAAGCCCCATAAGGACACCGGTGACCGCGACAACAATTGAATACAATATCATTTCCAAGAATCCCCGATTGAAGGATTAATACAAAATTTAAAAATTATCATACCTATTTCTAAATCTTTAAGTACCGAATATTAATACATATACCTACTGCATTTATCAATAAAAATATTTATTGTTCAATGAACACTTCCTAAAGATTTAACACATAATTATTACAGTACGACATTTATTTAATATTTTAAACAAGACACGACTAAGTATTAATAATTGCTTTGTTTTATTCTTATCATTAAATAATTTCATCTAACAATATCCGCCATGACACGGTTCTCGAAGTGAAAAGATTTCACGAGTCTCGGAGGTGGCGGGAACATTCCGCGAAAACGACTCTAATCCTCGGATATTTTCCCGCCGTCGGATGTCAAACTCCCATCCGCGGTGAGATCTTTTCGAATCCGTGGCGGAAACTATTTCACTCATACAAAAGAAATGTCACTACTGTCAAAATGACAGCAAAATCGGAAAGTATTCACTTGTCATTTGCTTGAAAGTGAAATAGTTTCCGCCAGCGGGAAGATTCCACGCGGAATCGCTTTGTGAATCACCCCGCAGGTTTCAGAGTTACTTTGACAAGTTTATTTATTTAATAGGCGGAACCAGTCAACAAAGTTGTTGAATAGAATATTGTACCTACTCCTGTTCAAACCTAGGATTTAAGGTATGATTCAAATAATTTCAATTTCAATAAAGAATACAGTGTTTTTATTATTTACTAGCTGACGCCCGCAACTCCGTTGCACCAAAATTAGTTTATCGCGCGGGGACCGTACATATTTCCGAGATGACAAGTATTCTAAGTCCTTTCCCGGGACTCAAAGTACCTCCATACCAAATTCCAGAAAAATCGATTCTGCAGTTTGGGTTTGAAGAGGCTGTGGGAAATATGTGTGGAGGCCAAAGGAAGATCTTCCGACCGAGCGAGGTGTTATGCTCGGTCAGGCCGGAGCCCACGTGATACATTTCAGCTGTCGTATATATACCGCCGCGCTTAGAAAACTTCGATAGCGCGATGCAGGAATGTTAGGCGAATTGTGGGTACCACCACATCACTCCCCCCCGAAGACCGGAGGTCGAATCTTGAAGTCTTGTCGCTTGAGTCGCCAGTGCCAGTGAGTTCCAGTGAGTCGGAACTGTTGCAGTGAGTCCCAGTGAGTCGGAACTATAAGCTGCTGCACGGGATCCAGTGAGTCGGATAGCTGCCGTGCGGGGACGATGCTACGTGCTGACCAGGAGAGATGTGCTCTGCTTGCTGACCGGTCGGTGTAGTGAGAAAGCCCGATGATGCCGATGCGGAGTCGCCCAGGCCGCGGTACATTGCGGCTAGTGGACGAGGTACCCGATGAGGCGATGCTGGCTGGCGTGGTGCGGAGGGGCGGGGAGTGATGATGATGAAGGAGGCGTGTTCTGTCGAGGGTCACCAATGAGGGAAATATGTGTGGAGGCCAAAGGAAGATCTTCCGACCGAGCGAGGTGTTATGCTCGGTCAGGCCGGAGCCCACGTGATACATTTCAGCTGTCGTATATATACCGCCGCGCTTAGAAAACTTCGATAGCGCGATGCAGGAATGTTAGGCGAATTGTGGGTACCACCACAAGGCTACAGGGCATTTATAATATTAGTATGGACTGAAATAATAATTAAAAATACTTAAATCGTTTTACTTGTTTAAAGAATTCGCGTGTACAAACCATATTACCATTAAATTGAACTATAAACTATTATAAACAATGGTAAAAAGGCAAAGCGAATACTGAAATAGAACATTAAAACGATAAAAGATCAAAATAAATCAAAAATATTAAAAATCACACATATTAATTCTTGATTATGATATTATATTACTGCAATGTTTCTACGCTAGAGGCAGCACCAGCATAGACAGTAAACAAAAAGTTTTGTTTGACATTTGACAACATTTCTGTCAATATTTTGATAGTAATATGACGTATGCAACATATCGGATTTTGGTCAAATAACATAAAAATTGTTCCAGTAGTTCGCGAGATAAGTCCATTCAAATAATTTCCCCCGTTTTTTTATTAGTCTTAGCGTGATTAAATATAGCCTATAGTCTTCCTCAATAAATGGTCTATCTAACACTGAAAGAATTTTCCACATTTTCCTCTATTTCTTCTCTCCTATTAGTCTAAGCGTGATAAAATATAGCCTATAGCCTTCCTCGATAAATGGGCTATCTAACACTGAAAGAATCATCAAAATCCGTTGCGTAGTTTTAAAGATTAAAGGGAACAAAGGGACATGAGGGAAAAAAAGCGACTTTATTTTATAATAAGTATAGATATTGATACTCCTAACACCGGTTTCGGTGACGGTGGCCAGTTTAATTGAAACGCAGGAGTAATTTTATAGTGCCCAAGTATGTGCGCAGTACACAAGAGCACTCTCTATTCCTTTCACTCCCATAACCCAGTGGGACGGAAGACCGACACGACTGGCGAGAGATCAGGCGTAGGACCGACTTTTTACATGCCCATCTGACGCATGGATCATTTTACCAGTATCCAACGCGGGAATCGAACCCACGACCTCCGAGTCAAGAGCCACGCTCTATACCACTAGATCACGGAGGCGTTTGGTCGTATTATTTTACTGTATGTGCTAGTAACGACTAACGCCTGTGCCATTTGCGTAATATTCCCTATCCGGAGTAAAACTTTTCAACACGTAGTATGGAATATTCTGATAACATATTTTGTTGTTGAGTGTTCGCTTGTAGTTGGCTGCGAGCCAATGTCATAATACAGAACAAACGGGTAGGCCGCTTAGGCTGGTCACTTACACGCGTTTTCCGTATTAGATTTCGGAATTCGTTATCCATATTCGGAAATCCGAATGCATGGAATCAGTAGAAAATACATTAACTGATGCACACGTTTGTTATTTTTGAACGGGATGAATTGAGTATTTAAAAAAATATTTATTATTGATTTTATAAATGTATTTTAAAACCTTATTATTAATAATATTGATCTTTAATGCAAAAACCTTCAAAAAATGTATTTTCAATTAATTATCAACAATTAAAAATTCATGAAATTTTAAATAAAGTCACGTGACTTATAAACGCGCCATGATTGAGATGTGACATCACAATGTTAAATACATTTCAATAGTATATGGCAATATTAACCTTATTTCGTTGAAGTTTAAGGTCAAAATTCTTTGCACTAAATATAATATGCCATGTACGTAGCTAAACTTTTTAGTAAATCCACAATAATCCTCTCCTATGACTCGAAATAAGAAATGTCTTATGTGCCCGTTTTGTTTATTGTAAAACAAACTCTATTTTAAGTAAGTACTGAATGTGTGTTTTGGTTTTTAGTTTTAATAAATTTAAGTCTTTGGGCTTAGAAGTACGCATCCATTAAAAACATTTGTGTATGTTAGTACAACATTCGTGGTATGTTAGTATGTACTACTGTTTTTATTGTTCTGTGGTGAAAAAAACATTATGACGTCACACGCCCTTTGGGTTAGTACCGTAGCTGTCGGCGTGTCTTCCAATTTTTATTTTGAAATAACTTTTGAACTATCGCGAAAGAAATAAAACAAAAATGTTTTGCTATAAAACTTATACATATATAATCTTTCCATTTATCAAAAAAAAAAAAAAAATTGTTGACTATATTCAATTCAAATCAATTCCGCACGTACGCTTCGAGTGCAAGCCAGCGCGTTTGCGCATGAAGAAAAGCGAATGTTTGCGCTAGTCTCACGGAATTCCAAATACACATTTCAGGAAATCGAATACTGAAAACGTGTACGTGGTGTGGACGTACGGGGCCGGCCTTAGAAGACGTGTTCTCGAAATTTATACGTTTGACGTAGTAATATTATGTCAAATCGTTCATAGCATGCATAAAGCGGTTCCCGTCCATTCGTCAGTTTGTTTGAAGTCGGCCTACTGGTTCGTTCTGTCTATTGTGTACATATTGAGCCAACGCATAGCCCGTTATCAGTTACCATAAGATGTTACAGGGTGTTATAATATAAGACTTTTGAAAAAGGATATTGGCGAACAGTCCATAGGCGGCCAGGCCGGCACGTCACACGCGTCGTGTCCATTAATTGTAGTGTTTTTTAGGATAACTTTCGGACGCTATTTGTCATTATTCTTATATTTGGCAGGAAGGTTTAATTGCACCCTGTGTGTATATATATATATATATATATATATATATATATATATATATAAGACTTTTAGAAGTTAGTTTACCCTTACGGGTACGCGTTGGGTACGTGCAGGAACGGAGCGCAGTGGAGAGGATTTATTAACGCACTTGAAAATAAACTTTAAAATTATGACACCTAAGTGCATAAATGCTAAAGGTCAGTTGACACATATTTACACAGTTAAAGAAGTTAACTACAGAAAACTCTTGCTATACTTTACTTATTTTTTAATCAAATTTAATTTATTCAAATTCTGCCACTCGCCAGCAAAAATGCTTTTATCTTACCAAGAAAAAACAGTTCCCATTATAAATGCCCACAGCAAGTAATAAAATATAGGAATACAACAGAAAAAAAATATATATTGTTCAGAAAACAGATTTCACAATAAAGAAAAATTACCATCGGGAAAGCTTTTAAAATAATACATTTTATAAAAAGCTTTCGACAAAGTTTTCAAAAACAATAGAAAGTTTTTGTTATGCTCTAGAAAAAGTTTTCACAATACTAATTTCAACGCATTGTATTGATAAAACAAAGAAATTAGAATTCATTTCTGGTAATGACAATTGAAATATCTGCGATTTTTTAAAATACTTTAGTAGGTATTCATAGATGCTAAGGAAATTCATTCAACGCTCTCACTTTTATCGCTATGATTTTGGTTTCTTTGCAAATTATGAATGACAACAACAGCTGTTGTAACATATGGCTAAAGGCTCGTCGACATTTGTATCATTTGCGCGATCAGATCTCCGTCGCGATCATCGCGCCGTGTCAATTATGCGTATCATAGTGTGGACGCCTATTAGATCATTCTGCCGATCATGCGCGTATTTGATACGACACGTATCAGATACGCGGTTAATAGCGATCGGGACGTATCATGATACGCGTATCATTCGATGATACGCGACGGAGATCTGATCGGAGATCTGATCGCGCAAATGATACAAATGTGGACGAAGCATGTGGATTAATGCCATAGCGAATAGCCTTCTCGTGAAATTACTTTCCCTATCCATTATGTTGTTATAAATGCGAAAGTGTGTCTGTATGTCTGTCCGTCTGTCTGTCTGTTTGTTACCTCTTCATCCCCAAACTGCTGAACTGATTTTGTTGAAATTTTGTGTGGAGATACTTTAAGTCCCGGGAAATCACATGGGATACTTTTTGTCCCAGAAGAATACACGGTTCCCATGTGATAAACTAATTTTGGCGCAACATAGTTGCGGGCGTCATCTAGTAGTATATTTCTATACTAGCTGTTGCCCGCGACTTCGTCCGCGTCAGCATAGTATAATAACGGAAATAGTATAATAACGGAAATGTATAATTTTTTCCTTTTTATGGTCATTACTCAGTGGGTGGAATTAAGAGTATCCGATTAGGGATCGGAGGCAAAGACCCCCGCATATTAATCAAATGACAGCCGAAAACTGTATGTTTAGGTTAGAATAAATTCACTTTTGTATTCAATAATAATTAAAGGCACACAAAAAGTTCAATTTTGTAGACCAGTGTAATAATAAATAATAAATTGAACTAAGTAGCTTGCTTATATTGTGCTATATTGCTGCTGACGCAAAGACCCCAAAATAATGTAGTTTACAGAAATATATTAATTACAGGTATTTTTATTTTCATCTAAAACATTTCTATACACTACATTCTTGGCTTTTCCATCTTTTGCTAGGACGTAAATATTCTGTGAACTTGAACACGCGAGCATGCCAACCATGGGAAAAGCAGTATTTTTCTAAATGTACACCAGCTACTTTCATCGTCTGCCCCTGGGCTTTATTAATTGTCATTGCAAAAGCTGGTTTGAGAGGAAATTGCACACTTTTGAACTGAAAGGACAAATCAGTTGGGATTATGGGAATTCGAGGAATTAATACTTCTTCGCCCTTTGCTGCTCCCGTCATAATTATTGCTTTAATAATTTATTTATTTATTATTAAAGTCAATTAAAACGGGTTACCCCAATAACAATAATTAACTACAACTATGCACTATCTTAACTTAAAATTAATGATAACATTGTCACAAAAAATACACAAACAGAATTAAATAATAACAGAATATACCCTTTCATATGCCTTTCATACTTATTTTCACAGAATCTTATACATACTCTCTTCACTTATCAGCAAATACATCACACTCAGGATTGGCCGACAGAAGGGCGTTGAGCAAGTTTAATGCTCGGTACAGTGGGGACTCAATATAATGTTTCGTCCCAAGAGTAAAATTTGCAAACGCGTGCCATTACAAAGCCGTGGTGCATCAAGGTTTCGCATCAACATAACAGGAACACCAACCTTGAGTCTCAACTTATGAGAAGGTACCCCTGATAAATCTAGAGAGCTTAGGAACTCTATGGGGTATGTTGTGACTTGCTCAGTATCGATTACATTATCTACAGAAAGATACTCAACAACATCACCTTCCACGTGTGACATGATTTGGGCGTTTATCTGCCCTACAATTTCATTCGTTGGTGCTAAAATTGCTCTCTCGCATAACCATTGTCTGTTCCTCAGGTTAGTTATTAAATCAGGATAAACATGGTTTTTTAAATCATTTGTGGTTTGAACAATATGACAAATGCTACTATTAAGCTCTATCATGCCGTCACTATCTTTTTTCAGTCGATCTTCTCCAATTTTTAAAAGAGCTTCGGAATATTGCCCCGCTTGTGTATCACAATGCAGCTGTACTCGCATATTTGTGGTTAAACAATTTTTTTTAGCTTGCGTCCACAACCGCGAAGCTTTCAGACGCGCATTTACTTCGTCTGCTGATGTGCCCCTAGTTTTAGCAGAGTCTGTCTAAAATCTCCAGCTAAAAGTACAACAATTCCTCCCATCACACTTTGGCTATTTTTTAAATACTTTAACGTTCGATCTAGTGCCTCGATCGCTTTTTTATGTGCCATTGTGCTTTCGTCCCAAACCAGCAGTTTGCATTGTTGCAGCATTCGACCGCGCTCGCTATTTTTAACCGACTTCCAAAAAGGAGGAGGTTATATGTTCGTCTGTATATTTTTGGAGTTTACTCCTTAAGAGCCCGGGTAACCCTCGAAATTCTCATACATACGTAATACCAAAATAATTTTGTCATACGAAAATATTTAACATGTTTGAGTTATTTTTCAGCATAAAATAGTAATTACCTAGGTTCCTGAACAAAAATTAAGTTCAAAATATTTAAACACTAAAAAAAATTTTTTTGTGTATAAATTTTTTTTACTCAATTTACTACTAAATATTTAAACACTAAAAAATAGAGTAAAATACTAAAAAAATTATAAATAATTAGTAAATTTACTACAAAATATTTTAATACTAAAAAATATTTTTTAGAGTTGAAATATTTTGTAGTAAATTTACTATTTTTTTATATATTTTTTAGTGTTTTACTCTATTTTTTAGTGTTTAAATATTTAGTAGTAAATTTAGTAAAAAAAAAAATTTACACAAAAAAAATTTTTTTAGTGTTTAAATATTTTGAACTTAATTTTTGTTCAGGAACCTAGGTAATTACTATTTTAAACTGAAAAATAACTCAAATATGTTAAATATTTTCGTATGACAAAATGATTTTGGTATTACGTATGTATGAGAATTTCGAGGGTAACCCGGGCTCTTAAGAATCGATTTTCATATATAAGGCGCCCGGTATAAGAAAAATCCGAGGGGTAAAACCTACTAACAAGTAACGAAAATGTGTCACGTTTTTGGACGACGGAAACTTTCTAATTTGGTTGTGAGTGTATTAAGACCATAAAGGTAATATACCTATCGGAATATAATATTTTATAAAATTATATAACAATACAATATAATTATATATATATATATATATATATATATATATATATATATATATATATATATATATATATATATATATATATATATATATATATATATATATATATATATTATAATTATATTATATATAATTATATAATGATAATGATATAATTATATTATATATAATTATATAATGATAATGATATAATTATATTATATAATTATATCATAATATTATATAAAATAATATAATTATATAATAATATAATTATTTCAATTTCAGGGAGGGGGTAGCCGAGGAGTTGCCTTTGATGTTAGAAGAAACCCCGTTCCTCTAGGCCTATTGGGAGCGGAGTTATGGCTACTTTAGTAAGACGTTTGACAGTTGCTGAGCTGTCAATGTCAAAGTTTGAATGCTTGTAACTCGGCAACTATTTGTCCTGGATATGGGTTTCTTCGGCTTGATCTTCCTGGATTTTTCTCCTCTATTTGATTCTGGCCTTAGAATTGAGAAAAAAATGATGACTCTGATTTAGTTCAAATTCAGGGAGGGGGTAGCCGAGGTGTTGCCTTTGATGTTAGAAGAAACCTCGTTCCTCTAGGCCTATTGGAAGCTGAGTTATGGCCGCTTTTGTTAGACGTTTAACAGTTGCCGAGCTGTCAATGTCAAAGTTTGAATGCTTGTAACTCGGCAACTATTTGTCCTGGATATGAGTTTCTTCGGCTTGATCTTCCTGGATTTTTCTCCTCTATTCGATTCTGGCCTTAGAATTGAAAAAAAAATATATATTGAAATAACTATGGCAGAAAGGGGTGTAGATAATACTGCCGGAACATCTGATTTCATATTATATTAATCTTTTTTCAGTTGAATAAACTCTTTTTGCGTATGGTTAGATACTCGTACTTAAGGAGTAAACTCCAGTCGTGCGTCGGAGCTGACACACTTTTTTTTTTTAGTTATATTACAAATGTTGTTAGTTATATTACAAATAGGAAATTCTTCGTGTGATAAGTTTAAGGGCAGTTTTAAGACAGAATGTGCTGTTCGACCACCAGTGAGCAGTGTCGCTGCTATACCAGATGAGGCTACAGCAACAGCAACACCTTTATCTCGCCGTATTTTCGCCAATAGTAAATTTAAAAGAAATGTTTTCCCGTCCCACCTGGAGCATCTAAAAAGAATAAACCCCCTTCGTCTTTTTCAATTTTATTTATAACTTCATCAAAAACCAATTTTTGTTCTCGCGTTAGTTGAGGAATACATAAAGTAAGTTGCTGCTGTAAGGCCACCATATCGTAATTCAATTCTCTAATTAAATCACTGCTAAGTTCTAAACGTGAGGTAAAGTGAGGTGAAAAAAACGTGAGGTAAAACTTTACCGAGTGAAATATAGAAGACTAAGACAAACGAATTAATAAACTAGAGGTAACTTTCACTAATTGCGCCGCACCGGCCATCGCACACGTAAGTATATTAAAAAAAATTAGGCAAATAATATTTATTGATTTAGTGATCTAAGCGCGGAGTAATATAATTTATTTAGCCCTCGCAGGAATCATACAATGGTTTGTATCCCGGAAAAATGTACGTTTCCCGCACAATAAACTCTTATGATTTGCGTGTAAAGTATTCATTCGATTTTAATGAACGGGTATAGGTATGTATGTACATAGGTACATTTTGTTCCGAAAAAGGACATAAAACAGTTTTTATCCCGGAAAAATGTACGGTTCCTGCACAATAAACTTTTATGATTTACGCGTAAACTGTTAAATTGATTTTGATGAAATTTAGTGTGGAGATATTTTGAGTCTCAGGAAAGGACATAGCATACTTTTTATCTCGGAAAAATGTACGGTTCCCGCATAATAAACTATTATGATTTGCGCCTAAACTATTTAATCGATTTTGATGAAATTTGGTATGGAGATACTTTAAGTACCGAGAAAGGACATAGGATACTTTTTGTCCCGGAAAAATGTACGGTGTCTACACAATAAACTTTTATGATTTGTGCGTAAACTATTCAATCGATTTTGATAAAATTTGGCACACAGATACATTTTGTCCCAAAAAAGGACATTAAATAATTTTTTTCCCGGAAAAATGTACGGTTCCTGCACAATAAACTTTTATGATTTGCACGTAAACTATTCAATCGAATTTGATGAAATTTCGACTTTTTATCTCGGAAAAATTCTCGGTTCTCACGCAATAAGCTTTTATGATTTGCGCGTAATCTATTTAATTCAGTGTAATAAAATTTTATATGCAGGTACCTTGAGTTTCAAGAAAGGATACAGGATAGTTTTTATTCCTGAAAAAATGTACGGTTACCGTGCTATAAACTGTCCACATTTGAGCTTAAACCGCTTTAGCGATTTAAGCTCAAATGTGAAAGTTTTGTTATCAAAATCACTAAAGCAGCTTAGGCCCAAATCAAAAAAGTTTGTTGCATGGGAACCGTACATTTTTTTCCGGGATAAAAACTATCCTGTGTCTTTTCTTGAAACTCAAGGTATGTTCTTATAAAATTTTGTTACAATCAATTGAATAGTTTACGTGGAAATCATAAATGTTTATTGCGTGGGAACCGTACACTTTTCCGGAACAAAAAGTATGCTTTGTCCTTTCCTGAGGCTCAAAGTACCTCCATTAACTAAATTTCATCAAAATCGATTGAATAGTTTACGCACAAATCATAAAAGTTTATTGTGCAGAAACCGTACATTTTTCCGGGACAAAAAGTATCCTATGTCCTTTCTCGGGACTCAAAGTATCTCCATACCAAATTTCAGCAAAATCAATTAAATAGTTTATGCGCCAATAATAAAAGTTCATTGTGAGGAAACCGTACATTTTTCCGGGACAAAAAGTATCCTATGTCCTTTCTCGGGACTCAAAGTATCTCTATACCAAATTTCAGCAAAATCGGTTCAGCGGTTTGGACGTGAAGAGGTAACAGACAGACAGACAGACAGACAGACACACTTTCGCATTTATAATATTAGTATGGATATGGAAGTATGGATTATATACTACTAAATGACGCCCGTATAGTAGTTATAACACTAATCACATAAATATTAAAAATTCGAAATTTTATTAGTGTACTAGGTGTCCCGGCAAACGTTGCTTTGCCAATATATATTTTCCATATTATTTTATTGAAGTGACTAAATAAGTATGTCACCATGGCAACGTCCATCGCTATCCCGTCGCACAAACAACGGTCGCCGTCAGTCTCAGGTTGCAATAATTTACTATTATTTATTCAACAAATGCACTTATCAATATAAAAAGTACCGAGTAGCCGATTCCCAGACCTAGTGAATATGCATATAAAATTTGGTAAAAATCAGTAAAGCCGTTTCGGAGGAGTTCGTGGACTAACATTGTGACACGAGAATTTTATATATAAGATTTATTCTTCATTACTTCATGTCTAAGCGGCTGGAACGATTTTACCAAAACTTGTCATGGAATTAGCTAATTAAGGCACAGCTAGTTAATTATAATAATTCATAGAATATACTCGTACGTACTAATAAAAAAAATTAAAACCGACTTCCAAGGTAAAAATAATAGTAATATGAACTAAAAAGTATTAAATAGCTCTTACTCTTTAATAGCACGCCTTTTTCAGAATTCGTCTAAATATTAACTATTTCTGTACACAATATACTACAGTCTTCATTACTTTGAAGTTGGTACCAGCTAATTTAAGGCGACGCCTTGATAATTTGGCTGTAGCGATGCCGATTTTTTTCAGCAATGACTAAAGCTAAGAAACTAAAGTTCATTGTCAGTATTCATCATGTCTTTGTCTTTGAATTGCCCATAGCATAACACGATTGGACAACTTTTATAACACAGAATTATCAATCGAAAAGACCTCTGTAAAAAAAGGGATTCTTATTTTTCCAACAGAGGAGAGTGATTTAAGGTTCCAAAATTTGTACATAAATTGGTTGAAGCATACACTTTAATATGTGCATAGCTTATATGAAATGTATTTATGGTTTTTAAATTACGTGACAAAAACCATTTTGTCGCTTACGCCATTTCCATTTTTTGCTGTTCTATCATTTGATCCACATTCCACATTCCATCCTCTCATATAAAACAAGCAATCTAAAACATATCCAACACGGTTTCTTACTTTAACGCGGCGTCACCTTAATCGTGAGTTCAGTAATGTCAGAATATCTGAAACTTTTGGGACTGGTACAGACTTCAAAGTAATGAAGACTGTAGTATATTGTGTACAGAAATAGTTGATATTTAGACGAATTCTGAAAAAGGCGTGCTATTAAAGAGTAAGAGTTATTTAATACTTTTTAGTTCATATTACTATTGTTTTTACCTTGGAAGTCGGTTTTAATTTTTTGTTAAAAAATAATAATTTCACTCTTTTTAGTTAAGTATCTATAAAATTAGGCTTTATGCGTAAAATCCCAATACGAATGTTAACTATTCACATTATGTTACTGTAAGCGAAATTGTGGTAAATGCTTGCAGTTATCTAAGCGATGCTGCAATTTCCAAAATTTTATCTTTAAAGGTTCAGGAGTCCTGTTCAGTGCCTTTGGACCAAGAGACACCTTCGTATGAAATTTATCTTATTCGTAACATATGTTTAACTTACTAGAAACAACATTTTAACCACTATGAGTGTTTTGATAAATTTCAAGGATTTCCCTCGATTGCTCATAGATCCTATCATCAGCTCACCACTTTCGCAATTGTTATACAAAATTAAGATTACATCCTATACAACAACACGAGAATTTTGAAAATCGGTCTACAAACAGCGAAATCATCATCAAAAACATCTGCTTCGATGCAAAATATCACGAAAAGTACCAATAATTGGGTCATAGTGCATCACACAACATAGTGTAATTATGGCTGTGATGATGATTCAGATTGAAATCAAATTGATATATTAGCTTATGCTTTCAGTTGTTTAAACAACACCGAAATCCCCGAACCTGTACCTATAAGCATTCAAAAGTTCTGTTCGATACCTTCGGATCCAGGGTATAACCTGGTGCGAAGTCTTACTTTTTGGTAGCACTTACCTCGAATGCTTCAGAAAAAATCGAAATCACTATATGTTTCCATACAAATTTCAAGGAGTCCCCTAGATTCCTCAAGGATCTCATCATCAGATCACCACTTTTGTGAACATGGTACCAAATTCGAGTTAAACCCTATACAACACAAAAATAATTTTGAAAATCGGACCACAAACGGCTGAGTAATCGTTGAACATACAAAAAAAAAATACATACAGCCGAACATATTACCTCCTCCTTTTTGGAAGTCGGTCAAAGAGTTTGTTGTCTTAAAGAAGGTTAATTGACTTTAGGAAATCAATATAAAACAAAAAGATACAGTGTATATCAGTCGTTCAGGAATTGGCAGGAGAGTTAGCACACATGAGGTGAATGCACTATTGATTTTAGCGGCGTGTGTTAATGCACTGAGTCCGTTCATCCTGGCTTGGTACTGATTTATTTTTTGGATTTTTTGGAAGTCAATTTACACAGAATGTAACAAAACAAAGTGTTAACACGTATCCTTTTTATTTATAGAGTTCACTGTGAAAGGAGCAAGTATGAAAGTGTTACTTTTGACTTCTATGTTGCTATGAAAAATGCCTCAACGTCATGAATTTCCTAAATACATTATTTAAATTACTATTTTTACGGAAATATTTTCGCGGCTTAGTTTTTATTATTCATAGCGGATAACTAAATTAAGTCTGCATGTATCTGTCTTAACATACTTCTTGTCTTGCATGGTTATTATAATGACACAAGACAGACAAAGACGGTGAACATTAAATAGTTATAGAGATCAACTACGATAACATGGCGCGCCCCTCCAAAATTCAAAACGTTTGAAGTGCGTTGTCAAAACGTTTCAAGTGCGTTGTCTTGCGCGGTAGGCTAGTTATGATTAGTACACATAACAGAAATATTACGTGTACTGTGATTGGTTGAATACTTACTACATACAAACTCTTTCATAAGGATGTGACTACACACATTGAAACAGTCATTTGGAGGGGCGCACCATGTTATCGTAGTTGATCTCTACGCTGCGTTAATATTTTTGAGTAATGTCCTAAGTTATAAACATATTACGATGCGTTTAGTCCAAAATTTCAATAACCAGCATCGTAAAAGAATTGTATGAAAAATGTGTTACATTATTATTACTGAGGCATGTATTTTGTACATTTTAGTCGACTACTATATTAAGAAAAACCATATAAGCTATGTGCACACTTTGCGCTTTCGTCTTCAATTTTCGTCATCTTCTTTCATTCAATTTTCGTTTTGGCGCATTCAATAATTGAATGCCTCTATTCGAGACAGTTTTTATAATATTAGTATGGACTTACCCTCTTTGTCATACAGTCTGAAGGCCTCCTTGAGCTCCTTCTGCAGCGCCTCGTCGTCCTCGTCGAGGAAGTGCGTGGCGACGCGCACGAACGAGTCGAAGTTCAATTTTCCGGAGCCTGCCGACGTAATGCGATTTGTGAATTGTTTGGGCTTTCATGAGATATATTAGGCTATTACGTAAATTGTTACAGAGGTTATTTTAAGATTTATAGTAGATGACTTCGGCAACTCCGTTGCGCCAAAATTCGTTTATCGCGCGGGAATCGTACATTTTTCCGGGATGAAACGTATGCTATTCCTTTGCCGAGAATCAAGGTATCTTCATACCAAATTTCAGCAAAATTGGTTAAGCGGTTTGGGCATGAAGAGGTAATTTAACAGACAGACAGACACACATTCGCATTTATAATATTAGTATGGATAGATAGAATAGGTATATTAATGAGATGTTATTAATTAATTAGGATCACTCTTCAAGAAAAATGTAAAAGTAGTTTGATTATACTTATGTTTAGCACATCCATTTTTACATAGTCGTTGTTTTTAAGAAAATATTCAACACTTATTTAAAAGTTTTTGATATAAGTTATTAAAAAATCTCCGCTGAAATTCAGCATTAAAAAGTAAAATTTACGTTGCCTAAAAGGTTCTCGGTATGCAGTATGGAAACTGTTTGAAACTAATTTGAATATCGAATCCCGGTGGATTTCAAATGGTCTTATTATAATAGGATTAACCTTGCCATTAAAAGGACTAGTAGCTCAGATGGTTTTGAAGGTACAAATAACAAAAAAAAAAACGCAGGTTCTCATTGCATACAAAAAATCTTAGTCAAATTGTAGTCGTCATTATAAACGATAAACACTGCATTAAATCTTAAGCGTTCCCTAGACGTTAATTCAGTATGCATGATCGTATATTGTATTGATTGATGCGAATGACATGCAAACTATGCGTGGTCTGCCCTAGAGGTGTACATTGATTGAAAAGTTGTTTAATTTTTCGTCCTGCAATATGTGCATATGACATGCACGCAGATCGTTTTGCGATCGGCATGTTTTGCAACAAAAACTGTCACGTAAATATGCATGTCATACTGCATGATCGTCTTGGGTCCACTCTCTTATATTTATTTCGTTAGTCACGTCATTTAAAACAAAAGGTTCTGTGTGAAAAAAGAAAAAAAAGATCAAATAGACCAGGGACTACTCAGCTCACTTTTCGTCTTATCACCCATGGAATGCCCTAAAATCGAATAGTGCCATTTCAGTTTAAGCGATCAGCGCGGCCTATAACAGCTTAACACGTAAATAGTAAAATACCTAACCAATTTCCTACTAAAATTCGTGAGATATAGAGCACCTGGTGCTATTTTATGAGCCATCAAGTCGACACCGTCTTTGTTGTCATTACATCAATTTACGACATTTTCAAGATCATAGCCATAAACATTTTTCGAGTATCCACTAAAAATACTCCGTCCAATAACTGTCCATCACGAAGGTTATCTTTTGTGAAAAGCAGTCATTAATAGCGGTTTCAATCTGCGGAAAAATATTGTTATGAAGGTCTACTAAGAAATACTATTGATGAGTATTGAGTACATCTCATTTTCATTCAAAAGAAATCTGCTGATACATAATAATTCAGTATTTCTTTTAAAATTTAAACATTCTTTAAACTACTACAGCACATTACTAGTGATTCTTCCTGAATTTAGTCTTTATAATATTTAAAATTTCTCCGGAATATAAAATTAAAATCTAATTTAATTTCCCAAAATACCTGTTGGCTTCCATAGAATGAAAGCTACTCGGTTTAATTCTCTCAAGAATTTGGAAAACTCTGATTTATGCTCTTTTCTGAGTTTCTTAACAGTTCTTTATTTATATAACAACGTCGCTGATTGATAAGCTTCTGGCATTAGCCAATAAAAAATGCTACAGAATAAATGTTAATATCTACTATTATTTAATCACAGAAACCGGGTAGTTTTCCACCACGCATTTTTCGCGTAACTTTCTGCCGCGTCCTGTAAAACTCTGGAACGAACTGTCACCAGTAGTATTTCCGGACCAATACGACCTGCAAAGCTTCAAGAAGAGAGCGTATTCCTTCCTAAATCGCCGGCAATGAAGCTCTTCTAATATTGCGTGTGTGTGTGAAGAGTATGCCCTCTTAAGCTTGCAGCTTTTGTGTCCACGGGCGACGGTAATTGCTTTTCTCAGGTGACCCGTTTGCTCCTTTAACCTCTTATTTTATTTAAAAACTAGATAACGCCCGCAACTCCGTTGCGCCAAAATTCGTTTATCGCGAGGTACCGTACATTTTTCCGAGATAAAAAGTATTCTATGTCCTTTCCCGGGACTCAAAGTATTTCGTGAAGAGATAACAGACAGACACACTTTCGCATTTATATTTTTTTAATGAAATAAGGGGGAAAACGAGCAAACAGGTCACCTGATGGAAAGCAACTTCCGTCGCCCATGGACATTCGCAGCATCAGAAGAGCTGCAGGTGCCTTGCTGGTCTTTTAAGAGGGAATAGGGTAATAAAGAAGGGTAGGGATGAGAAAGGAGGGGAATGGAGGGTAGGGAAGGGAATAGGGTAGGGGATTGGGCCTCCGCTAAACTCATTCACTCGGCGAAACACAGCGCAAGCATGTGCAAGCGCTGTTTCACGCCGGTTTTCTGTGAGAACGTGGTATGGATATGATAATATGACAAGTGTCAAGAACACACCATCAAGATCTTCGTCCTCTAGTATCTGGTCGAGTTCGTTGTCGTCATAGTTGTGGACCACCGTGTTGAGGATCGTCCTGATCTTCTCCTTTTCAATCTTGCCCTGCTTGCTCGAGTCGAACATGCTGAAGGCTCGACGCAGCACTGGAAAAAATTACCTTGTGGCTCAGTGGTTTAGTATGTGGAGATCGCGGGTTCGAATCCCGTCGACGGAAAAAAGAAAAAAATATTGTGTATCTGTGATATAAAATAATATAATATGTTTATGTGTAGTTTAGTTCTTCAAACTTAGCACAGAGCGGCTGACGTTAAGCGTCCATAGATCACGGAAAAGACGGACAGACGGACTGAAAAACAAAATAGAAAGTGTACGCCATGGAAACCCTTCAAAATTTGCACAGCTATCAATATTTTAAGCGATTATAATAGGTAATGATTATTATTATTATTACTTATAATGCACTAGAAAAATAAAGAAACTATAGGTCTACCAGAATCTGATGGCAATTTTTGACAGCAGATTTTAAAAAAATATCCTTGATCATTGGATAAATTTTTATATTTTCATGTTTCACACACAAAATAAGCCGCTAAGGAATAAAAAAGGATAAAAATGTTTTATTCCTATCACCCCGGTATTGCTAGAGTTAATTTATTTTCCCACTTTTTGCCATCAGATTCTGGTGGACCTATAGTACTCACTTAAAATAATTTATGATTCCTTCTGAGAAATTTGTTAATTTTACAATGTACAGCAACCGTACACTTTTCCGGGACAAAAGTTATTCTACTGTTATAAGTACTAATGGTTCTATTCAAAGAGCAGCTAATTATACCATTTCGCACAACTTTCATAAAATTATTTCACGGCGAAAAATAATTTCATAAGAAATGAAAATTTCTTGTAATTTACGAGTCTCAGTGGAAGTGGAAAAGGTTGAAAGAATTTACTTTTGAAAAACGTAACTCTTACAAATTAATATTTTTTTATAAATGATGGCTATAAATAGACTATAAAGCTATAAAAATTAAAATGATTTTAAATGAGCATTCGGTTTATTTAAATAATCAGTCAAGTGCAAGTTGGACTCGCTCACGAAGGGTTCCATACGGTCATAGAATTAGAGCAAAAATAGGCCAAAATGTTTTTTTTTTCGTATTGGTAAAAATAATAAAATTAAATTTTTAATTAAATTTTATTGTTTTTATAAATTTATAAGAACCACATAATATTGATGTCGAGCAAAAAGGCCAAAAAATCACGTTTGTTGTATGTGAGCCCCCTTTAAATATTATTAATATTATTTTATATACATAATTATATGTGAAAATTTCACAAGTCTAGTCTTAGCGGTTCTTGAGTTATAGCCTGGAGACAGACATACGGATGGACGGACGGACGGACAGACAACGAAGTCGATGAAGTTAATTTTTAGGGTCCCGTTTTTGCCCTATCAAAGTCGAAATCAAAATCAAAAATATTTATTTCTAAATAGGTTAACAAAGTTAACACTTTTAGAACGTCGCGTCTACATGAGGCCTACCACCGGTTCGGGTACGGAGCCCTAAACATGAATAATTCAAAACATTTGAAAATATATTCCACATAAAATGACGTTTATTTTTTTATTTTAATATAACTCACTAACACAACGAGCATTCAGCCGCGACCACTCATTCATATTTCAACGCTTTGTTTATAAGTCATAAATACTTTGGTGTGAAAAGTTTTATGTTCCACTATGAAAAATGTGAAGATAATATCATATTTTATTTTGTAAATATTCAAATATCTGTAAATCAAAGAGATTAACGTATGTAATTCACTCGTTATATTATTATGCTTAAGCACAAGAATAAATTGTTTTGCTAAGTTAGGGATACAATAATAATTATTAACAACTAGTTGTCCCGGTGAACTTCGTGTCACTTAAATAATTGGCCAAGTGCGAGTCGGACTCGCGCGTGAAGGGTTCCGTACCATTATAGAGCAAAATCAGGCCAAAAATTGTGTTTTTTGTATGGGAGCCGCCCCCTTAAATATTAATTTTCTTTTGTTTTTAGTATTTGTTGTTATAGCGGCAACAGATATACATAATTTCTGGAAATTTCAACTCTCTAGCTATTACCGTTATTGAGTTACAGCCTGGAGACAGACGGACAGACAGACAGACAGACAGACAGACGGACGGACAGACGGACGGACAGACGGACAGACAACGAAGTCTTAGTAATAGGGTCCCGTTTTACCCTTTGGGTACGGAACCCTAAAAACTTCCCTGGACTACTACGAATATTTTAAGACCAAAAATCAGCCCAATCCGTTCAGCCGTTTTCGAGTTTTAGCGCGACTAACACATTTGAAAATCCATTTTTATTTAAATAGAAGATGACAAAGTTGAAATTAAACACGTAAAGTATAGACAGAATAGCTGACAAATCTATATTCACGTACATGGAAATATTACTTAATTAAATAAAACTAACTTATTATTATTAAATAAAACTAACTCATTATTAAACCTCAACCTCAAGATTAATATTTACTTGTATTAATATTTACTTATAAATACTTACTTGTAATTTGTTCTTCGTCCAGTTGAGTTGTCTGTAAATAAAAAAAAAGTTAAGTTCTGCTCACAAACTGTCAAGAAATCAATTTAAAAACGGAACACACCATTTTCACTTTGTCGTACGAAAAGCGCGGGCTACCGGGACAAACTGGCCTTTGACAAGCATGTTCGAAATTTAAACCAGAGTCAGTTCAGGAACACTGGCCGTATACAAACGCCTACTCGCAGAACTAAATTAAGACGAAGTAACATTTGAAAAACGTAAAAACGTTTAAAAAAATAAAAGAAGCTGCACTTGAATACTTTTAAAGAAAATGCGTACCTACTTTGAAAGTTAAGTTTTCCAATCTACGGTTTTGAAGATCTTTGAAAATAATATATTCCACACATTTCGTAAGTGGACTTAAAACTAAAATAACTTACTTGTAATTAAATATCACGACTCATGTACACAAATTGACTGAATTCGAATGTATTCCACAATTAAATTATATTTTAATTATAACATGAGAAAACCTAGCAATGCTTGCAATATACATTTTAATGCTCTTTCATTACATATAAATAGGATTAAGCAGAAATTCATTATATTCCGTGCTGGAACACTTGAATTGACACACTACAGCTTGTAGTATTGTAAATATTTGTCGTTTTTTATTGCTGTCAATTTTTATTGGTGTTTGAATAAAATGCCGTTGGTGTATAGAGGTCTTAAGGTAAGTTTTAATTTAGAGAACCGTAAAAATTCTAATAAAATATGATTTTTATATCATAAAGAGTTATATAATTCGAATTTCTATAAAAGTGCTTATAATTTCAATAAAAAATAAAAAATTAATCGTTGGCTATGGTTGGCTATGTTTTATGAATTACGATATTAAGCTTCTACAAACTAACTTGTTCTTACCCTCACATTTTTTAATTTTTAATTCATTAGTCATCTTACATTTTACGTGTAATTTTGTTAAATATAGTTAAGTAAATTTTTGTCAAGTGCTATTAGTATTACTTTTGAAATATCGTGTCTACTATAATAGGTGGAGGGTTGATAGCCTGAGAGACAGGATCTCCTAGTTCAGGCATCAACCCATTTAAATGCTTACTGTAAAACTGTTTCAAATAGTGTATATCCTTCTTTATTAAGGTGAGAAATAAATGATTATTATGATTGTTATTATTTCACTCCACTGACACAAGAAGATAAAGACCATTTTTACTAAAACTAGGTAGCAATGAAAGTTAATTAAAGACTTAACTGACCTTAGTAACCTAATTGGAAATTTTAGCGAGTGTTTGTCACATAACTCAGGAGTCAGGGGTCGGAGTTTGCACGAGTTCGGAGTCAGGTTCAAGCGAACTGTGAAATGGAGCTTTTACCCGGATTTAGGGTTGCCAGGTTGCCAGGACATTTGTAAAAAGGCCGAACGTCCTTCTATTGAAGAAGGTTACATCAATAAATTCGACAGTTTTAACCCCCGATAAAGAAGTTGTTAGGGTGTAAAAGGGTGTTATTAGTTTGACGTGTCTGTCTGTGTGTCCGTGTCCATGGCATCATTGCATCCAAACGGGTGGACCAATTTTGATCCAGTTATTTTTGTTTGAAAGCTGACTTATAGAGTGTGTTTTAGGCTCTATAGATCATCATCATCAGCCCGCTCAGTGCTGAAAATTTGAGTTTGATCACTGACATAGTATGTACTACGTACTAGACTCGACAACGCAACGCAATGCTTGATCACATTCAACGTAATCTATATAGCAGCAGTGCACTTAGTCGCCCGCGAACTCTTCTGCGCGCCAGACGTACAACAACAAAAAACGAAACCAAAAAAAGTCGCAAAAATGCCTAGTTGTGGGTTAAGATGCTGCAAAAATTATTCCAGTAATACTTCCAAATGCAACGGAATAACATTTCATCGGTATTAGCATTCTAATTTAATTATTTTCAATTAAAATACGAACATTCAATTACTAGGCGAAGACGTGCGCCATTTGCATTGACATAGAGTAGTAGATTCAGAGCGTAATGTAGGCAGAATACAGATCTATGTTAAGGCCCGCTTATTCCAAATTCACGTTTCTAGAATGAGTTTTTTTTAAAGAAAGCGTCATTTAAAAAAACTGAAAAATATATACATGTATAGATGCATCTTTTAACTAGTGCTTTCATTGGATAGAAACACAATACAGATAATTTTGTTCGATAGAAAAAAATTCCGAAACAACATCGATTTTAAAAGCATTTTGAGTTTTATAGGACTTACAGGCACCCAATCGAAAAATAATTTGGACAGTTCGATTACTAATAAAATTTTACAGGGCACTCATTGGATAGATGTTTAGTTTTATTATTTTTCGATTCAATATCAACGAAAAATACGGTTTACGCGCACCACGCCTGAATCCACGTCGCATCAGTGTCCTGTCGGACGTCATCGAGGTCGGACCTGTGCCAATTTTGCTCGTCACTACATTGTCGCCGCTGATTATTATTATTGCCTCTGTGTATTATATTGTAAAATAGTTTGTATAGATAGGAATTAAGGTTATTGTAAATTTAATTGGTGAATTAATATATTTGAAATGGCAAATAAAAAAAATAAAATCAAGAAGACAAGGCTGTCGGAACTCAAGAAGCTCCGAAAGCACTTTGCGTAAGTACCTATTTATTCTATACAATGTATCAAAAATTGTATAGTATACATTTTTTGATAAGTACCTTTGTTACCTTTTCGACGATCGATAATAATATTATAATTATTATTACTAATATAAAAACCAAGATCATAATAGTATTGTAATATTATAAAATTATTTAAATTCATTTTAGTGCTGTGAGACAGCGAACACAGAGAGGAATTTTGGCCAAACAACCCAACGATGATGATGGACAAGTCTCGTAAGTACCAAGACAGTCAGTACATACCAAAATATTAGCCATTTCAAGTACTATAGCATAGGAATTTCAGCTGATGAACCTTACATAATTATATTATAATAATGTATTGTAAATAAGATAATACAAATAAATAATTTTCCAAATTTTCAATCTAATCTACTCTAAGATGTCACATTATTTAAATAACAGCGATTGTTATATTCTATATGTAGATATTTATAGACATATGCAATAAAGCAAAGAAAATACTATTATAATTTCCCTCAAAGCACAGAATATATAATAGTACTCCGTACTCAAAGTGACACAGACCACAGTCTAAGAATAGCAGTAGGACTAACTAAACTTTTTTATATTTTATTATATTGTGGTTTCTGATTTTTGTTTTAGATGCAAAAATACAGAAGATGTAAGTAGAATATTTGAAAATGAAGATGTTATTAACATAAACGGAAGTAAAGATGTAAATAGAACAAACGAAGATGCATTTTCGTCGTTATCGTAAGTACCTACATAGATAAAATATGACAGCTAGTCTATCTATACAATTATAAAGTTGTTATTTGGATGTTAAATGTTTGTTTGTCGGTTTGTTTGTCTGTTTTTTAGGGTTCCGTACCCAAGGGGTAAAAAAAGAATAGCAGTAGGACTAACTAAACTTATTATTAGGTATATTATGGTTTCTGATTTTTGTTTTAGATGCAAAAACACAGAAGATGTAAGTAGAATATTTGAAAATGAAGATGTTATTAACATATACGGAAGTAAAGATGTAAATAGAACAAACGAAGATGCATTTTCGCCGTTATCGTAAGTACATACATTATAAAGTTGTTATTTGGATGTTTGTTTGTTTGTCGGTTTGTTTGTCTGTTTTTTAGGGTTCCGTACCCAAAGGGTAAAAAAAGAATAGCAGTAGGACTAACTAAACTTATTATTATATTATAATATTATGGTTTCTGATTTTTGTTTTAGATGCAAAAACACAGAAGATGTAAGTAGAATATTTGAAAATGAAGATGGTATTAACATAAACGGAAGTAAAGATGTAAATAGAACAAAAGAAGATGCATTTTCGCCGTTATCGTAAGTACATACACAGATATTAATATGACAGCTAGTCTATCTATACAATTATAAAGTTGTTATTTGGGTGTTTGTTTGTTTGTCGGTTTGTTTGTCTGTTTTTCTGTTTTTTAGGGATCCTTTCTTAGCGAATGCCCACGTTATAACATCTACCTGCATGCCAAATTTCAGGCCGATCCGTCCAGTGGTTTGGGCTGTGCGTTGATAGATCACCATGTCAGTCAGTCACCTTTGAGTTTTATATATATTATAGTTATATACAAATTTTCATCCCCTATTTGAAACCCTTGGGGTAGGAATTTATCATAATCCTTTCTTAGCGAATGCCTACGTTATAACATCTACCTGCATGCCAAATTTTAGGCCGATCCGTCCAGTGGTTTGGGCTGTGCGTTGATAGATCACCATGTCAGTCAGTCACCCTTGAGTTTTATATATATAGAAGATTATGTATATATTGTTTCAGCCAGTATGAAAATGATGATTATTCGTTAGTAATAGAACTTGAAAAGCAAGACGATGACTTTCAGCCTGTCTCAGGACGACGGATTGTCGACATAAATTATGTTTTAGAACAGCTTCAAGAGAAAGGACGTCATAATGGCTTATTTAACTGTGACAAAAACAACTTTCAATTGATAAGTGAAAAAAGAACAGGGCTGATATCAACCTTTAAATTTAAGTGCAACTTTTGCAAACATATTTGTTGTATTGATTCGGAAAATATAAACGATAATGAAAAGGTCAATTTGAATGTAGCTGCAACTAGTGGTATAATAGCGACTGGTATTGGATTGTCTCAGTTTGATGAATTGTGTGCAGCTATGGACATTCCCGTATTCAGCCCAAACTATTATTCTAAATTACAATCTGAAGTTTTAGAGAAATGGGAAAAGGTTGCAAGTACCTGTATGGAAGTTGCTGCACAAAAAGAGAAGGAGATTGCCATAGCGGAAGGGCGAACTAAGAATGGCTACGCTTTAGTGGATGTCTACACTGATGGTTCATGGTGCGCTAGATCATACGGTTCTAATTACACAGCTTCATCGGGAACTGCAGCTATAATTGGTAGAAAAACTGGCCAAATTCTGTATATTGGAGTAAAAAATAAATATTGTCTTGTCTGTGCCCGAGCTGAACACAAAAATATTACACCAGCGGAACATAAGTGCTTTAAAAACTTCAAGGGTTCTTCCAGCTCCATGGAAACTCAAATATTGGTCGAAGGATTCAAATTATCTATGCAGACGTACGGCATTATATACCACCGTATGATAGGAGACGGAGATGCATCAACGCATTTAAATATTCTTAAGGCTAACCCTTACAAATCGCAAAACATAACAGTTGAAAAAATTGAGTGCCGAAACCACATATTGAGAAATTTATGTAAGAAACTGCGGGCTCTATCAACTGATACGAAGTATCAGTTAGCGCATCGAAAGACCCTGACTAATATTAAAATCATGACAATGCGTAAAGTGATAGTTAAATCGATAGTACATCATCACGCATCAGACAACAGGACACGGGATGGTGCCATAACATGTCTGCACAATGACATTGTGAACTCCGTGTCTCATGCTTTTGGTGATCACAAAATGTGTCAACCGCATTACTGCGACAAGGATAAGAATAGTAACAGAGAGTTCAAAACTATTCAGAATTCTATGTTCTTTTTCAGATTAAATGCAATAGTGTCACATGTTGCGAGAAAATCACGCAGTTTGATTGAAAATGTAGACACGAATAGGGTAGAAAGTTTTAATAATGTTATTGCCAAATTTATAGGGGGAAAACGAACAAATCTTGCTTTGAAAGGTGGATATCAAGGTAGATGTTCTGCAGCTGCTGTGTCATTTAACACAATGTCTGCTATTTCTACTGTTCAAAAAGCTTTTACAGAAAAAAGTCCTAGAGGAAGGGTTAAAGAGATTGAAAGAAGAAGAACATTAAAAAGAAAATTAAATTTCGAACGTCCAGTAAAAAAATTTAGAAAACTTAAAGAATCCAATCAGCAACATGATTATGGAGTGGCAAGCTCAGCACCAGATATGTCCCAAAATGAATTTGCTGCAGCCAAAGAAGAATTTTTAACAAATCTAAAACGACTTACTGCTGACAGACATTGCATAGAAAGAGCTACGGTGTTGCAACGGGACTGTAGTGAGTGGCTAGAAATAAGAAAAAATCTTATCACTGCTTCTAATTTTGGCCAGATTTGTAAGAGGAAAAGTACTTTAGATACTGCACCTTTAGTAAAAAATATTTTGTATAAAAAAAATTTGGCAAATGTTGCGTCTATTTGTTACGGAATAGAACACGAACGCCAAGCCCTTCAGCAGCTTCAAGAACAAGAAAATGTAAAGATTGACCCTTGTGGATTATTCATCGATAAAAATCACCCATTCATTGGAGCTACTCCTGACGGCCTGATAGACGATAATATATTGGTGGAAATAAAATGTCCCTTCAGTGCCTCAAAAAAAGGTTTATCCAATTTGTTCAAAGAAAACAAGATTGAAATTTTAAAATATGACAAAAAAACGGGCACCAGCTTAGTTAATAAAAAAAGTAATTGGTATTACCAAATACAGGGACAACTTCACGTTACGGAGAGGCAAGAATGTCTTCTTGGAATCTGGGGAGGGGAAAGCGAACCGCTATTGACGTTACGAATAGAAAAAGACGACGATTTTTGGAAGGCGAAAATGGAACCAACACTTGTTAAATTTTATATGAAGTGCTTACTACCTGAAATTGTTGACAGCAGGCACTCAAGAGGAATGCCTATAAGAAATTTGACGTTAGAAGAAAATTCTAACACAGGTCCTTCTAACACAGGTCCATCATCGTCTCAGCCACAGCCAAATCTAAATGCTGGGCCCAAGAAAAGTCTAATTAATTTTGAACAATATTAGCACATATTATGTAAAATATAATATTTTCGATTACTTTTTATTTTTTTCTTATTACCCTTAAATCTTTATACACAACTAATTCAATTTCCTATAAATTTGTTTCTAGTATAAGCAGGTATTTATGAAATGGTTACTTACAAAATATGCTTTTAGAGCTCCTTTACTTCCAATTTCCTTTTATATGTTTTATAATATACTAGTTGTCCCGGCAAATGTTTTTGTTTTGCCATATAAAGTATTTAGCCCTAAATCTTTGAGTTTTTCATATAATATCATTGCCCTGAATATTATTTTATTGAAGTGACTAAATAATTAGTATGTCACACAGAAATAAATCAAGATAGAGCGGCTAAGCGGGTGGAGTACGCGTGTTTTAATCTTGCACAAGTGTGCAAGATTCGTTGAGCATTCATTCAGTCAGCGCGCACTTCCGACATGATTACACTGGAGCGGTTGTGTAAAAATGCCTCATTGTGTAGTGTCTAATTGTAAAAACAGAAGTACGAAAGTCAATTGGCCAAAAGGAGGTATTTCTTTCCATGTAAGTTACTTGTTCTTACTAGAACCAAAGCAAAAATTTCAACTCTCTAGCTATTATCATTCTTGAGTTACAGCCTGGAGACAGACGGACAGACGGACAGACATCGAAGTCTCAGTAATAGGGTCCCGTTTTACCCTTTGGGTACGGAACCCTAAAAAGTACCCAGTAGCCGATTCTCAGACCCACTGAATATGCAATATATAAAATTTGGTTAAAATCAGTAAAGTCGTTTCGGAGGAGTACGCTATCTAACATTGTGAAACGAGAATTTTATATAATATTATAAGATTTTAATTTCAATTTTAAATGTATTTACAATTATTAGTTTAATACAATAGCTCAGACTAAAGTAGGTAATGTTTAAAATAAATAATGTTATTTATTACACTTATATTATTATATTATTATGGGGTTATGAATTATGATTTGTATTTACTCTTTCACTTTTCATTAATGTAATAATAATACCATAGAAAAACTTAATCAATTACGTATTACTGATAAATTGAAAGAAATCACAATTTTATACTGAAGTATTTACTCTGTGACATCTGATAGCCGGCTCCCGGGGTCAAGTAAGTTCATCGGCGCTGCGTCCGCGCGATGTATTTTACGCGCGAAATCAAACAGCGCTAAACACTGGCGCGGCGGAATAATATGCCCTTAAGACGACGATGAATGAAGTACTTACTCACGTAGACGAGTTTGTATTTTGGTAATATTTAAAATATTACGTACATTATGCGTGCATTACAATAACTTTATTATGGTACATATTTGAAAATATTTAAATAATTTAAATAAGGTAATTAGCTATAGTGGACTATGGATCCATACTTAATAATTTTTTTTATAAAAAAGTGATTTTTTATTTTATTTTATCCACTTACTCAAATAGATTCTGCATTCATTCGAGTGTAGGCACAAAACTGTGTCACTTCTGCGGTACTGATCTATAGCAATCACCGCCCCGCCTCCCACCCCGCTCATGCTTCAAGTGCGACATGTTTTTTGTTTGCAATAGCTGCTCTAGTACGTAGTACTTACTACCTCAGTGAGTTTGATCTACTTATTTTTTTTAATCAGAGATTGTTCCATAATTATTTAACGTTATCATTTATCAGTTCAATAAGATGCATAACATCGTCTCATATTCGTAGGATTTTCATTTAAATTGAAGAGGCAGAGCTCTACAAAAGCCGGACTTTCCCTAATTTTGGCTGGATGCGCAAACAAAAAGCCGGCTTTACCGGATGCCTGGCAACCCTACCCGGATTAAGGTTAACTGTGATTTGTAACGTCAGAAAGGATAGAAAGATTCTAAGCCCAAAACTTTGCTATTTCCAAATTTTGAAAGCTTAGAAAATATTATTGACTCAAACACAAACAAAATTCGGTTACCTCGCGGGAACTGAACATTTTTCCGGGACAAAGAGTATCACGGGACTAAAAAAAATATAACTATGATAGTCTATTTGAAGGTAAAAAAACTAAAACACATTTTTTTAATCAACGTATAACTTTGAAAGTCTATTTAAAGATAAAAAATAGACTTTCAAAGTTTAATACGGGACTTCAAATTTTTTTTTCAAAAATCTATACAACGCCATTACAAAGTTACCTCGGAGGACATTTTTAAAATATATATGTAGTTGGTTTCGAACTCATATACTTTACGACTTCTAACTGGCTGTAGTGACTCAACAATAGCAACTATTAAACACATTTAGTTTACGATATTTACATTGTGGAATTCTTTTGTTTTTAAAACGCTAAAATAAACGTAAATCAAAAGTAGAACGCCGTAAATTCGGTAATTTGAATTTGATGAAAATATATTTCGTGGGATTTTTCTTATTTTGTTTTGACCAAAACCCTCTCTACCTGAAATTACTTTGAACATTATTAAGAGGCCTGTATCTTATATTTTTAAACGAGAAATCCTTGTATATATTATATAATTTGAATCTCGGAATCGGCTCCAACGATTTTCATGAAATTTGGTATATATAGGGGGTTTCGGGGGCGATAAATCGATCTAGCTAGAAATCATTTTTAGAAAATGTCATTTCATTCGTGTTTTATCGAATACCGATCAAAGCTCGGTCTAATAGCTAGTTAAAATAAGTTGCTATTAGATTATGCTAGACTCAAGAGCATAACCTAAAACTTAAAAGCATCAACTTAGCATTGGGTTTACTAGAGAAGACTTATGAGATTTGATTCTATTTTCTATCGAAACGTTGAATCGTTTCTCGATTGTGTCTGGAGTAGGGGGCTGTTATAATTTGTAGAGGTTGTCTACCGTGTAACAAACACGTCGGCGAAGACGTATGAGCTTCCGGTAGAGGGGCGGAAAAATGATACAGGAATGTACAATCGAAGAAATTGATTCATAGGCGGTTGACATGCGGTTGACGGAACTACGTAGTTTGGTCGCGTTACATCAAATCCAGGCGACAGATCACAATTAACATTGAATTGACATGATCCGACCAAATGACATGAGTCTGTCAACTGCCTATAAATTAATTTCCTCGATGGTGCCATAGACCTGGGGCCAGTGACAGATTTTCATGACCAAGTCCCTCCCAACCGAAACTTCGTAAAATGACTAAGGGACTTATACTATAAATACTCGCGACCGTCAGCTGCGACTCCGTTGGTGGGTTGGGCAGTGGCAGCCGCCCAAAGATGAAGAAAAAAAAATTTCCAGTCATTTCCTCTCATTTGAAAATTCATCAGAGTAAAGTTTATGTTGTATTTTGAAAGAAAAACATAGTCAGCTGATCATAACAACTCAAAACTCACAAATTAAACATACCGCCAAATAACATAAGAAATGTTATTTCCTCCCGGATGAAAATTAATCAGAGTATTGTTAAAATACTCTATAGTTTGTTCGTTCTAAGATGATATGGGTGACAGTTCTCATATTCCTTGCTACGGAATTTTTTTACAAGAAAACAAAAAAAAAACAGAATGTAATAAATTATATTCCATCTACAAAAATAAATGTTTCCTGTAATTGTAAATGAATAAAAATGAAAAGTTGCTAAATGCTAACTTATTGGTATAAAATTATAAATATTAACTCTGAAATAGAAGTATAAAATTATTGTTACGAAAATATTTGAAAAATGTCAGATGCATGAAACGGAACTTATGTCAATAGAGATTGACACAGTTGAATCGAAATCAAATCGATAAAAAAGGGCGGCCATCTTAAATCGCCGGCTTCACTCTGAAACATCAGTACGAAATCGATAATTTCGATTGCAATTCCTTTACGAGGTGATTCGATATTTTTAAATTATTCGATTAATTTTTTTAGGTTTCTTCCCTACTACTGTCAATTATAATGTGTCACGCATATCATCTTAAAACGAACAAACTATAGTAAACAAAAAAAAATCTGCTATCTGTAAGTCAAGGCAAAAGTTGTCAGCTGATAAATTTCAGTAGGTCATAGATATTAGATGCTATGCGTTACAACTTTCAAGGAACCAGCTGACAAACTTTCCACTGAGATACAGCAAGCTGATATTAATTTTCATTCATAGTAGCATAATGAACGATCACCAGGTAAATTTTTAGCTGAGAGGAAATGACTGAATTTTTTTTTATTTCTTCATCTTTGGGAGGCTGCCACTGCCCACCCCACCCACGGAGTCACAGCTGACGGTCGCTATTATTCATAGAATAAGTCCCTTATGCATTTTACAAAATTTCGCCCGGGAGGAAATCATTGACCAAAAATTTACTTGGCTCCCGGGCCACCATCGGATATATTGATTCATAGGCAGTTGACCTACGACGTTTGATCGGTTTATATCAATTTAATGATAGCTGCGGTCTGCCATCTGGGTTTGACGTAACGCGACCAATTTACGTAGGTCCGCCATCTGCATATGAATCAACTTCTCTGATTGTACTTTATAGGCCTGTAACATTTTTGTCAGAGAAATTTTCGGTGATTTATTATAAATATAGGCTTTTAAGCATTTTGTGTATCATCCCACAAAAAAAATACGTATTAAGTTATGAATGCAGTCATGTTATTTAGAAGTTGAGATCATTTAGAACAAGATACCATTCGTAATTAAAAATAAAAATTGTGGGCAGTGGGTGAGTACATAAATGCTTAACAGTGACCATGTATACTGTATAGTCCGGTCACCGAACACGTGGGAATTCAGCTATTGACTGACCGCCGTACCCAGAGACATTTAATTATGATTAACCTTCAATTTAATGAAGAGTTTGACAGATAATGTCTTATTAATTAATGTCTTATGTCAATGAATTAATTACATTTAAGCAATTAATGTTCCACTCTGATTGCGGCAGTTATTCTCTTATTTTTACTCTACATACAAATTTCTTTTACTTGCGCAAGAATATTTGGTCACAAAATCGTTTTCACAGATGTGAGAGTAGCCATATTTTTTATTGAGTGAGAGATGAGTTGGTAGCGACCACCGATTTTCGAAATAATTATTTTTGTGTTATGTGGTAGTGACAGATCATTGACCTAATTTCTACATGCTTGGGAATCTGACCATAACTAAAAGTTAGACACAAGCTTGCACTTGCTTCGATAGACGAAATAAAATTGCATAGCATAAAGTAGGTAGGTACTTACCTATAACTTAATATTTATCAAAGTTATCTAATACTTTCATTCTTTTTGCAGGCGAGGAACAAGCCTGCAGACGGAGGGGGTTACGGCAACCAGAAGAATGCTTCAGGACAGAAGGCGTCGCAACCATGTCAGAAAGGTATGCGGAAAACCACTTGAGTTTGAACTCTCTATGAGTTGAGGTACAGAATAAAGATACGCTTTTATATGTCAAACTCTGCTTTGAATAAATAAATTAATAATTAAAATATTTATCAGACTCGTTAGACGAATAAGTCTGGCAACACTACACCACATCACACAGTAGAAAATACTCGTATCTGTCGTATCTTTGAAATTGTATGTGCTAGCGATGTGATATTGAATAGTTATGTTTTTACTGAGTTATCTGATATCATATTGTGATGCGCCCGATGTTGCTCTTGTATGATTTTTATATCACGTCACACACTTCAATGTAGATCTGGGATATTTTTTTAAATTGTGACCTAATTCTTAACAGGTGGTCCCAAAACGCCGGTCAAGCCGTCCGCACAAAAGGGGGCCGCGAAGACCGCGCCGCCGAAGCAGGCTGCCGCCGCCGCCAAAACACCCCAGGGGAAAAAGAAGAAGGGTCACAAGCACCAGCAGTACGAGCTTATTGTTACTATTAACCTGGTGAGTGTTAAATGAGCAGAGAGTCTCCTGATTCTCTCGTGTTTAGTGTTTACCTAATTTCAAATAACATGTTTCGTCGTAACGAAGTTGCGAGAAACAAATTCTAATTATCGTAGTCAATCACTTCAAATATTAAAAGACGTAGCAAACTTGGTGTAGTACCTAATACTTAGCAAGAATATATCGTCCTATATTTGTTTTACAAAACTACCTACGTGACAGTACAATAATTTCTTGTTCGAAGCATATTTATTTCCTACTATTTTACAATGAATATTGCAACTTAAATCATTGCGTTTTAAAAACTACAGGAGAAATTATTGTACGGTCGTAAATCGATTGTAGGACCGGCGCAACAAACTACCGGATAATAGTTTGGTCGCACTCCACCGGCCTTGCCAGGGAAAATTGATGTTTAGCACAAACAGTACTTAATTTCTAGCGCAGAACAAAGCGCTTTCGGAAACTGCTACTTGTGGCACGCAGCTCTGCCTGTGTTAATGCACAAATTAAAACGGCTTTTTAACACCTTAGGCCGCTTTTCCTGTTATGCATATTTGTCATCCGCTTACTGTTGCACATGGCTTCGCATGCAAAATTTCAAACTTTAAACCTCATATTAACCCCTCACTTTTAAAATTTAAGCATTATAGATGTAGTGTGATAGCCACATAATCTTTAACTACTTTCGACATTTATATTTTAGAGTGACGCTCAATAATAATTCATGAAGTTTTCTGGATGTATTTGAATTGTTTGTTTATACTGAATAGAGTTTATACTTAAATAGAAAGATTAGTATAATATAGTTATACTGTATTTATCGTTATGCAGCACTATGACCAGTTAGTCATTACTCATTATACAGTGTGTTTGTGTAAACACCGTTGAAATCATCAAATGAGCCCGTCAAAATGAGAAACTTTTTCTAGAGAACAATGCTGGGAACTCAAAAAAAAAAATGCCGTCTTCATACCCATACGGATGCCCGGATCGGCAATTTGTATGGGTATGAAGACAGTTTTTTTTAATTCCCAGCATTGTTCTCATAGAAAAAGTTGTTCATTTTGACGGGCTCATTTGATGGTTTCAAGGACAACGGTGTTTACACAAACATCTTCTATAGGGCATTTTAATTACATAATTTCGACAATAATATGAGTAAAATGTCTGAAGCGCCATGTCACTGCGTTATGTAAAATTTTTGACATCTAGCATTCAGTGTGTAACTATTGAATATCTACTACCCTGTTGTAATAAACCCAAAAATATGTCACGTTAATATACCTTAAAATAGATACACAAAAAGATCAATAGTTTCCATGAAAATTAGTTTAACGCAATCTGCCAAAATGTCAAATATTTCCCGCGTCACCGCCATCTTGTTTGTCGGCCATTTTGCGAACGTTCCCGCCATAATTTCACGCGCTGTCGATACGGCCGCTCTGCGTAACGGCGTTAGTGTCATAAAGATAGTAATTGGATGTGCACAAATTTCGCCTGCGATCCTGTCTGGGAAGTTTTTTAATCAAATTATAATAATTTTTATTATAAGCTTATGGCTAATAGTACGAGATACGACTGCAGAACTGTGCAGGTATCGAGTACACGCCTATTACCACATTTTTACAAATATTTATGATAAGGAGAACATATTTCTATTGGGGTGCCAGTCCAAATGTGGCCGCAAATATTTAAAAAAAATTTTGAAAAATTGAGTTTGCGGGATAAAATGTAATCATAAGGTATTGAAAGCAAACATCGTTCATTTCATGGCAATGAGTATAGCCATTCCGATACATTTTTGCATCCATAACGTATATTGATCTTTTATATATCAAATGGAAGCTTATTTTCCTCTTATTATTGTAATATAGGTGTGCCTAGTTAAATCTGGCCGCAAATAAGGGGTGCCGGCTGTCAAAGATGGCAAAGTATCGAAGGTTGAGGGAAATGGAGCTAGCGCGAAACATTACGGGATAGTGATAGTACATCATGTTAGTGTACTTAAACATCGGTTCAAACAATAGTAATAATCGGCCAATTGCGAGTCGGACTCGCTCACGAAGGGTTCCGTACTATTTTTGTGTAGTGTAGTGCGCAAAATTAGGCCAAAATTTGTGTTTTTTGTATGGGAGCCGCCCTAATATTTTAATTTTACTTTAATTTTATTATTGGTAAATTGCACATATTTTAATTGAAGATTTCGTGAAATTTTAAGGTGCCCATCTGTTGCCATTATCGACATAGAGCGAAAAAGGCCAAAAAATCACGTTTATTGTATTCAAATTCAAATGTCTTTATTGCCAGAATGTTATAGTTATTGAATATAGTTAATATAAATTTGAACATACTTAAAATTTATTTTGTTTTTAGTATTTGTTGTTATAGCGGCAACATATTATTACAAACTACATAGTCTGTGAAAATGCCAACTCTCTAGCTATTACCATTCTTTAGTTACAGCCTTGAGCCTGGAGACATACAGACAGACGGACAGACGGACAGACAACCAAGTCTTATAAGTAATAGGGTCCCGTTTTTGCCCTTTGGGTACGGAACCCTAGAAACGACCAAATAAATTAATACTCTACAAGAATTTAAAAGTTTATTCAAGTGTTAAATTGTCTTCACTCTTCCTGAAGATATTGAAAAAAAAATATTAGGTAGGCTCTATTTTGAAGGAGAAATATAATTACCATAATTATCATATTTAACCTCGATTTACTGTATCCGTTTCTATCATAATACATGTGCCTGCGCAGGGTGAAGCGTGATGGCAATTATAGAAGGGCAATAGTTTCTTCGTTTAAATTCTACTGTATCCGCGCGCCCTCTGTGTTGGTTGTTGAGTAGGAAATTTGATTGCCACTCGGTAGGACATCCATTAAATATATTTTATGCTGCTAATCCCTAGTTTTTGAGATATTCTGACAAAAATTTATCTCGTAATAGCGTTGTTGAGAGGTAAAAAAATGTGGTTGCTATGAAAAAAGTCTGTTAAAAAGAGCTCAGAAACCTGTCATTATTCTCTGAATTTTTATCGCTGTGCTTATTGTGCGCATAATACCAAAGTTTTGTTAATTGATCACAAAGTATTTTATACATTTGAAACCTTTTATTATTTGTTTTTTTATTTCTCTATAAACCAGGCCTTTACATCCATTGTGGATGATTTATACAGTATTTTCAGAGCGAAGTAACCAATTAATATACTATAGTGCCTGGGACGAGATTTAAATGTCCGTATGGTTGCCCAAGCACATACGGCATTCTCGCAACATAGTCGGCCTAGTCCAGAGGAAAGAACTAGTCAATACGTCTGGGACAGACTATGTGCGGGTTTCCTCACGATGTTTTCCCTCACCGTACGAGCGTCCGTACTTGAGATCAGAAAATGTCTCATTGGTACACGCCTCGAACCTGCACCCTCTACGAGTGCGAACCAAAGGTCCATTAGGCCACGGACGCTCATATTTTATTTCTTTCTTCAAGGCTTTATAAATAGCCCTTTGAAAAATAGTATCAAACATCAAAGCAAATAATAAACATAAAGTTTTAACTCCCTTCGCACCAGCTTTGTTAAGCGGATTGTCGTTATTTTGTCTCTATATAAGTTTTAATCATTTGTTTGACAAGTATTAATAACTTTAGTCAAAATAGTTGAAGGTTTCTTAATTAGTTCGGCTGACGTTTCTCCTTGGAGTTTGGACTTAAATTCCTGGTCATGACAATACTAACATTGTTGAGTATAGTAACATAGGACAGATGATGACTATAATAATAATATACTTAATTTGTAACTTTCGTGACATTACTCTCGTGTTATTCACTATTGGACTTCAGTAGCTCAGTGTGCTGCCTGTGTGCCTCGCGTAATCAAATTTTTCCTTCCTGATTATTAATTATTATAGTCAACGAGCCAAGAACAAGAAAATCGCTCTATTTTCTCTTCTATTTTGATCTGGACGCTATTTGAAATTAGAATGATTTTGTCAAAACCAAAAGCATTGTAAATAATTAAAAAATGATCGTTTCGATTGAAAATGAAATTGTTTATTGTGATGCATTAAAACAATGATATTCTATAAAAAAAACTCAAAGCAGATATGTTACTACCGCGCGCGTTGTGAAGACTCAAATACGACCCAATTGGGTCGTCTTTTATTTAGTCTGTCTCTTTTATGCAAGTGGCATTTCGTATCTTTTGTTTCATCACTTATCTGTCAAAGTCCAATTTTGAATTTGAAAATTGTTCGGAAGAGATTTAAGCCGGAAAATAGTATGAACTTAACAGATCTGTATAAGTAGAATATCATTGCATTAAAATATTTTAATTGAGTAACGAAAACGGTTTTTTGAAATAAATGAGCATTAACAATAATATTTTATTAGGATTAAGGTGGAAGACGGAAACGTTTTGTGATTTATTTGTTCTCTTTTGTGACGTGGCGTTTCAAAAATATTTTGTTCTGTTTATAGTTTGCGAGCTGGCCAAGAAGACTGTCATATTACTCGTTACATTGCGTAATAAGTGCGTGATGTTGTTGGCAAAAATTGCAGTACACTTTGTCGACCTGTCACACGCGCGTGTCAGTGCCATACTCAATTAAAAAAGAATGAATTCGAATTATGAATTGTGAAAAAAAGTAATCGTGTCATTGCCAAAAAAAAAAGTTGTAGTCATTATTGATTTTTTTATAGTGCACGTTTTGTTACAACATTGGTTTATTGAACTGTATTAATAAAGGTCATTGTCACTCGTCGACAATAACATTTTTGTGACATAGTTGGAGCAGCTGCATCGTGTTTGTATTTGAAAATGGAACGTTTTTTGAATTCAAAAAAAGAATACTGGCTTCTTTCGTGAATCGAATTTTAAGTGCATCCTTCAGGACAACTTCAGGATTTAAACATTTTCATTTAATTGTTATGAACTGTTAAAAGTATGATAATTTCGTTAAAGTGTTAAGAATTTCAAGCTATGGCGGCGTCTACTGAAGATATTTATAACAAAGAATATAAAAGAATTCGTAGACTTACAAAAGATCTCGCTCTTCGCCAAATTTCAGTACGTTTCATAATTTAAATTTTATTTTTATCTCTTAAATACATTTCTATTCTAAAAGCTCTTTAAATAAAACTGAGACGCCCTCTATGGCTCAGTTGGTGGGCTGTTGGTAGCTCAAGCTCAAGCGGGTTCGAATCCCGCCGACGGAACGAAAAGTTTTCAAAGTTCCTGGGTCATGGATGAGTATAAATAATATGTGTATCATATAATCAAATTTTTTAATATATTATGTATAGTATAAAAGTATTAAATCATATATTTCCGTTGTCTGGTACCCTTAACACAAGTCCTTCAGGTACTTAGCACGGGGCCAGACTGACGTGGTGTGAAGCGTCCATAGATATATTATATTATGATTATTATTTCATCTATTGAAACGTTGAGCGCTTTTATAAATCGATAAAAATATTTATATCTTTAACTAACATGATAAATACGCATATCTATCTATCTGTCTGTTACCTTTCAATGCTTAAACTCCTCAATTGATCTGGATGAAATTGATTTAACGGTTCGGGTCCATGGGACCCAAACTACGTGTACACACTAACCTCGTAAAATGTGCAGTTCTCGCGCGGTAAACAAAATATTTATGTGCAAAAAAGTTGCAGGCAACATCTTGTTCGGAACAACACAGGCCAGACATTTTGGTATATGTTCCTTTTAAATTAAAAAAAAAAATGTTTACTGCTATTAATGCGTTGGAATTTCCCTGGTTTAAATGTTATTTTGAACGAGGAAAAATCCGTTATTTTCTAAAAACTTGTTATTTTCTAAAAGTAATCATTACAATGTTTTTTTCAGTCAGAGTATGGACTTACGGAGGATCAAGTTGCAGGTAAATGTTCAGCTTAACTATTATCAATTAAATTCGAAATAACTCTTATCGTCTAGACATAGATTTGTAAAGACTAGATAAAGACTAAATACGTTAATACTTAAATAGATTGATACAGACTTGGTATTATAGATAATAGACCTAAATATCTCTGTATCTAAACCATTGTTACTAAAATATAATTTCTGGACAAAGGCCTTCCCCTAAGTCCTACTTTCTGTCGTACTAGAGGTACCGTAGGCCCGCCTGGCTTGTTTATATCCAGCTCATCTAGCAATTTTTGGCCACGTTGGGACTGCTAGCAGATCTTATAATATGCTTAAAAAAGTCACTGCTACATGAATCCGAAATATCCACAGCCGAAATATAATCAGCCTACTTAAGGGCCGGGACACAAAAACACGGCACGACGTCGTACGACGGACGTCGTGCCGTGTTTTTGTGTCCCGGCCCTTAGGGTCAGTTCAGACTGCAACGCGACGCGTAGATACATTTCTTAATGTATGTATGTAATGTATGGCTTTGTCAGACTTGCATGATGTCTCACGCAATTGAAGTCTGTCAATTTAATACAAATTTAGAATTGCATATACACGTCGCGTTGCGGTCTGAACAAATTGACCCTCCGACGACATTTTTAGTCAATTATTATGACTAGTTCCTCACCTGATTGTAAACTGATTCCAGAGTTTAAAGAAGCGTTCATGTTGTTCGACAAGGACGAGGACGGCACCATCACTATGGCGGAGCTCGGCGTCGTCATGCGGTCGCTCGGCCAGCGCCCATCAGGTGAGATGCAGCTCGTTTTGTACAGTGCTTTGTAACAAAACTAAGTGATAAAACTTTAGGGTAAGTATGTGTAGGGACACATATTCACCCTAAAGTTTTATATATCATTTTCAGCGCTGTTACTTTCACAGCGAACTCTATAATATTATGAAGTCATAATCTATACTTATTATAAAACAAAGTTGCTTTTTTTTCCCTTATGTCCTTTGTTTCCTTTAATCTTTAAAACTACGCAACGGATTTTGATGATTATTTCAGTGTTAGATAGCCCATTTATCGAGGAAGGCTATAGGCTATATTTCATTACGCTAAGACTAATAGGAGCGAAGAAAATATAGAGGAAAAAGTGGAAAAAACGGGGAAATTATTTGAAAGGGCTAACTTGAACGCGCTAATCTCAGGAACTACTGGTCCAATTTAAAAAAAATATTTCAGTGTTAGATAGCCCATTTATTGAGGAAGGCTATATGCTATATTTTATCACGCTAAGACTAATAGGAGAATGTGGAAAAAACGGGGGAAATTATTTGAAAGGGCTTATTTCGCGAACTAGTGGAGCAATTTTTATGTTATTTGGCACGGATAAGAAGTAGACCACGTGAAGGATCATAGGCTACCGATTTTAATATTTTTTTCAGTGGCTATATTTTATACCCGTGCGACGCCGGGGCGGGTCGCTAGTAAATTATATTATGAAGTAAATAGAAGAAATAATATAGAGTTTGCTGTGAAAGTAACAGCGCTGAAAGGTCTACCTATACTGTTCAGTCTCTCTACGTTTTAGGGTCAATTCAGAACGCACCGCGTCGCGTAGATGCATTTCTATATTTCTATGGACTTGACAAAGAGGTACGAAGATTTTGGCCGACCTACTGTCGACCGCTATGTTTTTTCGCGTTCACTAATTATTTTTTTCAAAAATGGATAGCTTACATCAATACAAACAAAAAATAATCTTGGACAAATCTACGTAAAGTGTGTGTAATTGATTACACTGTCGGTTCTTGATAGAAATTCATTTTATAAACAAATGAAACACAATATTACGGGCACTTTTTCCACTATATTAATTAATATAGTGGTTAATTAATAAGTATTAATTAATATAGGGGTTTAAATTGTAATTAATTAATATAGTGGAAAAAGTGCACGTAATATTGTCTTTCATTTGTGTATACGTAAAGTGTCACATTTCGAGGATTTGAACTGCCAAAGTTGCAATATCAATTGGTAAAACTTTGGCAGCTCATATCATCGAAATGTGACCCTTTGTGTAGTTTTGTCCAAGATTATTAATTTTTGTTTGTATTGATGTAAACTGTAAAGCATTTCATTTTTGAAAAAAAAAATATAAATATCTTCATATCCCTTTACAAGACGTCTCACGCAACAATTGAAATTCAATTCAATTCAGTACAAATTTAGAAATGCATAATTGCGCGTTGCGTTGCGGTATGAATAGACCCTTCAGTATTAAGTAAGTAATAGTCCCTTAAGGGGAAGACAGCTACTACTTCGACATCTTTGTGCAGTTTTCTAGACGTATGTATTTCATTGATTGACACAAAAAATATGTTATTTTTGATTATAGTTCTAACTAAAGTAATAATACAATATATGCTTTAAAAATTTGTTTATTTGATACCTTTTACAAAAATCCAAACATTGCCGGATTTAATTTTCGGTTCTGACATCTAGATTTCCCATAATATTTATTTTTTCCTCTAACAAACGAAAAATGTATCCACGCTACCGAGTGAACACTTCACATCTCTGTCTCTCTGGCATGAAAATCGACACAGGTGCGAGAGTGATGCGAGATCAAGGTCATTGGCAGTTGTCAGCGTCTTAAGCATTACCTTGCTTAGCACAAACGGTAACGTATTCTGACGCGAGTTTTACATTTTTTACCAAGAGCCACGTTAAATCTTTAACACCATAATATTTAACAACGAATTATTTACAAAAACGTAGCAATAATATAACACGTTGATTGCTCAGAAATAGAAATTGGCAAGCGCGCGACGTTATTTAAAATAGTTATAAATAACTGTTTGTTTGTTTTATATGATTTTATATTCGCATTGACACCTTTGATGTGTTTTATTACATGATATTATTTCAATTTAATAGTTTTTCTTCTGAAAATAACGTTTATTGCGTAGCGGAATTTCCGGTCTATCAAGAATCCAAGATAATGATCATTATCAATCCTCTAAATTGTGCTAAAGTTCTTTAAATCTGGCCGCATGCAAACGTTTGTCGTATACGATTTCCGAATTCGTTTTCCGTAGTCGGAAATCGTAATGTAATGAATCAGTAGAAAATACATTAACTGACGCACACGATCGCTTTTTTCGAACGGGACGAATTCCGCACGTTCGTACCAGGTACCACAGTATTTGAAGAGTGGTTACTTCACTCTAAAATACTGTATAAATCATCCACAACGGATGTAAGAGCCTTTTGTTTAAGTATCCCGTAATTTTAATCATTAAATAGTGTTTTAAACACGTTTTAGATATAAACAGCATGTCTCTTCAAATACATCACCTTCTTAAAGATATGTGAACCGTGCGAACATTCCATTACATAACACCTCTCGGGTTTTTGGTCTTGGAATTTAGTAAGGTGCTTTGAAAATATTTCGTACTAGATGACGGCCGCAACTCCGTTTGCCAAAATTTGTTTATCACACGGTAACTGTACATTTTCCCGAGACAAAACGTATCATAATTTCCCAGGACTCAAAGCATCTACATACCAAATTTCAGCGTCGGTTCAGCGGTTTGGGCGTAAGTCGCGATCAGCGGTGATATTATGGGGCTTGATAGGTTAATTAAAATATTATATAATAGTTATTACTTATATTTTAACTACAGCACTTGAAATATTTATTCTTTAACTTTTACGCAGCTAATAGCAATGACCCACATCTTTGTATTGCTTTTATTAATGATTTATAAATTGACAATGTTTATTTAATGTCTACTCAATTTTCATAAGTTGTTAATTAAGCAGGTTATTATACTAATATATTTTAATTGCATTGAACCGAGAAATATTAATCGCCACTTATTTTAATCCCAAGCTTTATATTATCTGTATGTAAATTGTAATGTCAGACATAATCTAAAGGCAGATAACACCTACGTGATTTGTTCAGGTTACACCAATCCTTGCAAGCCAGTAAGTCTATATTGACTTGGTGTCACTCGACCAAATTTATATTAAAGTAAAGCTAATTAGCTGATGCTTAATTTGATTTATTTATATTGTGGGATATGTGCGTGAAGGCCAAAGGAAGATCTTCCGACTGAGCGAGGTGGTATGCTCGGTCAGGCCGAAGCCCGCGTGATACATTTCAACTGTCGTATATATACCGCCGCGCTTAGAAAACTTCGATAGTGCGATGCAGGAATGTTAGGCGAATTGTGGGTACCGCCACATCACTCCCCCCCGAAGACCGGGTCGAATCTTGAAGTCTTGTCGCTTGAGTCGCCAGTGCCAGTGAGTTCCAGTGAGTCGGAACTGTTGCAGTGAGTCCCAGTGAGTCGGAACTGTAAGCTGCTGCACGGGATCCAGTGAGTCGGATAAGCTGCCGTGCGGGGCCGATGCTACGTGCTGACCAGGAGAGATGTGCTCTGCTTGCTGACCGGTCGGTATAGTGAGAAAGCCCGATGATGCCGATGCGGAGTCGCCCAGGCCGCGGTACATTGCGGCTAGTGGACGAGGTACCCGATGAGGCGATGCTGGCTGGCGCGGTGCGGAGGGGCGGGGAGTGATGATGATGAAGGAGGCGTGTTCTGTCGAGGGTCACCAATGTGGGTATAATGCGTGAAGGCCAAAGGAAGATCTTCCGACTGAGCGAGGTGGTATGCTCGGTCAGGCCGAAGCCCGCGTGATACATTTCAGCTGTCGTATATATACCGCCGGGTTTAGAAAACTTCGATAGCGCGATGCAGGAATGTTAGGCGAATTGTGGGTACCGCCACAATATGAATCCTAATTTATTTAAATGGACTTGGCTTTTGTCAGGATAGGTCTTCATTGCAAATTGCTAATTCAAGACAGTGGCGTGGGAGACGGGCGAGGGAGAATAGTACGAAATACACCTTAAAATTCCTCTATTGTAATTCTTATTGAGCTTCTACTATTAGAGATTATGAAACAATGACAATTAGTCGTAATAATTTCCAATTGAAACTATGGCGTCCGCCGAACACTTGAATGCGAGCGCCTTCAACAACCGAATATAATTTAGAACCATTTTCTTCTTCTCCTTCTTTTCTTATCCATAGACAATAATCCATAGTTTTGCCATATTCGGCCAGTACCATTTTAATTGGCCGCCTATTCAGTGTTTAGCGTTACGTCAGAGCGATAACTCTACTTCGTTCGGAAATTACCAATTACAATATTAATCTAAGTACTAAAAAATCATATTTGAAGTACAACTATTTCGGCAGCGCCGTCATATTTTTTTACTGTTTAATAATAATGTTATTATGGAAATTATAAAATCGTATTATAACATTACAATCAAGAAATTTAATTAATTATGAATGATCTTAAAAAAGCGGTACTTCACGTTTGTAGGCCCCGACGAGATTCGAACTCGTGATCTCCTGTTTACTAGACAGGCGCTTTAACCAACTAAGCCACGGCGCCGACGTTTGTTCCTGCGAAATTAGCCTGCAGTATCAACAAGACATCACGATATTTATTCAAGTGGGTACGAGTACTCGTAACGAGTTTCATTTCAAGGTAGCCAAGATAATAAAAAGTCTAGGTCAAAGCTGATTTTGGATTAAATTTAAATATGGTAGAGATAAACTACGACAACATGGCGCGCCCCTCCAAAATTCAAAACGTTTGAAATGCGTTGTGAAACGTCTGAAGCGTTGTCTAATATCTTGCGCGATCGGCTGGTTATGATTAATAATTGATCAACAAATCTTGGTAATAAGTGACATATTATGAGTACTGGTTGATTGGTTGAATACTTACTACATACAAACTCTTTCATAATGATGTGACTACACACATTGAAACAGTAATTTGGAGGGGCGCGCCATGTTATCGTAGTTTATCTCTACTCTCTATCATGAAGTTTCATTAAGCGGTATATAAGATTGAGTGTAAGAGAGCCTAAAAAGTAACTTTTTATGAATCTAGTGGCCGCACTCAGACACGTTTCAGAATTATTTTAACTGTAATTTAATGAATGAAAGAAAATTGTTAGCTTACGTCGAAATCTTCGTGTACCTAATTAAAATTAAGTAATCCACGGTAATCCTTAGATTTTTCTAAGCACGGCCGTCAATAGATAACGATTTCTTCTAAATATCCATTGCTTTTTATGTATAATATTATCTTTCTGTATAGCCCTAAAGCGCTATAAGCCGGTATGAGTAAATCCTTCGCCTATTATTACTCGTGGTATTATGATAATCCTTTATTATGCTACGATAAGACCTTAAGCTGGTGATAAATTTTGTAATTATTGAGTTTATCAAGTAGAAACCCATTGGGAGTCCAACGAACGAAGTGGTTCAAAAAACGAAAGGCCACTTACAGGTGATCTTCAAAATCCCACAGTTAAAGATTTTCGAAATAGCATTCTGAATAAATTTAATTTAAAAAATCGACTGCCATGGTGAAAATAATAATTATTATTCTCAATCAACTAAAACGTTAAATAATACTCACGAATTTCATATTCAAAGATAGCTCCCACAGAAATATTATAGTTTGGGCTTAGGCGAATCCTGAAAAAGGAATAAGAATGATACATTTTAGTTAATTTAAGAATATGATTATTATTGTTTTCACAGCCCAACATATAAGTACGAAGTCGGAATGAAATGAACAATGCAAATGCAAAAATGCATATGGAAAAGATTTTTCAGATAGCACACGTTGTAGCTGCAAAGGAACAAATGGAACAAAGGAACAAAAATCGGGTAACACTTCGAGTAACGTCATTTATATGAAAATTTGTGACCCCGTTTCTAAAATGCAAAGTTAGTGATTATTTTAATGTTATTCTGGACGTAACTTAGTATTAAATTATTAATATAGGATGATATAGGTTAAAACAAATCTATGCGAAAATACTTTAGGTTACAGGTTGAAACAAATCTATGTGCATGTATATTGTATGTGTCTCACAGAATTATTTAGTAGCAGTGAAAGAGTTTTTTCAATTATTATAAGAACACTAGCTGTCCCGGCAAACGTTTCTTTGCCATATTATATTAAGTATATCGCCCGTATTATTTTATTGAATTAGTGACTAAAATATAAGTATGTCACCATGGCAACGTCCATCGCTATCCCGTGACCCGCGTCGCATAAACAATGGTCGCTCTTTATAGACAAATAATTTGCAATAAAATAAAATTGCGACTATAATTAAAGATCTAAGCTACCCTATCTCTCAAGTTGGAAAAAAGCACACATTAAAAAACAAAAAACATTAAAATCGGTTAAGTAGTTTAGAAACCCATCGCGGACAAACATCGTGACAGGAGATTTATATATATTAGATAATATATTACTATCACTATTGATAATTTCTGCCATCGGTTGCATACAAAGTTGTAAAAGTAACGCGTCCGTGGTAATGCTTAAAATAATTTTTGTTTCCGACCATAAACACAAATATTCCAAGGCTCAAAACTCGAGTATATTCTTACTTTCAATAACTGAATGAGTAATGATGATGATAAAATTTCAGAGACAGAGCTACGAGACATGGTGAAGGAGGTAGACCAAGACGGCAACGGCACCATCGAGTTCAACGAATTCCTCCAGATGATGTCCAAGAAAATGCGTGGTGCGGACGGTGAGGATGAACTGAGAGAAGCATTTAGGTAAGATGATAGGTTCCTAGAAAATTCTCATTCTTCTGGAGAAAAAGTAGACGTATTAGGATCAAAAAGATGATGGAAATGAGCTAAAAAAATTGTCTGATCTACTCCAGATAAAACAGGTTATAAAGCAGCATTCATTTCCAACAAATCACCTCGTGATATCGATGAAGACGTCTTAAGGATGTGATTAGGACTTAAGATTCATTTTGAAAAGTAAAAAATCAAAAGAAGCAAATATAGATCAACAAAAGATGTTTATTAAGGAAGAAAGCGAAGCCACGCAAATATAATTTAAATACTTTTAATTGATCCAAATGCTGCAATGTTTCAGGGTTTTCGACAAAAACAACGATGGACTGATATCGTCAGTGGAGCTCCGGCACGTGATGACCAACCTGGGGGAGCGGCTGAGCGAAGAGGAGGTGGACGACATGATCCGCGAGGCCGATCTCGACGGCGACGGCATGGTCAACTACGACGGTGAGTACACGTGGTCAGTACTGACGTGGGCGGTGATGCACCTGATCAATCCGGGGAACCTTAAGAGATATGATGCTCATGCAGTAACAGTACAGCGCCAATGACTGACGGCAACAGTATCGGTCTAGTAATCTAGTAATGCCACACGTCGTGATGAGTGCACGGACGATGAACTAATAGCATTATGCTGAAATTATATAGTTTTTGCTACCACCAACCTGGCAACTCCTTCCAGCCTTTTGCTATTCGGATTTTACCTTCCATATCTATTTAAAAAATTTCAGCTATACTGCGTATTTTATTTTAAAACAATTTTTTTCTTATTCAGAGATTTCTCCTTTACCTGCAGCGTGTTTTATTTAAAAAAAAATTATCTTTTTCAGAGTTTGTGACAATATTGACGTCGAAAAACTAGTATGCAGAGCAAAAGCCCAAGAGAGAACGTCCCCCACAGGAGTGTCCTTACAAGGATCTCACCAAGCTTGGCGGGAAAGAAACTCTTATTTAGATCATCTGTGGACGCCATGTTGCATGTGTACAATAAAGTGAAGCCTAATCGTGCGTGTTACCCGAATAGTATCGGCTAGAGTCGTTTTGTATTCATCGCTTCGACAATGACACTGTATCTACAGGGTGTTTATGAACCTCCCATTATTTTTATAGACGTAAGTACGCTTTTGTGTTACACGCCTAAAACATCTGTAAATACTCTCATTTATACTTCACGGAGATTTAATGTATTTGTAATAACGATCAGGTTCATCGTCAGATTTTTAGGATTCCGTAGCCAAAATGGCAAAAAACGGAACCCTTATAGATTCGTCATGTCTGTTGTCTGTCTGTCGTCTGTCTGTCTGTCTGTCCGTAGGAATGTCACAGCCACTTTTCTCCGAAACTATAAGAGCTATACTATTGAAACTTGGTATGTAGATGTAGTCTGTGAACCGCATTAAGATTTTGATACAAAAATACAAAAATTATTAAAGGGGTCCCCATAGGTACAACTGAAACAAAAAAAAAAATTTCATCTGGCCTATGCGTGTGGGGTATCTATGTATAGGTCTTCAAAAATTATATTGAGGTTTCTAATATCATTTTTTTCTAACCTGAATAGTTTGCGAGAGAGACTCTTCCAAAGTGGCAAAATGTGTGTGCCCCCCCCCCCCCCCTCTAACTTTTAAAGTAGGGGCATGATAATTCTAAAAAAAATATATGATGTACATTACTATAAAAACTACCAACGAAAATTGGTTTGAACGAGATCTAGCCAGCAGTTTTTTTTATACGTCATAAATGATAAACCTTAATTAAACTTTCATTATATCAAAAATGAAATATTAAAATAAATCAAAAACCTTATAATTTCATAGAAATAATTCTTATTGCTGCTGCGGAACCCTTCATGGGCTAGTCCAACTCGCACTTGGCCGGTTTTTTAATTCTATGCTGGACGCTGTTTTTGTATTTATTATTGTCAAAGAAATCTATTTTTGAATTCGTTAGTACTAACTACTAACTACATAGGTAGTTCGTTATATTTCACGTTTTAAAATGATTTGACTTGACTGATTTCAAAAAAAATCTTTAATGATTTCACTTTGCCATTACACTTATTAGATTTAATATTTATTCAATCTATTTAATAGCCAAATTTTAATTTTTTCTTTTATTCGCTCTGTTTATTTAATGAAGATAAAAATTTAATCTTTATCTTAGACCTAGAATCTAGAATTCTAGAGGAACAGCAAATTTTTTATTTTAAAATGTCTTGATTCAAGGTCCACCAGTTCAGCTTTTATTTTTGTTCAAAGACTTAGGTACAAGTTTCATCTGTCTTGTACATGCCCAAAACAGGTAAAATCTGGTTTCATCTATTATATTATGAAAATTATGATTTTGATCACAATTCACACACACAGTTTAGTCTTACCATAATTCTTGATAAATGTGTATAGCCTATTGTAACAATTTCTATACTAATGTAATTTGACAATGCAATGAATTCAATAATTTATAAGAAACAATTAATTTTATAAGCGACATAAATATTTTTATTTTATTTTAATTGCATTTAATAAAAGTTAAGAGCAAATTGTTCTGTAGAATTCTCGATGTCCATGAAAATATAAATATTATATTAGGCACTTAAGGAACTTATAATATTATCATCAATGTTCATTACATCTAAGTCGTTTCACGCTAAAATAGGTAAGTCTTACTAAACTAGATTTTTATAAAACGAAACCTAGTCTCTATGTTAGTCATTTTGTTAAAAATAAATATAAAATAATATAATAATAAACCGCGGTGGGTTGTAAATAAAAAGAATATGAAATTGAGACTATTGAGAGTAGACAAAAATAGAAACACGCTAAGTCTATTTCGTATACTGGCTTGACAATTTGCTCTTAATTTTTACTACATTATAGTTAAATATAACGTGTTAACAACTTTTGATATTGACATAGTTTAGAAAGAGTCAAAATGTTAGGAAAAAAATCGGTTGTGTCCATTTTATAATCATAGTAGATATACACGTGGATAGATGGTGTAATTAAGTATTTTAATCGATAAATATTACAAATTCTTAGATATTGTAATTATATATTGTGTGGCGTAATAAACAGAAATATTATTATGGTGCATCTATTGCATGTGATGTTGTAATAAAATTAATTATTGTTTTTTTTTTATAAAGTACATTAAGGCGTTGTATTGAAAAAACTGTCCTTTTTACGTAATACTATTGGACCCTCAGAAATGTTACAAATCTGGTAATGAGATATACATATATTCATAGCCTCATCTAGGTTTGAGAAGAACTAGAAACACGATTAATGTATTTTGCCTCGATACATTTAATTTTCGAAATGACCTCTTAAAAATACGAAATTTGAAGATTATTTTTAAACGAAAATAGATGTATTGTAGGAAATTAATCTAATTGGTAGACACCTTTGCAACTCAAAATCGTATAGAAGCATTTTGCTCAAATACTCCTAGTTACTTTTTAAATGATTATAATTACGTTTTATCGCATGTCTTCCGAGCGAGCCGATAGCTTCTGGCTGCAGCGTATTCACGACTTTATAGTCATACAAATTAAGTATAAATTTGCCCTTGCGATAAAATTACTTTCGATATAGCGCCTTAAATACAGGATGAGTTTTTACAGTCGTTTAACTATCACTTAAGCTACAAGACTCAGATTTTGAATGGTTGGGCTCTTAAAGCTCGATGTTGCTTCGATCGTATAATATGCTATCTCACACGAGTGAAAAAAAATGGATGCAACATTCGGGATATTATGAAAATCGTGGCCCTGAACCGATCTCGAGTGTCATCGATTCTAATATTATAAATGGGATTTGTCTGCTTGTCTGTTTGTAACTTTATCACGCCTAAACCGTTGAACCGATTTTGCTGGGTATGAAGATATTTTGAGCTGCGGGTAAAGATATATAATACTTTTTATCCTGGGAAAGTTTACGATTCTCGCGTGATAAACGAATTTGGCGCAACACAGTTGCGGGCGTCATCTTGTACCTATGCCATAGAATATATATTAGTTGTACCATTTGCATTATTGCATGCTATGCATTATTACACACGAGTGAAAAAGACTGCGCTGCTACATTCAAGATATGATTCCGATTTTGAGTGTCACATTAAATAAAATTTCTGAAAAAAAAACTGTCGATAAAAATATTTAATTACACCCGCAAATTTCGAGTAGATTAGCATGTGAAGTGTTAGGATGTTGGTTTTCGTTAGTCTTCCAAGCGCGGTGGTCGACTGAACACGAGCCAAATATCAGTTCATAATAAAGGTTTATAGTAGCATGCGGGGTAGTTGATAAGTTAGGTAACACCTACCTGATATAACGAAATGTCAATGACAAGTCATGACAAATGTTCAGTGTCTATCTATAAAAAGGAACATGCTGTATAACTTTATTGGCGTAACAAAAAAAATCGAGCAGTTGAATTTAAAAGCAGAATAAATTATTGCAATATTTGACAGTGCTTAAAGTAAACTTTAACTTTTTTAGACATTTTTTTAGACATATTTGCCAGAGATTTTGAGTCAAAATTAATGTTAATTTTCGTAAGGTGTTGCAGTTCACCCAATAACAAGTATATAATAGAAGCTTGACTTAAATATTATAAAGTGGAATCTCCTTTTTGTTAATGGAACACCAAAATTAAGTGCAAAATTGAAAATATGAAATTCTGCGTCAAAATAATATCTTACGAAGTAGGGATGTCGAGAATTCAAAAAAAAAAAGTTAGACGCTTAGAACAATAATTAAAAATTGTAAATCGAAGATATCATTAAGATAAACGAATTTCTAAAATTTCGGCCAAGAAATTGCGAAAGAGGTAAAATAGATTTAGATTAAAATATATTAATGTTATCGAAATACGAATATAGTATATTTAGCCTACTACAAATGTTATATGATTTATTTATCAATGTGTAAATCATAAATTTCATATTTAATTATATTTATGTAATAGGAATGTTATTTTTTAAACAAAATTATGACAATAAAATTTAATAAAGTCCGGTCAATTTACAGTTCAAATATAATTTAAATCAATTGAAATATAACATTGCGCATATCAAAAGCAATAAGAGTTTATTTTTAATATAAAAGATGTATATTGAATTATATTTTAAGATTTTAAAAGAGTAAAATATTATCTATTAATAAGTTGAGTAAATTTTTATTTTTATTTAATATCACAATTTAACAAGATTTAAGCTACGAGCACCATCAGCATTTTGCTATTCTTCGTCTATATATTTTTTAAATTAAGGCTTTTAATACCTATAAATCTTAAATATTTTAGTATATTTATTATAAATATTTGATACGACAACAGCTAATATAATATTATATATAATCAGAGCGCTTCCTAATAAAATTTATTGACATAATATACGAACTTGCTTTTGATGATACATAGTTACTTTGTTTTGATTAACTTATGCACTATGTTTTGTATCTGTTATTTTTTCTGTTAATATTATACTTATTGTGTATATTTATCTAATTTAAGCAATTGTCTTTCAAGGGTAGATACCATAGATGAGAATTATTGTTAAAATTGCTTGTAATTATTTTTCCTCTTTTTTTGATCCAATGCGTACTATAATTTGAAATATACTAAGTATATTTTTACGAATCGTACACTAACGATCGCACTCAGAGACGAATATATTTTACTTAACTGCAATTAAATGAAGATTTTGTCAGATAATTTGTGGAATTTTGTCAAAATCTTCATTTATTCCAAATTAGTACCGTAATTTGTGGTGAATAGGGATAAAACTCAACTTTATAACGACTTTGTGAATAATTTTTAAACAAAGTAGTACCTAAAAAGGATTTCATTACTTGAATCTTGTCAATATCTTTATTATTAAATATAAAATAATGGAATAAACATTGAGAATTATTCAAAACACTAAAATTTATGCTATCCCTATTCACCCACAATTAGGGGTCATCGGAGATGCAATAGAAGTCAATAGGGAAATCTCCTAGGGCTGTTCCATGTATATTTAACCTTTTAACCGCCAAGGTCGGAATAATCCGACAAATATTTTCGTGCCCATTTCGCCAAGGTCGGATATTTATGACCACTACCACTTCTCGGTTAATCTGCCTTTTTTGTTTGATATCACTGTATTATATTAAAATAATGATTATACTTGGTAAATAGTTAATGAAGTAATAATTTACAATTGATTACACTTTAGTTTCTTAATTAGAAGACCTAAAAATAATGTCTAAAGTTAAATAAATTACCGAAAATATTCTTAGAAAAGTGTATTGATGTCCAATACCCGAGTCGGAAAATTCCGACAGTAGGGACGGGACATAAGCAATGATTTACTGATACAAAAATCCACATAAATTAAAACGTTTCTGTTTATACTAACTAATTTATTATAAAACAAACAAAGCAATAGTTACTGAACAAATAAATGTGTTTATTTTACTTAATTTATAATAAATATAGTATAAAAATGTCGATGATTGAATTGACGATTCCCATCCCTAGCCTTTAGAAACGAATGTTGTCAGCACACACTGCGCCACGGTCGGAAAAAGACGACCGCTTCTGACGTTAAAGCGAGTGCCGCCTTCTAGAATTTTTCACTAGTGTGGTACTTATGATGATGCTATCGATAAATGTGATTGCAGTGGATTTTATAAAGAGTTTTATTATGTTTTTTGAATTGTTGTTTTTCTCTATGACATATTATTATGTCTAACATATTGTCCTTTAATATTATAATTTTTTCTGTATTTTTCCTTACTTATTAAACCATTTTATTTTATAAAATAAACCATTTATTTATACCGTGGATATTTTAAAGTAATATTTTAGAATATCCACAACAGTGATTCAACATGATTACAGCTGAAGAATTAATACGTATCTTGGAAGGTAATGAAGACGAAGAATTTGAATCAAACGAAGAGTTTAACATTAATGAAGAGGATATTTTTTGCATTGTTGTATTTAACGGCCCCTCGCCCACTATGATAGTAGCGATGCAGAAGAAGCGCAAGACTTCATCACTACTAACGCGCGTTAAGGCACTACGATGTTGCCACTTTTTAATTTCATGCCTTTTTTGACAGACTGCAGTTATAACGGGTTTTCCGATAAGAACTTGACAACTTTTTTCAAAATAAAATGAAAGCCATTTGAGATACTCATTTCAAAAAAATTAATAACAAATATCGGGAATTATGTCACTTCACTATTTAAGCTATTTTTATCTAATGTTTTTGCCAGCGTTGTATATTTACATACAACATTATGGATTCAAATACTAGATATCAGTTTATACTTAATATAAATTATAAATTAAGAAATAAATTATCGACATCGAAAAAGATAAGTATTGCACATCACTATTTGTTGTAGGTATAAATTTTTCAATATACGGTGCTGGCGCGGCGCTAGAGGCACGACAATTGATTATAAGCTCGGCGGTTAAAGGGTTAATTATGTAATGTCTATATGATGAATATTTATTTATTTGTTTTGGAAAAGCAACAGCTTATGAATATAATGAAATAGAACCAATACTATATAAAAGAAAGCCAATAATATATATATATATATATATATATATATATATATATATATATATATATATATATATATATATATATATATATATATATATATTCCTTAATTAATCACTATTATACCTCATCATAATATTATCGAAACAAAAATACATGAAACTTTGTGACATAGAAATCCTATCAGTCACTTACTAAAAAACTTCTTATTGTAATCTGATCGAAATTTAGTACTTTTGGTATTTGGTATAGGACATAGGTAAATTAACCCTCGTCTCTGAATGCGTCAGTAATGTTCTGTGGCCCTTAGCAGTCTTGTAGTAAGTATTTCAAAGTTTTTTAACAACACTATTTTGCCACCCCAGTCTAGTAGACACTTATTTTATTTTTATTTTTTATTATAAAATTTGGGGCCGTCTATGGGCTGTTCGCCCATATCCTTTTTTTGTTGTGGACACTTATAGGGTGAAGCCAAACGAGCGTATTTTGTGAGTTATGAGTCGCAGAATTTTGGTCAGGTAAATATCTTTTTATACAAATCATGACTCACAAAATTACGCTCGTGTGAATCAAACAGCACTTTTGTATGAAACTGAATGCAGCAGAATTTCTGCCAGCCGAAGTTCTGCGACTCACAAGTCACAACCCACAAATTACGATCGTTTGGCTTCACCCTAATAAGTCTCCACTAGACTTTGGTGGCAGAATAGTATTGTTAAAAAACTTGCATTTGGTGAAAACTCACATTGCAGTTCCTTATGTTTATTCTAATGCATATTTTTATTGTTTGCTAACGATATTCTATGACACAGTTATATTATAAATAATTGTATCCAACATAATAATATGCTTAAACTATGAAATACAAAAATTATGTACTTAACGCTAATTTTCCTGGTATGCATAAATTATACTAATGTTTTACACATGACAAAAGTGCTACAAATAAAATTTTGCACGACTGCTGTATGAGAATAGCGAACTGCGCAGTTCTTATTTAGTTACAATTTCTAATGGATTTACAATTAACCATAAAGATGTTGAAAAGGATGTAATTTGTCACTAACAGCCGTACTCAGACTCAGAGACGTTTGATGATGATTAAGTGTTTGATATACAGGGTGCAATTAAACCTTCCTGCCAGATTTTGATATATTGCCTTGTGAAAAATAAAAATATTTACACGTATTTTTTCTTTTATAGTCACTCAGTACTAAAATGTTGAGAAATAGCTTCCGAAAATTATCCTAAAATAAGACTACAATTAATGGACACGATGCGTCGGCCGCGCGTGATGTGCCCCCATGTGACCATTCTGCAACGATTTTAAATGGGATAAAATATGTGATTAAAAAAAATAACACCATTTTTTTGTTAAATGGACTCTCCTATGATACCTAAGCCCTGGAAAAATATTGGCAGGAAGGTTTAATTGCCCCTATTTTAATAACACTTGTAACTTATCTACTTCATAACCTAGATAATATATCTGGCTACACATAAAACATAAAAACTGGACCTAAAGCCTCCATTTATGGGAAAAAACGGAAAGTTTTTTCATGTTACTTACCTTATTCTTCCACTCACGTCTTGAATTATCCGTCAAAAAATTATGGGAAAAAATACTTTATATGGCAACACTGTGAGCCTTATGTCAAATTTAACATAAACGATAACCGACCAAAACTGATCGGTTACGGTTATCGTTAAATATGGCATCATTTTAACCATTGCTCGACAGTTGATTTGGCATTTTGTTATAGTTAAAGTTAGTTGGTGCAATCCAATCTAAGATTCCAGTACATCAAGTAGCAAGCAAATATTGTAAAACATAAATATCTGTTAATTTTTGTGTAATTAGACAGTGTGTAATTAGACATACCAAAATATGTGAAATGTGTTGTCTTAATTGAATATTTTTTTGATACCTATACATAGTATCTATAATAATTAATAATTAATTGTAAAATTTCATCATAAGGAACATTTTATTTTTGTTACAAAATTTGCTTTGTAAAATAAAACAGAATATCTCAAGTTACGAATGTACCTGTATTTGTTGATAGATTAATGTTGTTGGAACCTGGGACCCGACTCCCGTAACTCGAACCATTCGAACTAGAATTGGGCCCCAGTGATAAAATATGTAACCGTAACTATAATATGCAAGTTAGAAATTTGATGTATTTAACTAGTGGAATATACAAGCTTCATAATAATATGAGAAAAAGACATTTTAATAAAATTCATATGTGAGTGTTTTGCGTCTTATTCATTTTAATTTTTAATTTGGCTGGCCGTACGAAAGCTGTCCATTTAGAACAGATGCACTTTAAGCATTACGCAATTATTTAGTTTATACGCATAGTAACAAAGCTAAGTGATAATACTTCACTGTGATAGTAGCAGCGCTGAAAGAGTAACTTTTTTACTTTTGTATGAAAAATTCATGACGATCGGTCGCTCAAACAAATCCCAAAAAAATATCTTTCAGCGCTGCTACTTTCACAGTAAACAAGGGACACATAAATACCTTACGACGACCTCTGTGGCTCAGTGGTAAGCGCGTTGGACGCTCAAGCCGGGGGTCGCGGGTTCGAATCCCGCCGACGGAACAAAAAAAAAATTTTCAATGTTCCCGGGTCTGGATGTGTATTATATATGTGTATAATATAATAAAAATCTTAAATATATGTATAGTATAAAAGTATTAAATATATTTCCGCTGTCCGGTACCTATAACACAAGTCCTTTAGGTACTTAGCACGGGGCCAGACTGACGTGGTGTGAAGCGTCCATAGACATTATCATTATTATTATTATTATTATTATTATTATTATTATTATTATTATTATTATTACCTTAGTATGCTTAACTGAGATTGTGATAATGTAGATTGCGACATTTAACGACGACGTAAGTTTTGCAGGACGCAAACGTAAATTCAGATTTAATTGAGATGATTTTTTGTAAATGTTAAGAATTGTTAAATGTTCCAAAGGAATATCAAAAACTAGCAGGTGCTCGCGACTTCGTCCGCATTAGCATAGTAGATCACGCCCCAAGTATTATTTTTCAAAAATATTCAATGTACAGAATTGACTTTCCTACGATTTTATTATATATGTATAGATGAGTTAGTTTTTTTCCTAAAAATGAGAAATAAGACGTAATACAAACGTTCGTTCGTATCGTTAAAATTTATAGCCTATGTGTTGACCCGACCTCTAAGTAACATTCGTGCAAAATTTAAAGTAAATCCATCCAGTACTTTCTGAGTTTATCCCGGACATACATACAGACAAACAGACAAAATTCTAACAACTATATTTTTGGCTTCCATATCGATCCATAACCATCACGTCTCAAGTATTATTTTTCAAAAGTATTCAATGTTCAAAATCGACTTTCCTACGATTTTATTATATGTATAGATGTGTGGATATAGATATAGATAGATACCCATAGATAGATAATAAATAATAATATATACACTAAAACAAATAATAACAAAAAAAAAACGGTAAAGGTTCGGAAACCTACCCTAAAATTGATGGGGAGCGGGGGTGAGGGGGGAGGGGAGAGGAAGGGAAACACCCCCCGTACCAAATCCACACTGAGAAACCCCCCAGTATTGGAGCTACTCACCTTTGAAATTTTCGGGATTCTGAGGCTACATCATATTTTACTCTCGGCAATTTGCATAGCGTGTTTTGTGATGATCGACGTCTGCTGCCGCAGCATAGTCACAGTTCTAACCCAACCAACTTTTAGGCTTTCTGGATTGTGTTTGTTTTTGTTTGGAGCCCTCCCTTTCTTTTATAACGGTCGCTGGCTGCTCCCGCAACACGCTCGCTCCGCTCGCTCGGCTCCCTCTGTGTTGTGGTCCAAGTTCTAACCTAACCTAACCTAATTTTGGAATTTCTTGATTGTGTAACACTGATCTCTATTAAATAATGGAGGTCAGTGTTGTGTAATGTATTTGTTTAAGCTTTTCTAAGTAGGCCTTCTGTAAGTTTTTTCATTAATAATGAAATGAAATAAAAATGATGTGCTTGATATTTCGGCAACTTGCTGGGGTAGGTTTGTGAACCTTAGGCAAAAAAACAACTTTCTTACCTATGATATAATATATTCTTACCTAATAATATTATACACGTTTAATACCACCAAACTAAAAATCTATATCAGATCTATTAATAATCGATCGATCGATTAACTAATACCTAATAATTACACAAAAAGTATATTTTTTAAATTGATAAAGGATTTAAAATGATATCTACACTCAGAATAATTAAATAACACAAACTAAAATATGAAAGTTATCGCAAATCACCATAAAAATAAAATATGAAGATTTCAAAATGAGTTTGATTGTGCATAAAATTAGAATTTCGAATTTAGAATGCTACCTACACAGATTAAAGAAGTAAGCTGCCTACAATGCTACTTACTTTTTTTTTACAGCTAATTAGGTTAGTCAAGAGCCAAGACATAGTTTACTCCAGGTTTACTCATAAAATAATAATCTTATACAGGGTGTAACAAAACTAAGTAATAATACTTTAGGTATTGTATGTGTACGTGTTCCTCATAGACTGTAGAGAGTTACTGTGAAAGTAGCAGCGCTAAAAGACCAACATTTTTTTTTCACTTTTGTATGGGGAAAAAATATGTCTTTCAGCGCTGCTATTTTCACAGTGAACTCTCTACAAGAAACACGTACACACCCTAAAATATTATCACTTAGTTTTGTTACACACTGTATATAAAATTCTCGTGTCATAATGTTAGTTACGAGTATAAACCATACTCCTCCGAAACGCCTTCACTGATTTTTATATTATATTATATATATTCAGTAGGTCTGAGAATCGGCTACTGCATAGACTAAGAAAATAGTATGTCTGGTCTCTGGGCTACTGGCTACTTTTTATATTGATAAGTGCATTTGTTGAATAAATAATAGTAAATTATCACAACTCGAGAGTTTCGGTGACCAGTGTGCGACGGGCTAGAGACGAACGTAGCCATGATGCCTTACTTATTAATCATCTCAATATCTTTATGTGACAAAAGAACGTTTGCCGGGACAGCAAGTATTATTATAAAACTTAATATATATTTTTTTTGAAACATTAACATCCCTTCTTACATCGCACCGCGCACGTCTGCGTCATACGGATAGGTAATACTTTAGGGTGTGTACGTGTTCCCTGTAGAGAGTTCACTGTGAAAGTAGCAGCGCTGAAAGACCAAAAATTTTTTTCACTTTTGTATGGGGAAACTTGTGACGCTCGGGCCCTTGCCCATACAATAGTGAAAAAAAAATTTGGTCTTTCAGCGCTGCTACTTTCACAGTGAAATCTCTACAGGGAACACGTACACACCCTAAAGTATTGTCACTTGTTTTTGTTACACCCTGTAGAATGATATAGATGAAAGGCATAAAGCTACGAAAAATTTACTTAAATAAGACTACCCATGCCATTAATCAGACGCCAAACTATGGTTTACCATAAACCGGAATATACGCAACTACTTCCAACCCTAAATCATGGCTTTCCCGCCTAAAAAAACTGTATTTTTCTCACTCGTTATAATGATATCTACCCTTATCAGCAGACCACATTTTCGTGTAGTAACTATTTAATCTGTGCTCTCGTGTTTGATAACGTATTAAATATTGGCCCCAATCGTGACGTCACGCGCGCGCTCCAATCACAGGCGCCGGCGCGCACACGCCTGTCACGGCGCACGCGCCTGCTGTGTGCAGCCATCTTTGTTTCCCGCCATAATAATAATTATTGTATTATGATAATCTGTGCAAAGATAACATGGATAAGCCTAGTAGAATTTATGATTCATTATCATAGTACATTCAAAGTTTCTTTAAGTCTGACAGGTCAAATGCCTGATAACAAAACTTAGAGGGAAAATAAACATTATACGATTCGTTTATTTGCTTTCAAAGTGGTAAATACGACGGTAATACAAGCATACAATTAATATACAATATTATATTTATTACAGTTTACAATATGTATGTCGCCGTCATCTGGTTTAATCTGCGATTTGATTGAATGACTAGCGTACTCATGGAATGACACCATTCAATTGAATGACTAAAGGAAGAAGTCGTCAAGAAGTTGACTGTGACGTTTAACGTCTTGACGAAAAGTCATAATATAGTGGAGTCATTAAATGGGATGCTAAATTTTATTAAGTTGCCGTTGACGGGGTAGTTATAGGTAAATCCACGCTGTCATATTATTTTATTACAAATAAAGCGCTATAACCCATCAAGCCCCTTAAGATCACCGGTGATCGCGACAACAGTAGAATAATAATAGATTTCCAAGAATCCGAGATCGAAGGATTAAAATAAATATGTATAATCGACAAAATATTATCGATTATTATCAACACAGTCTTGTGCAATCTGTTTGACGCCATATTTGTTTTAGTGTCTACTAGCGCCACAGTGGAAAAAAATGTAATACGTTCAATTACCTGACTGATTTCATGTCCGCTATCTTCAAAGAGCTATGTTACAAATCGCTAACTAGTTGGACGTTGAATGAAGATCGTTTAATCGACGTTCGGCCGAGTCATTCAATTGAATGGTGTCATTCAATGAATGCGCTAGTCATTCAATCGAATCGCAGATTAAACCAAATGACTGCGACAATCATTTAAAATTTAAATTAACATGATTACTGATTCTTATCTAAATGGTGCCAAAAATAAAATTATAAGTAATCGACACTTCCATTCTAATATTATAAATGCGAAATTTTGTCTGTCTGTTAACTGTTTACGCCCAAACCTCTGAACCGATTTTGCTGGGTATGGAGATACTTTGAGTCCTGGAAAAGGACATACCTAGTATACTAATTTTAGCGCAACGGAGTTTTTATATGGGCGTTATATACAAAGCTGACTTTTATGTTACTGACTACTAAGTAGTACTTTTTAACAGTAATGTAGTATTATATGTTTAGTTTTCTACCCTTTTATTCCATCAACGATATTCAATTTACACCATTAATTATGATGACGATGATTGATGATGAATGATGATGGTGATGATGATGATAATGATAGTTCATGCTGCTACAATGATGATACCGGCATGTCTAACATTTGAAAAGATAAGCAATTCTTATCGCTCTGTCATTTCTTTTAAGTGTCGGTAGTAATTACAAGGGAACAAGAATCCGTAAATATTTACTAAGGGTCTACACAGACGGACCGCATTTCAACTGCAATCCAACCACAAATTGCTGTTCAAGTGCAGTTTGAATGCAGTTGACACGACTGCAATGCGACTGCAATATAACTGCAAACCAAACGCGCAGTCGGATTACAGTTCAGTTGCGTGCAGTCGTGTGAACTGTTTGGTTTGCAGTTCTATTGTTACAATACACTACAGTAGTCGTATTGCAGTCGTGTCAACTGCATTCAAACTGCACTTGAACTGCAATTTGCGGTTGGATTGCAGTTGAAATGCGGTCCGTTTGTGTAGACCCTTAACAGGTATATTTCTGGTAAAACTTGGACCAGTCTGCGTTAAAATTGATATTATACTTAAGGGGCCGGGCTACCCTCGAAATTCTCATACATACGTAATACCAAAATCATTTTGTCATACGAAAATATTTAACATGTTTGAGTTATTTTTCAGCTTAAAATAGTAATTACCTAGGTTCCTATACAAAAATTAACTTCAAAATATTTAAAAACTAAAAAAAATTTTTCTGTGTATAAATTTTTTTCACAAAATTTTCTACTAAATATTTAAACACTAAAAATAGAGTAAAACACTAAAAAATATATAAATAAATAGTAAATTTACTACAAAATATTTAAATACTAAAAAATATTTTTTCGTATGAGAAAATGATTTTGGTATTACGTATGTATGAGAATTTCGAGGGTAGCCCGGGCTCTTAATATTATAAATGCGAAAGTGTGTCTGTCTGTCTGTCCGTCTTTCCGTCCATCTGTCTGTCTTTCCGACTGTCTGTGTCTGTTACCTCTTCACGCTCAAACCGTTGAACCGATTTTGCTGGAATTTAGCATGGAGATATTTTGAGTCCCGAGAAAGGACATAGGATAATTTTTAATCCAGAAAAATCTACGGCTCCCTATAAACTAATTTTGGCGCAACGGAGTTGCGGGCGTCATCTAGTGATTAATAATATAAATCGTTATACCTCTCTTTAGCTTATTTTTATAGCTTATAGTTCTAACACTAGTTAAAAAAAATATTTTAAATTTTCTTAGTTTTGGTAAAACTCTAGATCAGCCGAACTGATTTGGCCAACTTTAGTATTGTAATATTCAAGTCCAGGGAATATATTAGGAGGGAGGTGATATGAAGTTCACATGGTTATCTCATATTTTTTTATATAATACTAGTTGTTGCTCGCGACTTCGTCCGCTTTAACATAGTATAATAACAAAGACCAGTCCGTTAACAAATACGAAAAAAGAAAAATATAACCTCCTCGTTTTTGGAAGTCGGCTAAAAAGTAGCGTAAGTTACACCTTACTACATCAGCTATCTACCCGATCTATAAAAAGTCCCGACAAAATAGCTCCAGCCGTTTTAGATATTACCTGGAACAAACAGACAGACAGACAGACATACAGACAAAAATTGTAAAAAATGTTGTTTTGGTGTCTGTATCGTATACAGGTGCATATGCATGTAGTAAAAAACGGTTCTTTCAATATTACAAACAGACACTCCAATTTTATTTATAGGGGTATAGAGGTATAAATATAGTGAGTGTGGCAAAGAGCGCCCACCCAGCAAGTGCGCCATAATACCTAAGTCCTAAAGCTATTTTTCTATACTGATGATTGGAAATATCCAATAGAGCTTATATTATCATGGCGCACTTGCCGGGTAGGCGCACTTTGCCACACTCACTATAATATTATTATTTTTATTTATTTATTTAACTCAGGCATCTTGGCCCATATTATAAATACCTTAAAGACTAACATACATAACATTTATACTAAAACTAGCACTAAGCACTAAACACGTATTGTCTGCGACGTGGGGCGCGACGTGTTCGGAAGTCGTCCTCAGAACCTCCTGTAGACGACTCCAATCCTTATTTTATCCTTATTATTATTAACCTATCAATTTCCGTAAGGCCCAAGTGGGCCGCGATAATAAAAGATTTCCAAGAATTATTGGCGATCGAAGAACTGTCTGTCTCACCACTTGTTTATCGGCTTAAGGGACATCCAAATTTTAGGTGTTCTTGGTGAAAACGGGCATAAAAGTATTATTACACCTCTTACTAACAAATTTTTACTAAGGATTATAAAACTGATATTTTGATCCCAACGTGTTCATTGCTCGTGCTCACACAGTGCTTTTACAAGCACGATTATCTGCAATAAAAGTAATACTTTGTTGGTTTTGTTTCACGACAATGTCACTGGCTTTATTGATAGTATGTTTTGGCGCGTCGATGAAATTGTTATGGGGCGTGGATCCAAAGAAAATATCAAAGTGCCAGCTTTGTTTTACTTCAGGCAAATGCAAAATAATTATTTCGATAATATTGACAGGATACAGACATAATATTATTATTATCAAGTCAAACTCAAAACTCAAACTCAAACTCAATTTTTTTATTCAGAATAATTTTTTGCAAATATTGATGATGCCTACCACCGGTTCGGGAACTAACCCGGCGAGAAGAACCGGCGTAAGAAACTCGCAAGGGGCTTTATTTACCAAAAAAAGTGAGAAAAAAATGAATCTTTTAAAATAAAGTTTACAATGCTGTAACTGAAGATTATACAATGTCAACATACATACATAATTGTAAGTCATAAAATAATGTAGAAGCAGCCTTGCAAGCAGCCATTACTCCCAAGATGTGTCGTCGTTTATGAAATCATTGACCTTATAATAGGCTTTGGCACACAAATTTTCTTTGACTACTTTTTTAAATTTATTAATGGAAAGTTTTCTGGGATTTTATTGTAAAGGCGTACACATTGACCTTTAAAAGATTTACTAACTTTACTAAGTCTGATCACCGGTATTTCTAATTTATACTCATTTCTAGTGTTTCTTCCGTGACTGTCACTTTTGGTTGTAAATTTACTAAGATTCTTAACATATAAAACATTATCCAAGTTCCATAGACTGTGTTATTATCTTATAGAATGGGGGCGTCAGTTTTCTCTAGACACCTAAACGGCCTTGTTAGTATAGGATAAAAATTGCTACATTTTAGTTAAGTACTTAAGTACTTTTTTTTGTCGAAGGGCCTCCGTTCCGTTTGATGCTCCGATTCACTTGTAAGGATCGATCCAGAAGGTTTATATTTAAGCTAACTGCCGAACTCAGGGACGACTTACAATTTTAAGTTGGTCGACTAAGTAGCACAGTATACCAATTAAAGCTATAGCGACTTATGAGAGCTCGCACATTTAGAACTAAATTCGATTCCTTTCCGATTACCTACAATTTAAAAGTTGTCCAATTAAATTGCGATATTACTTAAGTAATTTAGTTTAAATACGATAGTCGGCCAACTTGAAATTGTATATCTGCGGTGACCCTAATTGTTACTTAATAAGGAGTTTGACAGATAATGTATAGGGCTCATGTCAAAATTTTCATACAGAATGTAATTAATATTCCTCTCTGAGTGCGGCAATTAGGCTGCGTTTCTACCAGAGACGTGTTGCGAGAAATGTGTTTTTGAGAACCAATAGAATCGCTTCATTGACCTGAGCTTGCCATGACCTCGCTCAGCGCGGCGATGCTATTGGATCTTAAAACACATTCCTCGCAACACCTCTCTCATGGAAACGCAGCCTTATACCGTCATCCTGTCAAATGTCACGTGATATTAGCCCTAGTAATAGGGTTACTAAGACTTAAAGAGACTATGTAACTTACCAACTTCATTAGCTGGCTAATATAATATTTGGCTATAATTGCGTAAAATCTAGTTTTATGATTTCAAATCAATTTTCTGTCCCTAAAGCCTCCATTTATGCAAAAAACGGAAATTATCAACTGTTAGTTACCTGTTTCTTCCACTCGCCTTCAATAATAATTATGTCAATTTGTCTGTCCTGGGATATCTTTTGCAGTTACGGAAGACGTCTGAACTACACAATGTCAGAAAGATTTCCTGATACTTGAAACTGTCTATTCCATTGCTTGAAAAGTCCATTAATTAAGACAGTGTATATCAGAGTTTCCCAACCTTTTTTCCTTTAATACTTTGTCTTATCAACTCTTGTTATTTCCTTGATTTTTTCCTTCCCATCTGATATTTTTTACTGCAAAAGGAATCCACGTTTTCCGGGCATTTCCAAACCATATTAAGTTACGCAGAACAAAAATCATCTCTTTATACCATAATGTTTTTGACATCTTCTCCTAATCTTTCTACGTCTTCTTGGTTGGATATTCCTGGTCAACACGCTCCATTCAGACTAAGGAGGATGTGGGCGATTTGCGATATTGTGATCGTATGCAGGCCATTATACTCGCTATTTATATTCTGTATTACACCACCTGGTATCGATCATGAGGCCGAGTTTTGTTAGTAGTGGAAAAGTTGGCTGTTTTGTATGGCATTGTCAGAGTAAACCTAACAGAACTAACGAGTAGGCAGACTCAAAAGATATCTCGATGCGTTTGACGTAGTATGTCATATCGGCCGACGCGCGCCAAGATGTTGAAATTGACACTCACACCCAACTCGCGTATATTTGTCCGTTTGTTTGAAGTCGAGGTACTCTAATTCTGTCTACTCTGGCAGTGTTAAGGCTGTATACATTGCGACAACGTAATGAGCCAGTGCATTGGGCTTTCGTGTGGAGGCCTACCTGGCCACAATACTGGTTTCACATTAAGTCGCGAGTAGTGCGGCAGCAGCGCGACTTCTATAAATTTCTAATTTTTGTGCACAATAAAGTATATTAATTGTTTGTTTGTTTCTTTTTCGCGCGGCTGCCACACTACTGGCGACTTAATGTGAAGGCAGCCTTAGACTCGATTTACGCCGGAGCGGAATCGAAGCGACAATTTCGCCTCATGATGCGGGAATTCACTGGAATGCTCGAGCATTCCCGCGTCATGAGGACATCCCGTTGTCTGTATCTTTTAAGTACAGTCGACTAGTACAGCGCGAACTAGTCAAGTGACTAGTTCGCGCCACTACCCGCGGATTACACAGACGACACCGGAGAATTCCCGAGAATTCCACGAAAGACGCGCGTCCAATTTTTGTCTCGTATTTAATTTGCATGTTATACTCTTGATGTAAATTTCATTATGCTATGTAGAGCTTCGATGCAAAAATTTACTTTCGTTCCTCTCCGCGGTGGTATAAATTGAGCCGTTGGGAGCAAAATTCCGTACTCTACATGTTGGTCCAATGCCTTGGCTAATAAAGCGATTATAATATAATACTTGTACATATAAACACCTCCATGGTCCAGTGGTTCAGAGCGTGGCTCTTGACTCGGAGGTCGTGGGTTCGATTCCTGCGTTAGAAACATGTTATTTCCAAGTTTGGTTAGGACAATGCAGGCTGATCACCTGATTGTCTAACAATCCATGCGTCGGATGGGCATGTAAAAAGTCGGTCCTGCGAATGATCTCTCGCCAGTCGTGTCGGTCGTCCGTCCCACTGGGTTATGAGAGTAAAAGGAATAGAGAGTGCTCTTGTGTACTGCGCACACACTTGGGCACTATAAAATTACTCCTGCGTAACTGGTCTGGTTCAATGAAACCGGCCACCGTCACCGAAACTGGTGTGGGAGTTATTAATACATATCAACTCAACCATTTATCACCACGCGAAAAAAAAACAACAATAAAAGTCCGCTCATGTCTAGCGATAGCTTGAGACCACAACCGACGCAAGCGGCAAGATAAACGATTTTTTTTCTTATCCGACTGCAAAAGAGGAAAAAATATTATGTTATAGCGACACCAAAAAAATTTTGGGATCTTTAATTTTGCCACGAATTAGGAATGACATTTTCTGCAATTTAATAAAAAAGGTTATAAAAAAGATCACTTTATTAAAAAAAAATACGTGTGGCACTCGGAGACCGCGTGGTAAATTGAATAGCATCAAGTCTACACGCATACGTCTAGTCGCACGCACACAAATACCGTGCTGAAGTCTGTCGAATTGAAACGACGTTAGACGATGAACGACTTTCAATGCCTCACCGCGCCGGTTGGAGTGGGGTGGTTAGTTTTATTTTCGTTACTTTTTTTGATTCGGTCGCCGCGCTCAAAGCCCGTGATAAAAACTGTGAAATAGCTTAAAAAACAATTTATATCGAACGTGCTTAGATATAAGGTAGCCATTGTATGAAGTGTACATTTCGAGGAACAATAATTAATTGGATACCTTTCAACCAACTCTGTCTATGAATGGGTGACGTCATAGTACGGAGGTCAGAAAACAGATTGAGGTCTCTTTCGATCCTTGCTATCCTATCCCACTGCTGGGCAAAGGCCTCCCCCAAGGTCTTCCATCTGTCTCGCTCCAACGCCGACGCAGACCAGCCTGGCTTGCTTGCTAATATTATAAATACGTAATTGTGTCTGTCTATGAAATACGGGAAAGGACGAGATAGACTCTGTCGCGGAAAAATGTACAGTTAGAGCGGGATAAACGAATTTTTGTGCAATGGGTTTATCGTTAGGCTTATTGACTTGAAACAAAAATGTGTAAAATTTATTGTCCTTATGTTATAATTTATGTTAGTTATCTGGTTCTTCCGCCTAAGTCTTTAATTGTGATCACTGAAAACCAGCGTTGCTGTGGGAACCAATTTGGTATAACGAGTTCTCAATTTAGTATCTATATTTTAAAATGCCAAAATCATGAACGTAGAAAAAAAGGCGGACGGAGTCTTATTATACACAGAACTGTGTCTTCAGAGTCGGCCACGCACACATTCTTACGCCTGTCAAATGGTATGGACTAGCGCAACAATGTGTGCGTGCGGACCGTGTACATGCAGTCTGCTGGCCGACTCTGAAGGACACAGTTTTGTGTATAATAAGACTCCGTCCGCCTTTTTGTATACGTCCATGACCAACGCCTTTCTTTCTTTCAGATCTGTTCGCTAGGCTTGACATAACCCAACCAAATGACGAAGGTCTTTCATCTGTCCATGACCAATTTCTCTGACAGTGCCGTCGGCTTCGACCACATCAACCCTCGATGATAATGAATGTGTTATCAGAAGTAATTTAGCTTCCGACGGTACTTATTATTTGTACAAAAATGAGTTGTTAATTTTGTGTGTGATAAGATAGAGTCATCTTATGTAGGACCCACGGTGGACGAGCGTGGTGGCATATACAGGGTGCTACGAAAATTCAAATTGTGTTATTTCATCAATTTCCTATTGTAATGAGGGTTTTAAGGCGCTATGTAGCCGTTTAAGCTGGGTTTAAGCATCTCACAGACAGACGCGGCCTGCGGTGGCGGTGGCGGTCAGTTGGATGACTTGAGAGTTCTAGGAACGACACAGGCACACGCGGCCACGCGGCCAAGCCATTTAACTGACCGCCCGCGCCACCGCCACCGCCCGCGCCACCGCAGACCCCGTCGTGAGAATTGTCGTGTCAATCGTCGTGTCATAAAATCGTGGGAAATGATATAATATGAAAACCATTAATGGCACGTAATGCCTACAACTTGAAGATTTGCGCTAAAGCTAGGCACTTTTTATAATCATCCAAGGAGGCAAATTAACATATTACAGAACTACCAGACCAGACCGAAATCGTGACACGTTTTCCTTAAAATTTTCCTTAAATTTATTTCTCATTCTTTGTTTGTAGGATTAAATAAAATGTTTTTTTGCTTCTTCCTTAAAGGCGTAACATCAAAGTGCACTGGGTATCGGGAAATCCCCGAATCCAATGTAACAAGCACTTTCGCGAATGTGCAACCTAATGGTTTAAATTATAAAAGGTTTAACTGTGACGTTTTCCTTATCAATAAAGTTTATAATTTAAACTTTTTTTATATCTATAATTGATGAGGAAATACATATTATTATGTCGTATGTAACAAGTAGGTATGTCTTCCTTACTATGTACTATCAGAGAAGTTGATGCCTAGGCAGATGGAGGACCCAATTAATTTGGTCGCGTTACATCAAAGTCAGCCATCCGGCTACAGGTCAGTTAACAAGAGCTGGCACGATCAACACATTTAAACATTGCGCTTGTGTAGTGTCTGTGAATAAGCGCGTGGCGTGACGTCGTACTGCATACGCATCATAAAAAGTCTGCCCGTCTCTCTCGCGTGCGGTCTATCTTATGAGCGTGAAGGGGACAGTTATTGTTTTTCTTATGCTACTGTTTATAAATACAGCGTGATGTTACAAGTCGGTAACGTGTGATCGGCGCACGGCCAGCGTTCGGAACCGTACGATAATTATCGTGCACATACGATAATTTTGTGCGTACGTACGATGTACGATAGCATATTATTATCGTACGCAGATTATACGATAATTTTTATCATGATGCAAACATATTATATTTTTAAACATACTGTATAGTGAAATTGCATAAGTGACAGCACTGTGAACGTGCCAGCTTTAGTTAACTCATCTATAACACTGAATTGACATAAGCCGACCAAATGACGTAGGTCCGTCCGCCTATAAATCATTTCTTCGATGGTACTTGTATGAGTTGTATGTGTGGTAAATTCTTTTAATGAAATTAGATAGATATAGAAAATAAAATTAGGGATTATGTAAACAATTTTACAAAAAATACAATATTTTCTCTGCTTCACCACAAAAACAAAACGATTACTGCAACGATTACAATCTTCTGAATTATTTTTTTCTGGTTGTATTACATACAAGGAGTTTCTCTATCTAAATCTACATCAAGATACGTTAGGGCTTTTTAAAAATTTCTTACGGCTACGTAATTCCTTTGAATTTAAATTATTATCAGCTAATAATCTACAATTTTACGTGAGTGAGACGTGGTCTTTATTTTGGCTGGGGCATCGTCGCTACCAAATGAATAACCTGATTTTAATATGCGTTTTAATAGGTTAATAATAGAGCTGGCGTTTAAGATTCTTCGTGTTCATGATCATTAACTTACTAGGAACTGCTTGATTTGTAATAATATTATTAAAATTTTGTTTTATCAAACACATGAAATTCCGATCACCCCGTATATTGAGGGTATATTTATATTAGTGTTGCTCGTGCGCTGATAACCAGTTCCGTGGACCACACCTCCAGAATGTGCCGGCTGCTCCTCCTGTTGCTGGTGGTGACTTTGGGATGTGCAAGTAAGCTTAAAACTTAAGAATTTGTTTGATAGTTATTTGGCTTATTAGTAATTGTTTTACATAGGCTCGATTCTTCCGCGTGATCGAGCGACGTGACCGCTACACCTCGAGATCTTAAGAGGGAACGCGGGTGCAGTAGAATTTAAACGAAGAAACTATTGCCATCACGCTTCATCCTGCGCCGGCACGTGTATAATTGTGATAGAGACAGATACAGTAAATCGAGGTGACGTAGTCCTCTGATTTCTCATACAAATAGAGCCTAATTATTATTTTTATAAATATCTTCAAGAAGAGTGAGTCTATGTCTCTACGTTTTTATTTTATCTTAAAGACCTTTTAAATTTGTTTTATGGTCGGTGGATTTCGGGGTTGTGACCCCGTCATTTTTTGAGATTTTTGAAGGGACATATATTTTTTAATATTAGTAAAAGAAAAAATCGAACGCAGATGCAAAGCTTTGACAGATCTCAATCTTATATATAAAATTCTCGTGTCACAATGTTAGTCCGCGAACTCCTCCGAAACGGCTTTAGTGATTTTTACCAAATTTTATATGCATATTCAGTAGGTCTGAGAATCGGCTACTGGGTACTTTATATAATATTGATAAGTGCATTTGTTGAATAAATAATAGTAAATTATTACAACCTGAGACTGATGGCGACCATTGTTTGTGCGACGAGATAGCGATCGACGTTGCAATGGCGACATACTTATTTAGTCACTTCAACAGAATTTAAATATGGGCGAAATACTTTATATTATGGCAAAGCAACGTTTGCCGGGACAGCTAGTATTGTATAAAAAACATTTATCCAGACGCATTGTCCTGGGAGTAAATTGGGGAATACGTTTGTATGGAAATACAGTGTTAGCGTTTCCGCTGTAACGATTGCATGTGATCGTGTAGTGTAGCGGCCAAACCGCCCAATCGCGCGGATGCATAGGTATAAATTGAGCCTTAAAGTTCGAAGCGTCTATATTAATATACTTACTAAAAGGTTAGGAAACCATGTGGTAGAGTTTCATATAATTATTGTATTTTGAATAATAGCTACTATTAGACATTTTCCGCCTTTCGGAATTAAAACTATGCTCTGGTAACGGCTTATCGTGATTTTGTTTTTACATTTTCGATCCAAATAAAAAAAAACAATATTTATCACACTAATAAAAAAAACCGAAATAGAGCAAGGAACTCCATGGTGACATTCCAAGACAGCCTTTTTCTTATCACAGACTTGAGGAAAAACCTCGCCCTTATTACTAAAGTGATAGCTGATAAGTCGAGTGGTACCATTATGCGTAATTAAAATATAGGCTGAAAACGCTTAAAACGCTTTCATTAGTAAATAATAATCGATATCCAGGGTTTTTTCTCATTATCTATCTGGGTTCCTTATTAAAAATCGAAAATTTCTCAAGAGTGCCTCTCACATCCTCACAAGTCACAAGAATCGAATGCAAATCGCAAGAGCGAGAATTGGATTGAACTCAGATTTGGGTAACGTCCGCACTGTGAATTTTAACCGCGCGGATTTTATTCGCGCTAATTTATTCATATTTTAAGCGAATTTTTTGTCGCAAGTGCGGATACTCTCGTAGGATTCAATGTGTTACAGAATACATAAATGCGAAATAAATCCGCGCGGTTAAAATTCGCAGTGTGGATAGGCCTTTAGCCAATTTTTTATTCAATTCAGTGTGTTACAGAAGTGCAAAGAAAATATCCGCGCGATTAAAATGCGGCCCACTTAAATTAAGCACAGCCCCTTAAATTCGTAATGCGGACAGTCCTAAGTGCGCAAGAATTTTAAACTTTTTTCGTAGCACTGAGCGCAGTTGTCAGAGAATAATTTAAAAAAGAAGAAATTCATGCTCAGTGCTCACCCCTCGATTGCAGTGACAACCTTTCTCAAAGCCTGCATAAACCTGAGATCAACATTATCCGGTACTGTTCATCAGTTGTTATAACCGATCGCGGCGCGCGCACGCGCACTCAGAAATGGCGCGCACGTGTTGTCTCCTAGTCGTCGTGCTGATGATAGTTAGCGCCGGTAAGTTTTGAATTTCGAATAAAAAAAAGGTTGCCAGTTTGTTGTCTATGGGAATAAAAAATCCAGAAGTTTGAAAATGGAACATTTTTGCGAACATTCTTGTTGAAGTCAAATCGGCTCTATGATAAATATTTTTCATATTATTATTTAAATTTTAGAACTACTGTGCATAATCAAATTATCTTCTAAGAGTTCCCAATAATAGGATGTGGCAATTATTACAATCTCAAAAAATAAATTACTAAATGCTGCTGTTAATTATTTGTGTATTATTATGCGATTAGAAGACAAGAAATATGTATAGTGATACGGTTTGAAGTTTATCATATAATTTAGTTTTAGTGATATATATTAGTTTTGTGTATTGATAAGTATAATGCTAATTATGTTAAGAGCGCGTACCCGCCAATAAACTTTTTAGTTTGGCGGGAAACTAGTTTAAGCCAATTTTGTATTTTATTTGAAAAAAAAAATCGAGTGTTTGACTTTAAGTGCAGTTTGTAACCTTGCAATAACATCAACAGTAGGTATTGTACGGAAAATATGTAAATTAATTTTCATATTATTCTTTTTATTTTATAACATACGTAGTACATACATATTATACGGTAAAGCGTACACCTTATTTACATGAATTGAGCATTATGTAAATTTCATTCAATTAAATTAATTTACATTTAATTTCATGTTTTGCATTATTAGACCAAATATGATGAAGATTATAATAATGATTGAAATACGAACTTTGTTTTGTTATACTTTTTATGGATGCTTGATTAATATTTCTCCTTCCCCTGTATACTTAATGGAAACAACTTTCAAGTTTCAATAAATAAAAATATTAATCTGTATCATCTATAACATAATAATAATATTACTAACTCTACAACTCTAACTGCTGCACTCAGAGTTATTTAATGATGATTAAACTTAAATTTAATGGAGAGTTTGACACAAAATATATGGGGCTTAATACATTTAATATTATGTCAAAATCTTCATTACGCATCTAATTAATATTCGTCCCTGGGTGCGGCAATTAATTATTATAACAGCTGTTGTTTTGTGAGTGAAAATAAATTGAAATGAAAAACAATTTCAAAAAAAGAATAAGCTTAGAGTTTTTTTTCTGAAGCATTCAGAAATTATATTATGATAGAATCCAAACACAGCAATGAAGTGTAGAATATCTGGGATGATAGTGTCTGGGTCTAGTTATTGTCTGATTACGAATAATGTGGCCACTTATGTAATTGGCAGTAGATCACGACAGTTTTGACCGGCTTGTTCCACTCTATGACTATTGGGTCTTGGGGTACACGGACAGTCTGGCATCAGTTCAGTCTATCAGTTTCAGACTGGCGCGAAAGTGATGGCCGGAATGTTAAAAAAATATAAGTTTGTCAATCACACGGTTACACGATCATTCTTTCGTCAGTCTGGATCAGACTGACGGATGAATGATGAACTGAACTAATGCCAGTCTATGTACTACTTTATTCTATATTCTTCTCACTTTATCTTCATATTTAGATTTGATCTAAATATGAAGAAAAAGAACACCAATATCTAGTTTTACTTGAATTCTAGATAAAGCCTGCAATTTCTTTGCGCCGAAGTTAGTTAATCACGCGAGAACCGTACATTTTCCCGTAAAATATTAGTAAGGATGAAAAAGTAAGAGTATTGGAACTGCACCAAAACAATATTCGAATTTTTTCTTGCGTAGCTACTGGCATTATCAAATCTCTTTCAATTTATAGCTTTTTTATGCACGAATCGTAACCGCAAGCGCTATCTTCCATCAGTTTTTCCTAAGACCAATAAAGTATTATACCATGTCCTATCAGAGAAGCTGATTCCTGGACAGATGGGGGACCTTCAGAGTTTGGTCGCGTTACATCAAACACATGGTATACCATCGAGGAATTTGATTCCTAGGCAGTTGAGAGACGTTCGTCATTTGGTTGGATCATGTCTTCAATGTTATTGTGATCTGTCGGTCTATCGGAGAACATCCTACATAACAGATTATGTAGGAGCTATTGTATTTATAGATCGAAATATTATAAGTTAAAATTTGAGTATTTAAAAGCCTTCGTGATATTTAAAGATTTTTGGTGAAAAGATCGTAATTAACAAAAAAAAGTTTTGGTTTCAAGTAAACAATAATTGTTTACTTGAAACCAATTATTATAGAGCCTAGAAAATGTACCCGACTACGAAAATTCAAAGTTTTTTTTTCTATGAAAAGTTAACTATTTCTAAATCTAATGATAAATGAGGAAATGATATTATTGATTGAACAATCATAATTACAAACACTAATTGTTACAATATTTCGAAAAATACATAAAAGTCACGTTTGATCAAGATATTGTTGATGGTGAGTAAAACACAATTTGTGAGTAAAATTGACAATTTAAGACAAATCGAAAGACATTGATATATAATTAAAGAATTTAAAACTCTATTGTCCATGTTGTTGATACAAGTGAAAATATTCTACGAATAGGAAAACTTTTTCCGGGCTATGAGTAATGAAGGGAATTATTGCTGAGTGAGATTTTAATGAGTATTTAAATAAATTCTTAATTATTGTACAATATACCATCCGTTTCGTATACGTTACTTCAAGTCAATATTAGTCGTGATATTATAATAATTATGTCGGCTGAACTTGAGATAGCCCGGCCAGTTTACGTAGGTCCGATAACTGCTTATGAATCAATTTCTTTGATAGTACACTGTACGACAAAACCCTGATTTCCTTGAAATAGCATATTTTTAATGCGAGGACCATGCTTCGACACGTATAGGCCAGCTTGATCCAATCGGTACCAAACGGCTTCTCAGAAAACTATATTGTGATTTGCCAATGGCCGATTTTGGCCCTTTGGTTACAATTCTATTGCGCAGAATTCGTTTACCGTGTGGGAACCGTACATTTTTTCGGAATAAAAAGTACCCTTATATACCTTTTATTCCGAAAAAATGTGCTATACTCAGTATGTCCTTTCCCGGGACTCAAAATATCTCCAGTCCATACGTTTCATTAAAAGGTCAGCGGTTTAAGCGTGAAGAGGTAACACTTTCCAAATTATATTATTAGTATGGATGTAATTCTAAATTGCATTTAATGGACGTCCTATTTTAAATTGGCTAGATAATTTTATAATAATAATAATAATTCTTTATTTTAGGCAAAAAAATACAGCCCATATGAATTATTAGTAGATTAGTAACAATTTTTTTCCTTAAACTTATGTTAGTAGGTTAGTAGATAATAATTAATTATTTATAATTTTTATTAATTAATTTTAATTGCTCGACACTAAATAGTTAAATAACCGAAATAAAAAAAAAAAAAAAAAAAAAAAGCCGAATCCAGTTCCTGAGCAATGCAGAGTCCCACCTGTCCGCAAACGCCCTCAGGATGCAGTTGGTGCTGTCCCGACACCTCGCCATCAGTGAGGCGCTACGCTTCCTGATTATGGCAAAAAAGTCATCTACATGCGCCTCGGCCAGCATGCCCGACGCACTGCAAAATCTCGGCAGCCCCGTCAGCACCCTGAATGCGTTATTGTATTGTACTCTCAGTGCATTACATTATGATCTCTGCGTATAGCTGGACCACAGACTACACGTGTAAAAAGATTAGCAGTACGCTTTCGCGTTATGGACTTTTTGCGATTGCCAGAACGCGTCGTGGTCGTTTTCATTAGAGCCACGACGTGAATTTCGCGTCGTGGCTGTTTCACTGTGACCACAACGCGTTGTGAGCCTTTTTTTCGCTCACTGAGCGATTTCGGTCTTTGAGCGTAACATATATATACATATCTCTTATATCTTTAAACGAGCAATTCTTGTATATATATAAATGTATAATTGGAATCTCGGAATCGGCTCCAAGGATTTTCATGAAATTTAGTATATAGGGGGTTTCGGGAACGATAAATCGATCTAGCTAGGAATCATTTTCATGTCACTTGTAAAATGTCGTTTTATGTGTGTTTTTTGAACTTTTTGAATACCGAGCGAAGCTCGGTCATATAGCTAGTAATAATAAAGCTGCAATAAACACAACTAAGGGCGAAGCCAAACAAGCGTAATTTGTGAGTTGTGAGTCGCAGAATTTCGATTCGGCAGAATTCTGCTGCATTCGGTTTCATACAAAAGTCCTGTTTGATTCACACGAGCCTAATTTTGTGAGTCATGATTTGTATGAAAAGATATTTAGGCAACCGAAATTCTGCGACTCACAACTCACAAATTACGCTCGTTTGGCTTCACCCATGTTTAAGTAATATGTATGGTCACAATAAAAAGTGCACGAGCTAGATACTGTAGCAGGAAAATGTCGATATGCACATACACGATAGTAGTCTTCCTTGGACAGGCTTTAAGTGGGTCAAAAACTTTAAATGTAACATAAGTTTTTTGTTCATTGTATTATATTAAAGTACAATTTAAATACTACTAGCGACCCGCCCCGGCGTAGGACGGGTATAAAATATATAACCACTGAAAAAATGATTAAAATCGATAGCCTATGATCCTTCACGCAGTCTACTTCTTATCTGTGCCAAATAACATAAAAATTTCTCCAGTAGTTTGCGAGATAAGCCCTTTCAAATAATTTCCCCCGTTTTTTCCACATTTTCCTATTAGTCTTAGCGTGATAAAATATAGCCTATAGCCTTCCTCAATAAATGGTCTATCTAACACTGAAAGAATTTTTCAAATCGACGAGTAGTTCCTGAGATTAGCGCGTTCAAGTTAGCCCTTTCAAATAATTTTCCCCATTGACGACGATCGCCAAGTTAGCGGGCAGATAGAGGTTTTCTGTTTTTAAAGGGTTTTTTATATTGAAGTGGTAAAAAGTAATTCCAACACTTTATAGACGACTTTCTCAACAGTACATTGTATTTTTTTCATACCGTTAAGACGTCAATACAATCCATAAAAAGGTGCTTTCATGCATTGCATTGCATTCTAAGCCTTTTACAGCAAAAATCACAAAACTGTCGCGGGTTTGAGTTGGATTATTTAAAGATACTTAAAAAAAAATAAAAATCTAGCTCCAACACTATATTATAATTGAAATGATCTTACATGTTGTGCATTAAAACTTATAGAAATACTGTATTTTAACTGTTAAATCACGTCTGTTAAATGAGCGAAATCGGCAAAATTTTGTATACGGACTCTTAAGTACAACAAGTTTTTGATTTACCTGCTGCTGTTGCTGCCCAATAATTCCTACTTGACCTTTGTTGCAACGAAATGTACGGTTTCCGCAAAATTACCGTTTGCGCCCACGAAATTCCTTTCACCATTTATTTTGGAAATTATAGTTAATGGTACCTATTTATCGCCTTTATAGAAATACCACAGGAAATAATGAAAGCAGGAAGTGGTAAACACTCTTAACCATTCTCTCAACGCAATTTTTTTTCCAGAGGAAGCCGGCAAGTCTTCAAAGGTGCTGGATGCGCAGATGCATCCAGCTTACATCCCGTCCGCGGAGAAACATGCATCCTTCTGGAGAAAGACAGCAGCTGAAACCCTCAAATCCAAGTTGAAAGAGAAGAAGAATACCAATAAAGCGCAGAACGGAATACTCTTTATCGGCGATGGCATGTCCCTGGCTACTATCATGGCCGCTAGGACGTACGCTGGACAACTCGAGAGGGAGCTGGGAGAAGACAATGTGCTGAATTTCGAGAAGTTTCCAGTGACGGGATTGGCCAGGGTAAGTGTTGGATTTGACTGCTATTTGTTAATGTTAAGCTTTCTCGCGCAAATAGTTTAACTTGTCGTCGTTAAAATATTAATTCATACTAATATTATAAATGAGAAAGTGTCTCTGTCTGTTGCCTCTTTACGCCTTAACCGCTAAAGGTAACGGTTGGTACGGAGGTACTTTGAGTCCCGGGAAAGGACATAGGATACTTTTTATCCTGGAAAATGTACGGTTCCCGCACGATAAATGAATATTGGCGCAACGGAGTTGCGGGCATCATCTAGTTATTCTAGAATAACTTATTTTATTTAAGTCCGTGCTCGTACTATCGTAGTAAGTAAATATTGTGAGCATACGTTATTAATCGTAAAATACAAAAAATAAACCTACCTCCTTCCCAGTGCTTTAGTTGTATTACACTACGGGCCTGTTTCACCGCTTCCTGATAAGGTGCCCGATAGGCTTATTTGACAGATTCTCCATACTCTATGTGTCAAGTTAAGTGGTGGATAGCCTTATCAGGAAGCGGTGAAACAGGCCCTTATTGTTTTCAATTTGTATTTTTTTTATTAAAAAGTTCTATAACTGATAGGGACAAGTACGACATTGTACTCTTCTTTTGAGATAAGCAATTATTTAACGTTACTTTACGGGTGATAAAAAACCACAAACATCTACAAAAAAGCGTGACAGCACAACGAATTGTCACTCAACCGTAGCTAGTTCAGGCAACGTCAAAACGACTGTTACAACTTACAAGTTACAACGGACTAGACGTTCCGCGTGGCTTCGCCCGCGTAAATAAGATATTTCACAGACAAATTAGTCCACAAAAATAGCCTGTGACCCTTCACGTGGTCTACTTCTTATCTGTGCCAAATAACAGAGAAATTGCTCCAGTAGTTAGTGAGATAAGCCCTTTCAAATAATTTCCCCCGTTTTTTCCATATTTTCCTCTATTTCTTCGCTTGTATTAGTTTTAACATGATAAAATATAGCCTATAGCTTTCTTCGATAAATGGGCTATCTAACACTGAAAAAAAATTTCAAATCGTACCAGTAGTTCCTCAGATTAGCGCGTTCAAATAAGCCCTTTCAAATAATTTCCCCCGTTTTTTCCACATTTTCCTCTATTTCTTCGCTTCAATGGTTTCGATTCAATTCTTCGCTTCGCCAGTTTTCTGTGAGCCCCTAGTATTTGTCCGGTCGAGTCGGCCCCTGAAGCATGGCTCTTCCACGTCAAAATTACTTACTGTTTGTGCTTGTAGCGCCCTCTGCATCGACTTTTGCGTAATAAATCCCTATTATTACATACTTTAAGATAGATACTATCTTCCTTTCAATGTCTTTGATAAAATAATGACATATTGCATGTTTACATACATTTTGATGATAAAACTATTGATTAATAACTAATCTACAGATAAAAATATTTTGTTATCGAATGTTAAAAACGTGCTGTTATCATTTAAGTGTAACGAATGAGCGTAAACGATAATAACTCACCGTGAAACATTACGATAGTAAATTAACATAAACATACAATTTGCTGACTCTATAATAATATGTCACTGTATCATACATGTTCGTACGTACGTCTTATAATAGTAACTAGCTATTTGACCGAGCTTCGCTCGGTATTCGATAAAACACGAATAAAAAGATTTTCTAAAAATGATTCCTAGCTAGATCGATTTATCGCCCCCGAAAACCCCTATAAACTAAATTTCATGAAAATCGTTGGAGCCGATTCCGAGATTCCAATTATATATTTATATATATACAAGAATTGCTCATTTATAGATATAAGATTTTCATAACAGTAACCAGTCGGCTGAATTTTAAGCTGACCGCATACACACGTTTTCCGCATACGGTTTCCGTATTCGGAAATCCAAGTGCATAGAAATTAGAATCAGTAGATAATACATTAGATAATAAAAACGAACGTGTGCGCTAATCTCACGGAATTCCGATTACTGAAAACGAATTCGAAAATCGAATACGGAAAACGTGTGTATGCGGCCGGCCCAAAAGGGTGTCAAAGGTGTCTGTAACCTAAGCCTAGCTGAGCCGCTGGACCGATTTTGCTGAAATATGTGATGGAGATACTTAGAGTCCAAAGAAAGGACAGAGGATATTTTTTATCCTAGAAAAACGTACGGTCCCATGCGGTAAACGTATTTTGGCGCAACGGAGTTGCGGGCGTCATCAAATGAATAATAATTAATAATAAATTCGATAATTTCGTTAACTCTATTATCTGTGCGACTGTACTTTGTTCGATTACGCGGCTTTTTTCATTTCGCTAAGAATGTTGAAATCTCTGCAAAAAGTGCGGAATTCGGCTGCGAGTATCGCTTATGTAACAGTGATTTAACTGTGTTTAAGTTAAGTCCAGCTAAAACCAGGCCAGTCTATAATAAATTAAGAGTTTATCAGGTATACAAAGATAGCCAGTTCTATGCTTAAAATATGCTTCATTTGACTTTTGACGTCTATGTATTAAAACAATATGTCCTTTCCTAACTTCAAAAACATAATATTATAACATTTTCTGGACAATTAGCAATTTATGCCATGTTTTATACGAATCTTGCAAACTAAACTGAGTGGAAAATTATTTACTAAAAATGTAATTAATTCTAAATTTTGACATAAGCCCCATACATAACCTGTCAAAATCTTCATTAAATTGAAGGTTAAGGCGCTATATCGAAAGTAATTTTACCGCAAGGGCAATTTTATACTTAATTTGTATGACTATAAAGTCGTGAATACGCTGCGGCCAGAAGCTATCGGTTATTATAATCATTTAAAAAATAACTAGGAGCATTTAAGCAAAATGCTTCTATACGATTTTGAGTTGCAAAGATGTCTATCAATTATTAGACTAATTTCCTACAATACATCTATTTTCGTTTAAAAATAATCTTCAAATTTCGTATTTTTAAGAGGTCATTTCGAAAATTAAATGTATCGAGGCAAAATACATTAATCGTGTTTCTAGTTCTTCTCAAACCTAGATAAGGCTATGATAATATGTATATCTCATTGCCAGATTTGTAACATTTCTGAGGGTCCTATAGTATAAAGTCAAAAAGGACAGTTTTTTCAATATAGCGCTTTAAGATTAAGATCTTAAGTGTCTCGGAGTACGGTGGTTAAACGCATAATTATTATGCAACACACACATTAAAATTGAAACTAAAGTTGGTTTTACTTTAAAAACTGTGACCTAAGTTGAATAACCTTCGTGCTAAATACCGTATAACTCGTTTTTGACAGGCAGACAGAGAAAGGACCTGACCGAATATGTATAATAAAAAACCGGCCAAGTGCATGTCGAGCCACGCGCAATATAGGGTTCCGTAGTACCGCTAGTTTATTAAAATTTGTGTATGGCCAACAAATGTACATTTTACACTACTAACAACATCATCTCAGTTGCTTTCAAAGGAATTTGAACGAAAAGTTCCTTTGTACTTCGCCGAAAACATTTTTTTTAGTTGATCGACTATTACTCAATAACTTATGAAGTCTACTTAGCCGTGATAGTTTTCCTTTTAAATTCACCATATTTCCTACTCCCGTGAATTTTTTCACATTTCCAGAAGCTACCGTTTACCTGGTAGAAGGGGAGGACACTGGACTCTAACGATTTTTTCCGCTTTAAAACTTAATATTTGACAAACGGATCCCTAAATCGGAAAAGATCTATGAACACTCATAACATTTTTAAAAAACCTACCCAACGACATCCCACACGATGAGGTGGACGCGAAAAAAAATTCATCCCCGCTTGATGTGTAGGGAAGGTACCATAATTATTTTTTTTAAGATTTCATGTACCCACCATTTTATCGCATGCCAAATTACAGCTTTGTAGGCCCTAGAAAAACTGCTGACAGACAGGCAGACGGACGGACAGACCGAAACTATAAGGGTTCCTGGTTGACTACGGAACCCTAAAAAGTAAAACGTCGTTAAAAAAATAGCAGCTTTTTGAATTTTAAATTGACGAGTATGGTGAAGTTGAATGTACTTGGATAAGTTTACACTTGAAATGAGACGAGATGCAAACAACGATATAAAAATTAAAAAAGAAAAAATCTATACTAATTTAGCTACTAGGTGACCGGTGAACTTCGTATCACTTCTCTCCTATTATAAACTTGCTATGGACTTTAATATTAATTCAAGACGTGAGTGGAAGAATAAGGTAAGTAACATGAAAAAATTTCCCGTTTTTTTGCTTAAATGGAGGCTTTAGGGCCGGAAAAATTATTTGAAATAGAAAAACTATGGATTATATGTGTAGCCAGATATATTAGCTAGGTTATGAAGTAGATAAGTTACAAGTTTTAATAAAATAATTAGGGAAAAAATGAGTTATTGTCCGTATGTTACGAAATGTTACTTGTTCGATTCTTCCACTCACGTCTTCAATTATTAAAATAAGCCAAATCGTTTCAGGCGTAGGTAGTAAGTACTCGAGTTTTAGCAAAACTAATTATTCTGAAATTATTATTTTTTATATAGAATAACATTAATTGTACCGTCTCTTATCCTAACCTTACTCCTCAATTTTGTACGACCTGATCCTACGAATTATTTTCTATCAAGAAGCAATATTAAGTTCCAAGAATAATGAACATAATATTAGTCATAGTATAGTGACATTGTCAACAATGTCACTACAACGAAAATTAAGTCACGTTCAAGGAAACGACGAGGGTGCTGACTTATGTATGTTTTTTTTACAATTAACTTATTACAATACCTAGGCAGTAACACTGAAGTTGCGGTGGGTTGATCGTGCCCGTAACTATACCAAACCTGAGAGTGGAGCACCATGGGGTTTTAGTGGGTAGTTCCTCGGAGAGTCCCACATACCCTGGCCGATGTGTGGGGAACGCCGAACGCCGGGATGCGCAAACCAAAAAAAGGTAGTAACACTGAGAAAAGTCATCGGCGTCTTTAAATGTATAGCGTTTTCTTCAAAAAGTTGTTAAACTGCGTACACCCTTAGACCCTATCAAATAGGGAATTATGAAAATGTGGGAGCAGAGGCCGCTAGGAGCACATCGTCGTTGCGCTTGCCAAATCCTCTATGTATTTTTAGTCAATTTTTTAGAGATAAACATTAAAAAATTATTTAATGATGGTTGGAATTACGCTAAGTAATTCTACGGGCTGTACACATGACTTATGTGCAATATGATGTTTCTATCAATATTCTGAATATTGATAAAATTTTTGTCAAACGTCGAACAGGACTTTTTGTTTCCTATCAGCGCTGGTACCTCTAGCGTGAAAGCATTTTAGTAATATTAATATTATTAATTAATATTATTATGTCCTATTGATAATGCGAAGCTGGCCTATTATTAAGGCGAAGACAACTGTCAATTCGACATCTTTGTGCAGTATTCTAGACGTTATACTTCATTGATTGGCACAAAAAAATATATGTGATTTTTGATTATATTTGAAAAAGCTTCTTTGTTTTAAATATTAAAATAATGTACTCCTACTGGATGAAAAAAAAATACCAAAGTCACATCTTCCAGGAACTTTAAACAGTTCTAACTAAAATAATATACAAGCTATGCTTTTAAAAATTTGTTTATTTGATACCTATTACAAAAATCCAAAGCTTGTAAGATTTAATTTTCGTTTCTGACATCTAGATTTCCCATAATATTTATTTTTTCCTCTAAGAAACGAAAAATGTATCCACGCTACCGAGTGAACATTTCACATCTCTGTCTCTCTTGTATGAAAATCGACAGTGGTGCGAGAGTGATGCGAGACATGCGAATCCTCAAGGTCATTGGCAGTTATCAACGTCTTATTGAATTCTGCCGCCGTCACAAAAATCGATGTGAGACGCATTATTACTCTCAACTAAACCAAATGAACTGCATTACTAAATTCTTCTCGCATTTCTCATGTCAACTCCGTGGAAAGTATATTTCCTTAAGAGTCAACACTCTCAAGACCGTAACCTTGTGTGCGAAGACGTCAGGTGGCCTCAGTAATTTCCTGTGTTTCCTTCCTACCATTGTTGATTTCGGTTATTACTCTTGACGCCTAATGTAATGGTAGACTTTGATTCGTATTGGTAACAACTACTACTACTACAACTAGTGTCTGGAGTCTGGACTTTGTAATGGTGCTCTGATACGGGCAACTTAAATTGCTCAACTCTAGTCAATATTATTCTCGTCAACTTTGACGTCACGAGTACATCAAGAAATTAACGGCAACAAGCAGCAATATTGCGCAATACAATATAGAGTGATGTGGCCATCGAATATTTGAGTGATATGAAATAAATTGCTCCATTTTACTCCACTAATTGCTCCAAATCGCTCCATTCATGTCGCCGAGCAATTATTGCCGTAATTATTGCCCGTGTAAGCGCTTCTTAACTCGTCTATAGCCTAGGGTCGTATACAGGCCACGGGGCGTAAGCAAAAATTAATAAAAAGCTTTCAAATTTTTTTCACCTGTACAAAAATGTATACCTGTATGCCCAACGCGAACGCGCAGAAACAAAATCATCATAGTCACAAACGATACATTCCCCAGTTTTAGAAATGTGCTTTTCTGTTTAGCATAATTTGTTCTAGAGATGATGATGATTATGTACCACGCGCACGTGTAACGCCCCTTCGACATTAACAATAATACACACATAAAATATACACGACAATAAATAAGTCAATTAATAGTGCCATAAGACAGGCTAATGGAGCACGTTTACCATTCATATTACGACGATTTTAAACAAAAAATGATTGATTTTAGCAATAGCTAAGCGCACTATAATAAAGATAAGAGAGTTATAATTTTTAAATCAAACGTTTACTGGTTTTCATGCAAACATTCAGAAAAGTCACATAATATTCTGACTTCTCACCCTTCGACCAAGTCAAATGCTTAGTTTACCAGCTCTGAAATCTTAATTAGTTCGATTTAGGATTGTGACGCCAGTTGACCCACTCTCTAGAGTCTAGAAGATATCCTACATTCGGCCTGCCACGGAAGAGCTAACAGAAAAGATACTGTAGATATTGGCTCGCTTTTCGACTATCGTAAGCCACAAAATGGCAAATTTCGATTTATTGCGAAAATGCATAGAATTATGTTAGATCTTTTAGGATCTTCAAGAAAAAATATGAAATTCGAACTATAACTGCCTTTTTCGAAACGTAAGCTGTAGTATGTTTCAAACGCCTCCGACGTTATTTATCGTAAGTCCCTTAGTGATAGTCTACGTGGAGTAATAGGGAAGCAGATGCCCAAATTTACACATCGTATGTATCAGTTGCGATTGTCTACGCCGGATAACTTTATCCGTACTAAACTATAGTTTGTACTACTTACAATAGTTTACATTGGAACTTCTTTTGAAAAACATATTGCAAGTGTAAGTAACGATTTTGTTCGTTGGAATTTAATTTATAATAAATATTTTATGTTAATTATACAAAATTCTACTACGGTAACTATTATTTTTTATTTATTGTATCTATACCTTACTACGTTCTACGTCGTACTATTCATTAACATACTATACTTTACCGATCTATTTCTTTTATTACAACTATTATTTATGAAATTAGGGGGCAAAAGAGCACCTAATGGGAAGCAAGTTGTCCACTTGGACGTTCGCAACATCAGAAGAGTTGCAAATACGTTGCCAGCCTTTTTAAGAAGATCGCTCAATTCTTCAGGTTTTCAGTTCGTATTGGTCCGGAAATACTGCTGGCGGCAGTTTGATTTACATTTACTGTGAAAGACTCATCAAGATGGTAAATTTTCCCGTGGAACGATATCGAAATGTTGCAAGAGGTGTGATTACGAAGCACCTCCCCTTGATACAGCAGATAGAAGATGCAGAGCGAAGTCACATCTGAGCATAATTCCAAGGGGTCTAGCTTGTTTGAAACACTATGGCTGGCTACAATCTAAGCGGCCCTTTGTTGGTTACTATCCAGAGGAAATAGTTGGTATTTTGTCACCCTTTCCCAGAGATGAGAACAGTATTCTACGTGAGGCTGAATCTTCGCCTTGTAGAGTTATAGGCGTTGCATCGCACTGAAACACTATCTCGGCCAACTTTTCTTTACCCGTTTGTCGTCCGAGAATGGAACCTTTTTCCGGGATATAAGTATCCCATGTCCTTTTCCGGGATTCAAAGTATCCCCATACAGTATGTCAGAAAAAACGGTTAAGTGGTTTAGGCGTGAGGAGGCAATATGCCCATGGACAAAAATAAACGAACACACTTTTGAATTTATGCAAAAGTATGGATATAGATTGCACTTAGTTTATATTTCATGATCTCTTTTTTCTTCCTGAAAGTTTTACAAGAACTAATACTAGTATCCCAAGTGATCCTCTTCCTGTAGTCGTATTCCTCATGTCATAGGGTCGTGACCTCCCCGTTATATAACCTTCCTTCTAATAATGTTAAACCAGCTTTTCCTATCTTCAGCCACTTGAAAAGCGTTGTAGACGATGGACTCAATACTTAAGGTGCGTATTTGATCGGACTAACGCATGGGACTGCGGCCCCGCGGCCTTTCTCCCTCGATCTTGCCAATGACTATTATAATATTGTCTCCTTTCTTTCTGGATATGTGTCCATCGTATTCTAAAATACATTTGAGACATATTGTGGTAAAGAGCCTTGTAAAAATAAATTTTAGCTTTGGACGCGTTGGTTCCGAAAGCTGTCCATGAAATTTGGAGCATTTTTCTCCATTATTACATCTCGAAGGTTCGATACCTTCGAGATGTATTAATGGAGGTATGTCTGCGGTCTGTTGAAGTATGGTGTATATTAAAGTGTGGACAAGTTTTGTCTTACTTTTTAAAGAAAACATTTTGTCACGCAAGGCTTTACGCATTTGATACATAGCACTCTTAGCCATCCTAATTCTTCAACGTGTATCTGGTTCACAGGAGCCATTGTTCGCAATAGTGGACCCATGTGATAGTGATAAAGAAATAATAATTGATAACAGGCCTTAACAAAAATCAGCGACATGAAATTAATATACCTAGCAGTGTTTAACATTTTCTAGTTGATGCCCATAACTCCGTAGAGCCAAAAAATCGTTTGTCTCGCGGGGACCATATAGTAAAGGAGTAGGACGTAGAATTCTTCCTATCCCAGTATTAAAATGTCCTTTCCCAGGACTCCAAGTATCTTCATACCAAATGTCAGGAAAATTGTTTGGTTGTAAAGAGGTAACGAACATTTTAGCATTTATAATAATATTGTATATAAGTTTAAGCGGAGTATAGATTGTGATAAATACTCTTAAGTTATAAAGCTTATCATATGAATTTTTCAGGAATGTTACAAAATATTATTTATAATAAAATTTTTGCTACTGATGATGCTTTGCAAGCCAATTAAGTTGATTACTTACTATTAGCACTTTTTTCACATTAACAGTATAAATAATGTCAACGACCTACTTCTAAAATTTATAAAACAATTTATAAAGATATTTCACACTTTTTTCAGAAAAGATAATTTATAAATAATTTATTTTCTCAAACATACTATAAATTCGAATTAGGCAATTCCCCTATAAATCTATAATATGTGTTACATACCATAAAAACGTTAAAGAAGTCCCCCGTATAGTATAATAAGTAAACGTTACAATATTTTAAAAAGGAGAAATTTCAACGTAAACTGTGGTTAGTGTTAGTTGCAATAATTTTCGTTATAGATTTTCCAAAGAATAATATCGCAACAACAATTTCAGCTAAACCAAGCTAATAATATAGTATTTTATTGCATAAGTTCATACCTAACACTATTGTTGTTGCTCATGCCAAATTTTATAATAATCGGTTAAAAAATGAAGTCGTGGTTCAAATTTGCAACTTCAAACGCTCCTCCTGTAAAGTTAATTAATTTAATTAATTTGCCGCCTGTATGTGCCTGATAACTATTTGAAGCACCGTCCTAGCCGTCGGCCAAAATTATTCGCACTGCCGAAATGTCGGACTGTCGCGAGAGCTGAGTCTCTACTGTACCGAGCATTAAACTTGCTCAACGCCCTTCTGTCGGCCAATTCTGAGTGTGATGTATTTGCTGATAAGTGGATGGGTGTGAAGAGAGTATGTATAAGATTCTGTGAAAATAAGTATGAAAGGGTATCTTCTGTTACTATTTAATTTGTGTAGTTAACTGTTTATGTATTTTTTTGTGACAATGTTATCATTAATTTTAAATTAAGATAGTGCTTAGTTGTAGTTAATTATTGTAATTGGGGTAACCCGTTTTAATTAACTTTAATAATAAATAAATAAATAAATAAAATAAAGTTGTGTTTTTGATGTTACGATAGTCTACCTAGGAGCAGTCGATTTATAATTTTGCACGCAAGGCTTTGAGAAAGATCAGAAAGAGACGACTTCTCTATAACTAATTCCAAACACTACTTACTGCAATATTAGAATATATTTAGCTAAAAGCATCACTGTAGTATTGTGGTAACATGATCACGTCAAAAATAGATCATTATAAATAAAAAAATCACACTAGTTTCAAGATTTGTCACATGATCGCTGGGTTTTTCTAGCTAAAGGAAAATCTGCATTTCCTATTTACATTCCTAACAGTATAAACTTAAAAAGTTGATTAAAATATTTCTTCACTTTATAATATTTATTTATATAAATACTTTAATCGTAATTAGGTATTCTAAATTGCGTTTAATTAAGATTAGTCATAGCTAGTTAGATATAGCTAAGTACATAGAGTTTAGAATACTATTTATGAAGGCATGAATAAAAAAATATCATACGATAGCCAATAATAATATTAGGTGACCAGTATGCGGTGGTCTGTTATTGACAACATAATTCTGTTCTTATACATTTATATTTTCATTCCTAACCATTAATGTATCCATCCCCAGACGTACTGCCTCGACGCGCAAGTTCCGGACTCCGCGTGCACTGCCACGTCCTACCTCACGGGCGTCAAGACCATGTATGGCGTCATCGGCCTGGATGGCAACGTGACCAGAGCCTCCTGCCACAGCCAAATGTATCAACCCAACCACGTGTCGAGTATTGGACAGTGGGCCCTGGATAAAGGACTAGATGTTGGTGAGTAAGTTGCTTCAACAGCATTGATTGTTGCTTGAATAGCAACGTCACTAGAGCTTCCTGCCACAGCCAGCTGTATCACCATCTGTGCATACATCAACCCAACCATGTGTCAACTATTGCATAATGGGCGATCGACAAGTGGTTAGATGTTGGTAAGTTACTGCAATAGTAATGTCGACAGTTGCTTCAATAGTAGTGATGATAGTTTTTAAATAGCAACTAGAGCCTCCGGTCACAGCCAGCTGTATCACTATCAACCCAACCATGTGTCGTCCATTGGACAGTGGGCGCTGGATAAGGGGTTAGATGTTAGTAAGTTGCTGTAAAAGTTATATCGATAGTTGCTTCAACATCATTGATTTAATAGCAACATTATTAGTGCCTCCTGCCACTGCCAGTTGTATCAACCCAGCCATGTATCGAGTGTCTATGTGACAATGGGCGCTCGACAAGGGGTTAAATGTTGGTAAGTTACTGCAATAGTAATGTCGACAGTTGCTTCAACAGCACTGATGGATGCTTGAATAGCAGCGTAAGCAGGACTATCTGCGAGAGCCAACTATGTTAATCTAAAAATCTGTAGTCTATTGAACAGTGAGCCATACATAAGGGTTTAGATGTTGGTTAGTTGCTTCAATAGCATTGGCCATTGACTATAGTTGCTTCATTAGCAATGATGGTAGTTGCTTGAATAGCTATCAGATCCTGTACAGCCAGCTGTATCAACCCAACCGCCTTTTGGACAAAGAATCGGACAATGTTGCGTCGTATAACAACGTGTCGTCCATATAGGGGATTCCTCCCTTACAACCCTATAGCAACATCGTCATCTTTCAGTTTTCATCTCTCAATAATTAAGATAAATTTTGTTATTATTTCCAAACTTGCTAACTCTAACTAGTAATTAAATACTGACAAATTTATGTAAGCTTATATCTTATCTACACACTACAAACGCATGTTAAACTTTATCAAAATCAAGCCTTTATTTATTCAAAGCGTATCAAAGTTTATCCTTTATTTACTTAGAGCTTAACATATTATTATAATAGTGCAAACACATACAATAGTTATTTAAACAATGTAAAGGTGAATTTTGTATGTTTGGAAATACAATATAATCTCCTAATCATCATTCGTGTTTCAATACCGTACTGTAAAAGTTTTCAGTAACCTTTGTATATAAGCTTTAGAAAATCAATGATTTCCATGGCTCTATTAAGACCAAATTAAATTAATAGTTTATCTATTAATCATTATTTTTAGATACTTAAATGACGAACGGATGTAGCCAGTAGATTGACGTACTTATTTAAAACAATGAGCCATTACAAGAGATATAGATGGTGTTAATGTGATTGATAAACCATTACCAGCCATGATTGTACTTCATCATTATCATCAAAAGCAAAATAATTAACTTTGTTTGTAAATGAATGTTTATATTAATTAAAATTTTGTATTGGGCATTAATGATGATAAGACTATAAATTTTAATGATGAATTCTCTTCTAAATACCATAATACTTAGTATAACAGACATTGTTTCATAGACGATAGCCGTGACTTACATAATTTGGTTGGATTATATTAAGTCCTGACGATAGATCACAATTTGGCATGTATTCATGCCAAATAAGGCAGGTCCACCGTCTCTGATGGTATCTTCCTATAACAAAGTACCAAGTAATATTTCAATTTCAGACAAAAAGTCTCTGCAACTTCAATAAGCCATTGCGGATATTAAATGAGAACTTAAAATTGATAAAGTAATTATAGGATTGACTGATAACAATAATAAAAATAATAATAATAGCTCCCACACCGGTTTCGGTGACGGTGGCTGGTTTCATTGAAACCAGGCTACTACGCAGGAGTAATTTTATAGTGCCCAAGTATGTGCGCAGTACACAAGAGCACTCTCTATTCCTTTACTCTCATAACCCAGTGGGACGGACGACCGACACGACTGGCGAGAGATCAGGCGCAGGACCGACTTTTTACATGCCCATCCGACGCATGGATCATCTTACTTGTCAGACAATCAGGTGATCAGCCTGCATTGTCCTAACCAAACTTGGAAATGACTTGTTTCCAACGCGGGAATCGAACCCATGACCTCCGAGTCAAGAGCCGCGCTCTTTACCACTAGACCACGGAGGCGTTACTGGTAGGCGTACTGAAGCGGACTGATAACAATGGTGATGGTTTCAATTCCAGGTATAGTGACCACAACTCGGGTGACGCACGCCTCTCCCGCGGGCATGTACGCTCACACCTCCGAGAGGAATTGGGAGTCAGATGTCGACATACCCGAGGAGTGCCGGACCCTCGGCTGCAAGGACATCGCGTACCAGCTCGTCAATGAGAACCCTGGACGACAGTTTAAGGTACCTTATAATTTACAACTGATGAAGACAAAAAATAACAGTTTTCTTCCACAAAATTATTTTTAAATTATCGAAATACATTTTTAGCTGAGTTAGAACAAAGTCATAATATTATTTTGGGTTTTCTCTACGCCTATTAGTGGGGTGTTTCATCGTTTTTTTGAACCCTCATAGAGTTGGTTTCCGATGTATCGGATAGTTTATATTCTCAGGATAATATGATCTCAATAATAGACTTATTAAACATACAAAGTCTCAATTAAATAGCTCTAATACTTTAAATTTTATTGATATCTAAAATACGCCAATTTCGTCACTGACTCACTGACACACTGATGATGATCAAAATGTTTGGCTACTTCCTGAAGTGCTAGAAAGCTGAAATTTGGTATGTAAGCTAAATTTAGTATACAACCAACAAAAAAAATTCATAAGCTTATAACTTTCACCCCCCATCCCCTAAAATGGGGGTGGAGTTTTATATGAGACTTTCACCAATTTTATGAATTATGACTTAAGAGTTTACACGGGACTGTAGACAGTAACTAAAAAACCTTTAAATAAGTACTTACAATTTACAAAAAGAACTGAAATCCCACCAAAAACATTTCTTGTAAAATGTTGCCGAGACGATCACATAAGGTTTACCCTGTGAAAAAGATAATAATATGAGATCTCATGTAGAGCCAAGCTTCTGAATCTACACGGCCTAAATCTACTTACCCTACATAAACAAATTCTACATCTCATATCTTTTTCACAGACACACACATTGTTGCCGAGACGATCGCTTATGTGATCGTCTCGGCACATAAGTGATCGTCTTGATCGTTACGCTAAGTTTATTTCCCCCAAAAGAAATTAAATATGATGTCATAGTGACGTGGCTTCAATCAAATCAAAATCAGTTAAACTCATTACACTTGACCCAAAATTTTGTCTTTAGTCTCTATAGTTACGTCCATAAAAAATTCTTTGTCAACACGTTCATACCTAAAACAATTATATTGGATGGTAAGCGATTTATCGCGGTGCGGAAGTGACAAATCATTCCTAGTATTACATTCCTCAAATCATGCTGGTACTTATCTAAACCAGCATAACCACCGTAGAAAGCCATCATTTCTATTCCTTCGCTTTTTTTTGTACGAATGTCATGCTAAGCCTACTGCAAAGTAATCAGGCTAAAAGTTCAATCCCCAATTCAAGCTCATATCTTCGAAATTGCAGGTGATAATGGGTGGTGGTCGTCGGGAGCTGACTCCGAACCTCACCACGCCGCTGGGCAGCAGCGCCGGCAAGCGGCTGGATGGAGTTGACCTGACGGACGTGTGGCATGTGGACAAGGTGGAGAAAAACGCCACCCACCAGTACGTCACGGATCGAAATGAGCTGATGAAGGTAATGAAATTTAGGTGTTCTTTCTGACTTTTTGAAATGCATGGTGCCAAAATCCATACTAATATTATAAATGCGAAAGTATCTCTGTCTGTCTGTCTGTCTCGCTTTCACGCCAAAAGTACCGAACCGATTGTGATGAAATTTTGTACACAGATAGTATAGAGCTTGAGAAAGGACATAGGCTACATTTTAATGAGGGAAAATATCTTATTTCCATGAAAATAACGATAAAATGAATTCCTACTGCAGTTTTAAAATATGACAACAGATGGCGTTATAAAGGAGTAGTACTGCATTTGGATCCTATGGGCAATGAACATTTTAGTTCTAATACATGACAACAGATGGCGTTTAATTTTTTACTTCATTGTAACATAGAACCATAGATAGAATTAATCATACTTATTATGTTTTTAATTATAATTTTTAATACGTTAGATATATTTTGTTTAATAATATTATCACTTGGTATAATCAATCTATCTTATCTTATAAGTTAACTATATACTGCACAACAGATGGCGCTCTAAAATAAAGGAGTGTCGTGTTGGCCTATAATATTCTATCCAGAAATATATCAATGCAATGAACATTTTAGTTCTAATATATAAAAACAGATGGCGTTTACTTTTTTACTTCACATCAGAACTAATCAATAATCATACTTTATGTTTTTATTCATAATTGGTGTCAAATTTAAAAACTTTTAAAAACCCTGGTAAGTGGGATCCCTCAAATCAATATACACAAAAACAGCTGTGCTGTATGCACATAATATTTAAGTTTTTAAATTAAATATTATATTTTGTGGCAAATTTTAAAGCTTATTACTTTAACTATGTATTACACATTTTTACCCATAAACTATTCATCATTGAGTTACGTCACTGCATAGATAATTAAGTACTGAGTATCAAGTTACATCGAAAGAATTGGCCCCGTGCAAGTTTCTTCTCGCCAGGTTAGTTCCCGAACCGGTGGTAGGCACCGTAGATTCTACGTTCTTCTGATTTTCAAAAAGTGTATTCATGATACCTATTTTGAATAAAAAGATAATATTTTATTTTATTTTATCCCGGCATTCCCACGGAAACGGGAGCCACCGCGTGTTGTAAAATGAAATCCACGCGGACGGAGTCGCGGGCAACAGCTAGTATAAGATAATTACAATAATAATGAAGATGTGAATGGAAAAATCGAATAAGTAACATTTCGTAACATACCGACAATAACTCATTTTTTACCCAATTATTTTAATAAAACTTGTAACTTATCTACTTACCTAGCTAATATATCTGACTACACATAGAATCCATAGTTTTTCTATTTAAAATAATTTTTCCGGCGCTAAAGCCTCCATTTAAGCAAAACAAAACCGGAAGTTTTTTCATGTTACTTACCTTATTCTTCCACTCACGTCTTGAATTGTGTAAAGCTATCTGTTTGTGTTTGCTTCTATCTGTTACCTCTGTACGTTAAAAACGTTAAAATGATTTCGACGATATGGTATGAAGATACTTGAAGTTCTAAGTTAACACAAAGAATAGTTTTTATCCAGGAAAATAAATAGCTACTGCGCATTATGAATAAAATATTTGCTTTTTTTCAAATATTCGACTTCAAAACGCTATTGGATCAAAATATTTACTAATATCCGCTGCTGACTGAGTAACTTAACCTGGTTTTGTGTATATCTATTCCAGGTGTACAATTCGGACGACTTACCAGAGTACCTTCTCGGCCTGTTCCACAACGACCACATGGACTACCACCTCAATGCCAAAGACCAGCCAACCCTAGAGGAGATGGTGGAAGTGTCCATCAAGATGCTGAGCAGAAACCCCAGGGGATACTTCCTTTTCGTTGAAGGTTGGTTGAACACTACCTTCTATGAGGAACAGAGATTACCAGTAACAATATTAAGATCAGGGGCTCTTAGCATCTGTAGTCTTGAAGCTGCAGCTCGTTATGGGCAATACACGATCTTAAAAAAATAATGCATTGAAATAGGTTTTGCACGTGTTTATGAAACAGGTCTGTCTGACTAGACATTTTTAATTGAGCAGGTTTGTAATTTTAAAATATGTTTGACGATATTCACAATCCAAATGATTCAAATTATAAATTTATAGCACGAGTTTCCATTTTTTCCACAAAAAATATTGTTATTTATTTTCATAAATACAATTTTTTCTACGTATTTAAAAATACCTTTTTTCCATAAACGGGCGCGTCGTCCCATCAAAATGTTGTGATGTATTTATCCATACTTCCATACTAATATTATAAATGCGGTGTCTGTCTGTCTGTCCGCCTGTCTGTCTGTCTGTCTGTCTGTCTGTCTTTCTGTCTGTCTGTCTGTCTGTCTGTCTGTCTGTTACCTCTTCACGCTCGAACCGCTGAACCGATTTTGCTGAAATTTGGCATGGAGATACTTTGAGTCCCGAGAAAGGATATATGATAGTTTTTATCCCGGAAAAATGTACGGTTCCCGCGCGATAAACGAATTTTGGCGCAACGAAGTTGCGGGCGTCATATTGTTAGGAAATAAATAATAATTGTTGAAACTAATAAGTAACAACAGAACAGTGCTTCGTCATAAATTATATGACACTTACAAGTTCAAACAGTATTTTAGGCTGTAAATAAAACATAGATAAAAAGATAGTGATAGATACTGAGCAAAGCCTAGACCCAAAAATTACCACGCGATATCACGACAGACATCTTGACACGTTTACTTTTATTTACATTCTTAATATCTAGATAATAATTACTTTAGGCTTTGATCCATGACGAATGTTAAAAACTGTCATGAATTGCTTTACGAGGTTGGGCCTTAAAGCTATTATGTTAAGATTGAAATTGCTGCAGCATTTCAGAACTGTGCTCTGAATATTATATTTTTAACAAATTATCAAATTGTGGTCTTGTCAAGTCTTATTTAGGACAAAATAAACTCTTAATTTTGCTTTATTTTAATTTTCAGGAGGCAGAATAGACCACGCCCACCACGACAGCCTAGCTCAACTAGCCCTTGACGAAACAGTGGAATACTCCAAAGCTGTCCAAAAAGCGAGAGACCTGACCAACGAAGAGGATACCCTGATAGTCGTCAGCTCCGACCACGCTCATACCATGACAGTAGCTGGTTATCCATCCCGAGGGAATGATATATTGGGTGTGGTGGATACTGCTAATGCTGATGACGGAATACCGTACACCACCATCAGCTATGCCAACGGAAAGGCTGCATCTATATCGCCTGAAGGCAAACGAGTGGATGTAACGACTCACGAAGGATTCAAATCACGTTAGTATTTACTACCTTTTCATATGCAAGATATGAATAGTCAAGAAAAGAAAGCACTTGTATTACGTAGCAAGAGCTGAAATTACCAATCTTGTGACAGGACTTTCTTTCTTCTTTCTAATAGCGTTTTTAATAGCGTGTCTGATTTTTAACCAGTTTAATTATTCAGCGAATCAAAATCATTAGCAAATACATAAACAATAAACAAAATATTTTTGATAGGAAGCCTCGGAAACCCATGGGTCCGTTTAGTAATCTTTTCTTTTCTAATGTTACAGGTGACGTTAACTACTCGTATCCCAGCCTGACGCCGCTCGATTCAGAAACCCACGGAGGTGAAGACGTGGCAGTATTCGCCCTGGGACCCTGGCAGCACCTCTTCACTGCCAGCTACGAGCAGGCCCTGGTACCACATATGATGGCATACGCGATGTGTCTTACAGACAACCCTCATGAAAACTGCAACTTGGAGGTTCCCGAAAGACAAGGACCTTTCTGGTCGTCTAGTAGTTTAAGTATTACGCCTAATAAGTATTATTTGTTAAGTTTGAGCGCTGTGATATTTGTTTTAAGATATTAAATAACTTAGTCAATGCGGCAAGTACTTAAATGTTATTTCTGACTACCCGCAATTCGCTCACGGTTCCCACCGCTGCCACTAATAAAAGTGGGATTTTGTGGAAACGAAAAATATTATGATGGGTTGAGTACGAATTTCAAAATAATGCTAGTTGATAAAAGTGGATTTAACTCGAATTTTATCACAAGTATTTAATGAATATTATGTAAAGCATGAGTACAAAAAATTATGTTCAAGCATACAACTTTGTTTAAACTATAACACCTAACTTTTTTGGTGTATTACTACAATATTTTGCATTTATAATTTATATTATTTATAATCTTCATTCTATTTTATATCAATGACGTAATCACCAGCACGTGGTACACGTGTTTTCTTTTTAAAATATTACGTGTAAATTGTATAATTATTTCACCTACGAAAACTTTTTAAATGATAGATAACTATAATTATTATTGTGTTTTAGTTCGACTACAAAATACCTCAAGACTTGTCTAGTCTATAACTGAACAATAACTACGGTTTATAAAACCGATTTTAATGTGAAATAAAATAAAATCAAGAATTAAATAATAATAAAATATATGAGTTACGTAGTAGCTGTTTAATTTTGTATTCTAAGTAATTTCAAGAAATACTTTAAACTAAGTTTAATAATGTATAAGTAATAATTTACCGTTTGACAATTCTGTTACCTATAATATTATTACTTACAATATCGCACCTTTATAGTAAAACCGTTACTTAACGAAATTTTTCATAAATTGAGGTATCAATGCCATCTATCTAAAATAAACGTAAACTACAAGATAAACTTGTTTTTTTTGCAAATTGTCGTGTTTTGCGCCATCTAGCGGTAAATCAAAGCGTTACTAAGCCGAATTATGATCGGGTCGATAATTACAATATCGTGTCTATACCAATAAGAACATGATCGTGATAAAGTGATTACGGAAGTTTTAAACAACAGTGTGATTATTTGGATAAACACGGTTTGAAGTCACTAAAAACTAAGTTGTTTTTTTCTTTTTTGAATAGGTAAAGTGTTTCAATTTGTTTAGACACATTTTTGGTGTTATGAAATTACGCAATTTAAATAATTTAATTTCATTGATGGTATGTTACAATTTGTATAGTCACAGTTTGCCTTTATTTTTTTAGAGATTAATCCAATAAGGTTTATCTCTAGAGCGTCAATTTTTTTTAATATTAAAAAATATTATTAATATTATGTCAATAGATTTGACTCATTATTCTAAAATTAAGTGACAGAAGTGAATATTACTTTTGTTAGCTAAAAGTAGGTAAACTACCTCTCATGGAAATATAAATGAGGCTGTGATTGTTACCATGTTTATTGGTTTTTTATTTTTATTTTATTGCTTTTTTCAGTTGATCTGCTTTCAGTCAAAGTGTTTTAAAATGTAAAAGGATAAAATAGTTAAAAGTTAAGACGTTAAGATACTTCTTCTTAACTTTATGTTAAATTATGAACTTTTAATAGTTTTTTTTTTGTTTAGTAACATTAATTGGACTTACAATAATTAACAAAAAATTAGTGGTAAAGTGTTACTATAAAAATATAAATCGAAATAAATAAAGCTGTAAATATTATAATAAACTTTTTTAAATGGCAAGTCATAATATTAACAGAGATCTATCACATAAACTCATTAAATATCTTTAAAAAACCCTGAACTCAGATTTTATTTAGAAAAAACAGTGACTATTTTCTAATATTTGCTCCCCTGTAAAATTTGATAATTTCGTTTTGTCACGGTTTTACTTTAAAGGTGCGATATCTCTAAGTAATACAACTTATTACGTTTTTGTTGTTTTGATTTAATTTTTCCATAGTGCCATTCTTGTCGTATCCGTACTTTTCCTCAATATTTTTTTGACCATTGTAAGTAGGTCAATCGTTTTTCTTAATAATTGTTCAAGTTAATGCTCATTGTCTAGATCAATTTTTGAGTACATAACATTGGTCTTTTGACTCTTACCCAGAGAAGGTCTTATACATAATAATAAGTAATTATCATAATATCATGCACAATAATATTTTTTCCTTAGTTTGCAAATAACTTTAATTAAATGTGGCTTAAAACGTCGCTCAAAAAAAAAACCGCAGGCGCAGATTTTTAGGCCTGCAGTTTTCTTAAAGCAATGCACATAACTGTTACTGCAGTTCTAACTTCTACGTAAAATTCATAGCACTGTATTATAGTACTATCAGAGAAGTTGATTCCTAGGCACCTGGCGGACATAAGTAATTTGGTTGCGTTAAGTCAAACTCATCCAACCGATCACAGCTAACATTGAATTGACATAAGCCGACCAAACGACGTAGGTCTGTCAACTGCCTAGGAGTCAATTTCCTAGGGCGTACTATTATTAAATTTTATCGTTATAACTACAAGATACTTTTAGTCTGATATGCAAACTTGTTATCCTTGTGAACAGTCTCTGTGAACCGCAGTTCCTGTTAGAAAGTGATTAGCCATAACTGAATAATTATTTTTCAGAATAAAATATAATTATCAATAAAAATAAACATATTTACCACCTTAACAAAATATGTTACATCCATATTAAGTATTTGATAGCATAATAGCATAATTTGCAGGACATCATCTCCCTGCTGAAGCAGACGGATCCGGATGAGGTACCGGCTTTTGTGGCTAAAGAGCTGCACAAGCTGCCGCCCGTCACGCTGGACCACGTCGACGTCGTCAGCCTACTGAAGGACATCAGGTTCCTGAAGGAAGAGCTGGCCGGAGTTCGAGGTAGATTGCAGGCGTCGGAATCTATCATCAGTGATCTACGTAGTGAATTATTACAATTGAAAAGTAATAATTCATTATGTAGGTCACCTGACGCCGCATACGTCAACTGTCATAGAGGCGCGGCGGCGGCCACGTTTGGCCCGTCAGCATTATCGGACGGGTCAACGAACACCGCCGCTGTCGCCCCCGCCCGCGCTCCCCTCCCGGTTGCACCGACGCCGAGTCCACAGGCGACTCAGCAAAATTACGCGACTGTTGCTCGTCGCCCCGCGCCTCCCCCGCGGGCGAATAAAAATGGGGTGAATGAGAACCGTAGGCTTCGGAGAATCGCAAGTCTACGGAGAGCCGCAAGGCTACGAAGAGCTGCAAGGCCAAGTCTTCTCGACCTGGCAAGGACGAGAGCAGGGGGTGCGATGAGGAGGGCTTCATACTGGTGGAGAAGAGGAAGAAGAAGCCCGCCGCCCGCAACCATCGCGGCACCGCGCCCTATGTACCTGAGCTGCGTCTGCGGAGCGAGGTCCCCGCGACGCCCCTGTACATATCCCGCCTGCACTGGTCCATGCAGGTCGAGGACGTCGTGGACTACATCCAGAAGAAGACGACACTGCGCCTGAGGGTCGAGCGTCTGCAGTCTCGCCACAAAGTTAACTTTAGCTCCTTTGTGGTGAGAGTACCGACGAATCTTCTGTCGACTTTCGAGGCGCCGGAGTTCTGGCCGATGGATGTAGTCTACCGGAGGTTCCGGGGGAGACTCTGGAACGAAGCGTCGAGTCACGTCGCCGGCAAAAATTAGTGACAGTGTTAGTTTATAAGTGAATATAAAATATGTATGTTAGTTTATAAGGTATTTATTATATTATTAATATGTATGTTAGATTTAAGGTATTTGTTATATGGGCCTCCGATGCCCGAAATAAAGATGATTTGATTTGAATTTGAATTTGAATAATATACCAGCGCAGCAATAATTCTTTTTTTTTTTTTTACAATATATTTATTCATATTCATCATTACATTTTATATCTCGAAAAACTAATTGTTTGACGGCGAAGTTCTGTGGCGTTTAAAATTAGTAGTTAGTCCGCGAAAAAATTACTTAAGTATATTTAAATGATCAATTCTTGTATATATATAAATATATATATTATATGTAATTGGAATCTCGGAATCGGCTCCAACGATTTTCATGAAATTTAGTATATAGGGGATTTCGGGGGCGATAAATCGATCTAGCTTGGAATTATTTTTAGAAAATGTCATATTGTTCGTGTTTTATCGAATATACCGAGCAAAGCTCGGTCAAATAGCTAGTACCTATATATAGGTATAATAAAAATAATACTATATTCAAAACTGTGAGTATTTGTTTTTAATAAGAAAGGCAATACATAAGTAAAAAAAACCCGTAATACACCAGCCTCTTATCAGGGTCGCTTAGCTATTTCACCTAAATAGTCATTAGCTATGTCCACACTATGCGCTTTCGTCTTCAATTTTCGTCATCTTCTTTCATTCAAACTGAAAGCGTCAACGAACGCAACGCCAACATTGTCATTTTTGAAGTTTTGGATACGGTCAGAGGGCATGCGTCGCGGGCATGCCTCACGTTCGCTGTTGACTGCGCTATAACGCATGCCCTTGACGAATAGAAAAAGGCACAGTGTGGACAAAGCTTTTCGCCACTTTTGTTAAGAATGAAATGAAAAAAATTATATTGGTAATACAGGGTTGTTGGTAATATGTATTATTACCAATAACTGTACGTAGACAGTGTTTAACTCAATTCATAGAAACATTTGAATGAAATGCAAAATACTTTAATGACTTTAAAACAGTGCAGGTAGAACAAGGCCTCATGGTTTTGTGTGAAAACTTTTTGTTTAACAAAAAAAGTATTGTATTCGTCTCAATAACATTTATTGTGCGGACAATAATAAAGCACGTCGTCGAAAGTCACACAGAACGCCATTGTGCTCTTGAACTGTTTATTATATATTGAGAATTGATCGGACAAAAATCTATGGAGTTGCGTAAAAAAATTTCATCTGGACGTCTCTTTTGTAAGTACTGACAAAATGTCTCAGATTGCTCATAAATCTACAAAATATATCAACTATTACAAAGAAAGTTCAAGATCAGCAATATATTATGGAGACGACGTGTACTGTCGAGGATCGCCGATGTAAGAATATGCGTGGTGGCCGGCAAAGGAAGAAAGGAAGGCGAGGTGGTATGCTCGGTCAGGCCGAAGCCCACGTGATTGATGTCAGCTGTCATATACCGACGCACTTAGAAAACTCCGATAGCGCGATGTAGGAATGTAGCGCTAATTGTGGGTACCGCCACAGTCTATTTTTTCATCAGAAAATAACTGACAAAATGTTATGTCTTCGTATGATAGTCTCCAAAACTATTTATGAGTTTGAAGTGACATAAATCATACTGTGTTCACATCGTGTATGCAAAATATGATATCATCCTTAGGGCGCATTTTCACTGGTCGATAGCGCCCGCATGCGGGGTGCGGGAGATTTCTGAAACGCATGCCTCGACCAATCAAAATGCGCCATTAGTTGTCAACTTTTCATAGACTCCCCGTATGCTGTATACCGCACGAGTTAACGACTAATGAAAATGCGCCCTCAGACTAGAAACATTTGTCACTTTACTGTCAATCGCGGTTTGTATAGAAAATGACAAGTTTTTGACAGGGAGTCAATGACCTATACAGACAGAATTCCGCGATTTGAGAATAATGTCTGGAGCTGACATAAGTCTAGTCTAGACGGAAGGGATATAAATTGAACTGGGTTTACGAGTGGCGGGACAGTTAATTGTCAAGTAATTACTGCTGATTGGTTATTGGCAGAAGTTATATACCAGCTATGGCGAAGATGTGGCAATTTTGCCAATATAATATTATTTTGTACATTAACGTACTAACGTGCTGAGTAGGCGTCAATTTGGTAAGACTTGTATTTGAAATGTTTTTGATTATTTTTATTGTACATATTTTGTTGTTTTACCAAATAAAGTTCCTTTCTTCTTTCTTCTTCTACTATCAGAGATATTGATTCCTAGGCACATGGCGGACCTAAGTAATTTGGTTGCGTTAAGTCAAACTTATCCGACCGATCACAGCTAACATTGAATTGACATAAGCCGACCACATGACGTAGGTCCGTCAACTGTCTAGGAATCAATTTCCGCGATGGTACATAATTTTATGTAGCACCAAAAATCTGGTCTGATCTTAATTAAGTAATAATTACTTATTAATTATGAGCCCATGTTTAGATCAACTCTTAAAATGCAAAATTCCTAACGAATAGATGATTTTTACTTTACGGTAACCGTCGAAACACTTACCTATCCTATTTAAAGTGTTATGTGGTTTTTATATAAGTACTAGATGACGCCCGCAACTCCGTTGCCCCAAAATTAGTTTATCGCGCGGCAACCGTACATTTTTCCAGGACAAAAACTATCCTATGTCCTTTCCCGGGACTCAAAGTATCCTCACGCCAAATTTCAGCAGAATCGGTTCAGCGGTTTGAGCGTGAAGAGGTAACAGACAGACAGACAGACAGACACACTTTCGCATTTATAATATTAGTATGGATTTCTAGGTATAGACTATAGACTATAGAAATATCACAATTTTAAATTTTAATCCTTCGATCGCTTTCTTGGAAATCTAATGTTATTCTATTCTTATCGCGGTCACTGGTATCCTTATGGGGCTTGATGGGTTAAATATTGCAAGTTTATACATACAGTTATACCTTCAATAAACATTACTCCAACGACCTTAACATGTTTAGCTGCGATTGCATCAATAGATTATGTATACTAGTTTCGTAATTTAGTTAATTGCTTTAACCCTACCGGCTAACCAGCTGACCAAGAACGGTTTACGTTTTCTTCAATACTCACTTCAATGAAAATATCGTCAGTGTTCTTATATACTTACAATAATACCACAGTAATTTTTATTTGTTAAATGTTTACTTGTAAATATTGTTTTATTTAAAAATATATTCGAAATATTATTAATTTAAAAAAAAGCTCATACATTTTGGTTTCAAAGATATGAGTTAGAACCGAGCTCTAAATAATGAAAAAAAAGGTGCAAATCTAATTTTTTTAGTATGCAGCCGCTCCATTGACGTTCGCACCCGAAATGCAGTTTTAAGTGAGATGAAATGAGAATTATTGGCAGTTACGTAGTGAACACCGCGAGATGCAGGAAAAAGCTCGACTTGTCTGTAATAAGTGCAATAATAATATAATATTTATTAATAATAATAATTTCATAATATTATAATACATTCAAAGTTAGTTTCATAAAAACTTATGGATCTGTGACATTTTTGTGTGTAAAATGTGTAACTTATTAAGTTTGTTGTGTTTTGTGTGTACGTGTGTGATCTCGAGTAGTCGGACTATACAGGATAGAAAAAGTCGTAAGTTATTTTAGGTATTTTTAATTAAGTGGCTGAATGTTCATCAGATATATCAGCCTTTCCCAAAGTGGGCGATAACGCCCCCTTCTGGGCGCTGAAGGTCTAAAGGTATGAGACCCAGAAAAAATGGGGGCTTGGGGGGTGATTTATTTCATCTGGATGCATTTTAAATTAAAACAAGGGGGGGCGCGCGCCGGGCGCTAAAACATAATTTGTTCCGAAAGTGGGCAGTAGACAAAATAAGTTTGGGAACCCCTGAGACAGATCATAGATGTCTAATATAATTTATTATTATTGTGCTTTAAATATATTTCATAGAACTAGACCTCCCGAACTTTATGTCTAGAGGTTAGATACTTAATAGTTATGTCCACACTGTGCACTTTCGTCTTCCATTTTTTGTCATCTTCTTTCATTCAACTTTCGTATTGGCGCATTCAATAATAACAGAATGCGTCAACACACGCAACGCCAACATTGTCATTTAATTATAGAACAAAGCGAAAGTTTTGGATACGGTCAGAGATGCCCTCTGACCGTCGCAGGCATGCCTCACGTTCGCTGTTGATTGCGCTATAACGCATTCCCTTGATGAAAAAAAGGGCACAGTGTGGACAAAGATAATGATTTATATCTACTGTGACAATTGCAATTGTACGTAATCGATTTATTTTCAATGAATGTATGAATGAATGATACCAATTATTAATAAATATTTAAAATATCATAATATGGTAAATTACTAGTAGATCGGACAGTACCAGTCATTGAAAAGAGCACAAAAACACAATATTTATTAATGTTGCTTTAAAAGTTTCCTGTTTTTAAAGTAAAAGAACGCCTGTTTTTTTAAGAAAAATTTTCAGTTTTCAATTTTCAGTTTTTAAAGCAACATAAATTATAATAAATATTATAGTGTTTTTGTGCTTTTTCCAATGACTAGTACTGTCCAATCTACTAGTCATTTACCCTACATACATTAAAACATTTTTTTTAATATTATGTAAATAATAAGTATCTCCAATTAAGACACTTGCACTGCTGTAAGTCACCCTTATATTTTAACAAAATTATACCAAAAAATAATGAATATCCCGACAAACTGCTGAATGATAACGAATCATATTTTAGCCCTGCAGCCGCGACCCGCGTATTATAAGATTACGGAAAACAAATTAAAAATACTACAAGATAATTCCCGATAAGGTTTAAGCACATCCATATTATGTAGCGAAAACAGGAAATTTAAGAAAAAAAAAACCCCGAAAAAAACTAAAAGAAATGAAATCCATACCCCCATATTACTAATATTATAAATGCGAAAGTGTGACTGTCTGTCTGTTTCCTCTTCATGCCCAAACCACTGAACCGATTTTGCTGAAAATTGGCATGGAGATACCTTGAGTCCCGGGAAAGGACATAGGATACTTTTTATCCCGGAAAAAGTACGGTTACCGCGCGATAAACTAATTTTGGCGCAACGGAGTTTAATCGGAATAAGAAAAGTGCTCCGGGACAAAAATTCGTAAGTTACGTAGTACTATTAACTATATCATAATCTTAGGCGTACTTCGTTTAACCTGAACTAGGAAACAAAATAGGACCACGCTACTGCAGTCTGCAACAGCTGTTTATGATTCATTTCCCTTTAAAGTTGGTTAAGGTCTTAAGGATATAGAAGCAAGTACTTAGTTGAAACAAAATAATACAAAAAATGTTAAACAATCGAAAGTAGAAATACTGGAAGTTTCAGTATGGAATTTTTTGTCAAATTAACATATAATTATCTTTTTGAGGAACCTAAATAAGAATTACACATGATAATAAAAATGCATGAGTGCAATGTGAAGGTACACATTGTGCTTGCTTAAATTATAGGCATTGTACAAGAGCAAGAGAGCTATCTTGAACTATCGACCCGCCCCGGCGTCGCACGGATATAAAATATATAGCCACTGAAAAAATGATTAACATCGATAGCCTATGATCCTTCTTATCTGTGCCAAATAACATAAAAATTGCTCCAGTAGTTCGCGAGATAAGCCATTTTAAATAATTTTCCCCGTTTTTTCCACATTCTCCTATTCATCTTAGCACGATAAAATATAGCCTATACCCTTCCTCAATAAATGGGCTATCTAACACTGAAATAATTTTTCAAATCGGACCAGTAGTTCCTGAGATTTGCGCTTTCAAGTTAGCCCTTTCAAATAATTTTCCCCGTTTTTCCACATTTTCCTCTATTTCTTCGCTCGGACTATTAGTCTTAGCGTGATAAAATATAGCCTATAGCCTTCCTCGATAAATGGGCTATCTATTATCTAACACTGAAAGAATCATCAAAATCCGTTGCGTAGTTTTAAAGATTAAAGGAAACAAAGGGACATGAGGGAAAAAAGCGACTTTGTTTTATAATATATGTATAGATAAGTTAACACAATAGATTTCTAATTCATATAATTATTTTATGTTTATAATTAATTTTATGTTTATAACTTTAACTAGATGACCCGGTGAACTTTGTTTCACTTAAGGCTGCAGTCTTGCAAAATTTACTCGCTGCGAATTATTTGCGCAACTTTGTATTTTTTTGACAAACTAACACTAACTTATAAAATAACACGAAATATTATTATTGCGAATAATATAAGTAATAGCTAGTTATTTTTTTAAGTTCATCTATGTGGATAATGTTCGGTAAATCAAGCGTTAAAAACAAGCTCTTTCGTTCCCAATGTCATTTCGAGTTGTGTTTGTGCGCTTATATTGCAATATATTGCTTATAAGCGCACAAACACAACTCGAAATGACATTGGGAACGAAAGAGCTGTTTTTAACGCTTGATTTACCGAACATTATCCACATAGATGAACTTAAAAAAATAACTAGCTATTACTTATATTATTGCGCTTATATTGTATGGCAATAAATAATTAATTTAAAAATCTGTTCAGCGCATAATGAGCTTAACATTCTCATCTTCAAAATGCGCAGATTAGTTTTTTCTAGTTATCTTTCGTTTTCTTAATTAAGAGGTCACAATTTCATCAATTTTTTCTGTTTTTATCTCTTAATAAACGGTTTATTTCATTAAAACTATGCATCGTGAATATGTAATAATTGGATTATTTTGATGCCAAGAGTTCAGTAAAGCAATTAGTACAAAAAAAAATACCTAAATTACCTTACTCTAACAATAATAATAATCTCAAAGACCTACACAAATTTCCCTTGTAATTCTTGTTTATAACTGTCCGGGTGAACTTTAAAACCTTCCCTGGACTTCTACGAATATTTTAAGACTAAAATCATTCCAATACGTGCAGCCGTTTTCGAGTTTTAGAGCGACTAACACATTTGAAAAATTTTCTCACCTCCGGGCGGAAACCGTCAACTTTCTTCCCGCTGCACTTGCCGATGTTGCCATTTTCCGTCTCCATCGATGAGAAAAATAGTATACGCACCACGGGCAGTAAATAAGAAAGCCTCAGATCACAATATGTTTCTTGACCTCGGCTTCGCCTCGGCCAACAATAACATGTGATCTGAGACATTTCTTATTTTCCTGCCCTAGGTGCGTAATGTACTATTTATATAATATAAGAAGACAGATAACAACATGAACGTAGAAAAAAAAGGCGTACGTAGTCTTACTATAATATGGAAAACTGTATGAATAATAATAATAAAACACTTTATTGCTGACGGATGATGGTAGAGTATGAAGTTTTATCATAAATCTATACTAATATAATAAATAGAAAGTGTGTCTGTCTGTTACATCTTCACGACCAAACGGCTGAACCGATTTTGCTAAAGTTTTGTATGGAAATACTTGGAGTCCCGGGAAAGGATATAGGACAGCTGGTACCTTTTATCCCGGGAATTTTGGCGCAACGGAGTTGCAAGCGTCATCTAGTCATTTATCATAAAATATGTAGCTAATGAGATATAAAATCATCCTGATTATGCAATAGGTACCAAAAAACATAGTATATCGTGCGCCAGATGTTCCCAATACAAAATATGAAACATTCAAAGTGATCATTTTAGACGTGATAACATTAAAAACTGGGAACCTAAGAACGACCAACGTACTACGCAAAAACCACAAACCATTAGAATGTACTATTTATTTAGTAACATAGCTGCTTTAGTGTCTCCTCTTACATTAATATATAAAAAATCTTTGCAAGAAGGATGTTTTTCATTTTTATGGAAAATATCTTAGATAACTCCAATTCACAAATCGGGAGATAAAACGAATGTCACTAATTACCGTCCGATTAGTATTTTAAGCTGGTTTGCTAGAAATTTTGAAAGCCTAGTGCATGATCAAATATATTACCACTTTCAACATTTGTTAAGTCCTAATCAACATGGATTTGTTAAAGGTAGATCTACAAATTCAAATTTACTACCTATACCAGTTATATATGTGATTCATTTAATATTCGAAAACAAACTGACTCTATCTATACGGATTTCTCAAAAGCGTTTGATAAGGTTAACCATTCAATACTATTGATCAAAGCCTACCACCAGGGCATACATGGTAATCTACACCGATGGTTAGCGTCGTACTTAATGAATAGAACGCAGTTGGTCGCCTTAAGAGGTTATGATTCTGTTCCATTCATTGCGACATCGGGGGTTCCGCAAGGTTCAATTCTGGGTCCGCTGCTGTTTTTAATGTTTATTAATGACCTTTTGGATTGCATAAAATGTAATTGCTTAGCATAAGCAGATGACATAAAGATCTTTAGAATTATATTTGAAATCAGTGATTGCCTAGGCCCGCTCTTCAGAGAGATTTAGATATCTTGACGGAATGGTGCAGACTCAATCTTATGGCACTAAATGCTAATAAATCTCAAGTTATTACTTTTACAATACATAAAAATATGATTAATTATACTTATAAGATAAATGACAAACCTTTGTCTCGTGTCTCTGTAATATGTGACTTGGGAATTATTTTTGATACTGCACTATCATTTCGGTCGCACTATGACTCCATATGCAGCAGGGCACATAATATGCTATCATTTATTTCTAGAACGGCTAAGCCTTTTAAGAACCCTAGTACTTGGATCTTACTGTATGTAGCCCTAGTGAGAAGTATTCTCGAATACTGTTCATCTGTATGGTCGTCTATGTATAGTGTTCATATTGACAGAATTGAAGCTGTTCAGAGAAGATTTGTCAGGATACTGAGTAGCAGATGTGGTTTGCGGAGGAAATTGCCGGATTATCTTGATAGGATGAATAAATTTGGTCTCCTAAGCCTTGAGAAACGAAGACAGATTACTGATCTTAGTATTCTGTTCAAAATTGTTAATGGTCTTATGGACACTATTATTTTAGAGCAGTTGTCATTCAAGGCCCCTACTCGATCCGTACGTATTCAACAGCTATTTAATGTACCACCGACATGTAATAATGTGTCCAAAAATTATCCTTTGCATAGAATGTGTAATATGTATAATAAATTGTGCCATGATAAAGATATTTTTAATTGTAGTCTGATAGCATTTAAGCGTGATCTAGCCAAGGATCTTAAGATCTAAATGTATGGCACTAATATTATGTATGGATGGCCTTTAACTGAGTTTTTACTGTGCTTCTAGATATTGTCATTAATGTAGGTAATATTAATTAGAATAGTATTAAATATACTTTCTTTATGAGTCTATTGATAGTTAATTTTTGTGGCGTGGTTATGTATAGTTTTAGTTTTTTTTAGTTCTATTTATTTTTGTGTTTCCTTGTCTTTCACTAAGTACACCCATAATATGTTAATATGGTTACTTTCAATGCTGGTGTAGTTATAATTGGACCTCAGTCTAATTGCTGTGTGTTGTTAATGTTTTTGTTACTGTATGTTGTTATTCTGTGGTCTGTAACTTTTTTTTTTCGCACCTAAAAATTTCTCGTTTAGTTTCAAATTTTAAAAAAAAAACGGATGTGTATTTTTTTTCTTCTAAGTCCGACCTCTTGTTACGTACTATACAGTTTACATCCTCTTTGTACAAATGCTATCGAGCTGAAATTTGGGAACACTTATTTTTTACCGTGTTTTTTTATTTTATTTTATTAACAAAATTCGATAATCGTTGACTGTACTCTGCGAAACATGGCGGTCCGCGGTAGCGGTCATTGTCTCCCTGTCAAAAACTTGATATTTTCTATACAAAGCCGCGATTGACAACATCTGACACTTCATTGTTAAGTTTTTGACAAGGGAGTCAATGACCGCTACTGCCATGTTTCGCCGAGTACCTGCAGTAGGTATAGCTAGACGGACAAGGACATTGTTTATAACTGTCGCAGTCGGATTATATTACAGCTACATAGCCAACAGCTTTAAGTTATTAAAATCAGGGCTGATTTAAAATGCGGTAGTTCAATTACTATTCTGCGATAAACAATAGAAACTCCATTGGTACAATTATACAATAATTTTGGAGTAAATTATCTTATTATTAATTATTTGGAGTAAAAATTATTGTACAATTGGTACAATTAAACAATAATTTTGGAGTAAATTATCTCATATAAATCGGTCCAAACTTTTCTAATTTTAGCGAGACAGTCAAATTGCAATTTATTTTAGTACCTAAATATAGGCAGTATCAGATTATGCAAACATTAATTCAATATTTCGATAAACTGTAGATACTAACTTTCTGCATATTCTGTTTTTTCGCGTTCGAATCCCCGGCGGTTTGGGAACATCGGGCATAATATGGACTCCCCATGCGCTTGTTCTAACTAGTAACCACTAAAACCCTATTGTTCTTTACAGTTCCTAACTACGAACACAGTGTATCCATACTTCCAAACTAATGAATGCGAAAGTGTCTGCCAGTCTGTCTGTCTGTTACCTCTTGACGCCCAAACCGCTGAACCGATTTTGCTGATGGTATGGAGAAACTTTGAGTCTCGAGAAAGGACAGAGGATACTTTTTTTTTTCGACGACCTCCGTGGCACAGTGGTGAGCGCGTTGGTAGCTCAAGTCGGAGGTCGCGGGTTCGAGTCCCACGACGGAATAAAAAGTTTATAAAGTTCCTGGGTCATGGACGTGTATTAAATATGTGTATCATATAATAAAAATCTTAAGGCGCTATATTAAAAAAACTGTCCTTTTTGACGTAATACTATAGGACCCTTAGAGTTGTTACAAATCTAGTAATGAGATTTACATAATATTATCTTCATAGCTTCATTTACATAATATTATCTAGGTTTGAGAAAAACTAGAATAATAATAATAATAATAATAATTTATTTCAGATTATTCATCCATAGGTGTTAGTAACAATTTATTCTTAACCTATTGTTAGTAAAATTACATATTTTTAACTATATATTAACAACAGTGAATCGTAATCCACCTATGTAGCAGAGGAGAGTCCCATCTGTCGCTGAAAACTCTTAGGATGCCGTTGGAGGAGGATCGCAAGCGCGCCAGCATTAAGGCACAGCGTTTGCGCATTATGGCCGCGAACCCGTCCACGCGCGCTTCAGCGAACATGCCTGACGCGCTGCATCTCCACGCCAACCCCAACAGCATCCTAAGAGTATTGTTGTACTGAACGCGCAGATCGTTTTACGCCCGCTGGGAAAAATTAGTACACAGGCTGCACGTGTAGAATGACTGGCAGAAAGATTTAAAGAGCGTGATTTTAACTGCTTCAGTACAGCGAGCGAATCTACGTGCCAGCATATTGCCACGGACGGCTAACGACCGGCGCTCCCTATCAATGTCGACATTGTCTTTCATGTTTTCTGTGACCCAGTGACCCAAATATTTGAACTTCTGAACCCGGACTAGGGGAGATCCCGAGAGAGAGAGAGATCAGCCATGTGCTTATACCCCTCAGAACCGGATTTGAAGACGATCCACTCACTCTTCGTGGTATTATATTTGAGCCCATGGGCCGCAGCATAGCTTCACATATTTTAAGAAGCTGTCTTATCGCGCTGACTGATGGACTCAGCAGAACCATATCATCAGCGTAGCTGATATTGTTGACACTAACGCCATCTATGTGGCAACCTATTTTGGCTTTATTGAGCTCACTTACAAGCTTATTGATGTACAGGTTAAACAGGCGAGGTGAGCTAAGTCCACCCTGTCTCACGCCACAATCTAAACCAAACGAGTCAGAGTATGAGCCAGCCCATTTAACTGTGTTCGATTGTTTACTGTACCAAAATTTTAACAGTGAGATAGTATCATCTGGGACGGCTGTATCGTGAGCTAACTTATGCCAGAGCAGATTATGATTAACTAAGTCGAACGCCTTTGATGAATCTAGAAAACAGGCTATTATAGGCGTTTTACGATATGTATAATACTGAACAGTCTGTTTGAGGCACAAAATTGCACTTTCCGTAGATAAATTTGGTCTGAAACCAAACTGACCATCTTCAAGTACAATATGTTTAGCTAAGATTGTATCAACCAGACTGTCCAGTATTTTTGCGATAACAGTCGCCAAGGAGATTGGCCTGTAATTAGAAATATCAGAGGCATCCGCAGTTTTATTTTTGATAGTTGGCACCACAATAGTCTTAGTAAGCTCGGCAGGTAAGTAACTGTGACTTATGACGTGACCGGACTTGCCCCTAGTCATATTCTGTATTTCTTTTGCAATTTGTTTAGCAGAAAATCTAACGGGGTGCCTCCCCCCCCCCCTCACGATAGCCTCTGTACAAAACAAAAGAAATGTATTTTGCCTCGATACATTTAATTTTCGAATTAATAATGACCTCTTAAAAATACGAAATTTGAAGATTATTTTTAAACGAAAATAGATATACTGTAGGAAATAAGTCTAATTAATAGACACCTTTGCAACTCAAAATCGTATAAAAACATTTTATTTTTTAAATAATTAAAATTACGTTTTGTCGCATGTTTTCCGAGCGAGCCGATAGCTTCTGGCCGCAGCGTATTCACTACTGTATAGTCATACAAATTAAGTATAAAATTGTCGCGGTATAATTTATTTTCGATATGCCGCAAGGAAAAGAGGATATCAGGTATTTCACGATATCCCTAGGGATATCACGAACTCCCGGTAGATGCCGAATATTCTTGTGATATGTCATTTCACTAAACTAAATCTAGTGAAATGTTAGAAACGTAGATACCGCTGAATAAAAATCGAGCCATTCATTTCTCTCGCTCGCTCTAGTTCCCACACGTGACATGGGCACTAGTGGGAGTGAAACAAATGCGTCGCTCGAGCTGGTGCGGCTCGTCTAGCCTGGAGACAGACAGACTAACCCTTTGGATACAGAACCGTAAAAACTAGGATAATCGAAGAGCTGGAGTACCTGTAGTACCTGTACCTGTACAAGAGCCTAACCAAACTAGAGATCGACATGCCACCTTTACAAAAAATATTCAACTTGGTCGGCCGCTTCATTTGACGTCGAAAATCAAAGTATCTGATGTAGAACCCTCAGTTGGTTTCAATTGTATGATTCAGAGATATGGTGATGCCCCCTCAGATCTGCTATAGTTGCATTACACGTGTGATAATAATAATAATAACTCCCACTCTGGTTTTGGTGACGGTGGCCGGTTTCATTGAAACCAGGCCAAGAGTAATTTTATAGTGCCCAAGTGTGTGCGCAGTACACAAGAGCAATCTCTATATTCCTTTACTCGCATAACCCGGTGGGATGAAAGACTGACACGACCGGCGAGAGATCAGGCGCAGGACCGACTTTTTACATGCCCATCCGACGCATTGATCATCTAACATCTTACTTGTCAGATTCAGATGTTAGATGATCCTGTCAAAGTACACACGGGGTGTATACTGGAGCAAGCGAGAGAAATGCGTGGCTTGATTTTTATTCGGCGGTGTCCGCTTTTCTGACGTTTCACTAGATTTAGTTTAGTGAAATGACATATCACTAGATATTTTTAGTAAGAAGACGTAACAAACAAGAATATTCGGCATCTACCGAGAGCTCGTGATATCCCTAGGGATATCGTGAAATCCCTGATATCCACTTTTCCCTGCGACAGATATATCGCCTTAAATATATGTGGGATGAGGCTCAATCCAATGCAAAAACTTTTATATTCTCACTAACTTTATTTTTCTTTAACCACAATATGATAACCACTGAACAAAACATTTCATTATTCTTGCTTTTACCACTGACCTTCACTGACAATTCAGCTCACATCTGACAAGCTCATCCGGGTTGCTATACATAGAAACAGAATACCAACTAAAAAATTAATAATAAATTAATAATTATCCCACATATAATATGTTTAGTATAAAAGTATTAAATATATTTCCGTTGTCTGGTACCTGTAACACAAGTCCTTCAGGTACTTACCACGAGGCCAGACTGACGTGGTGTGAAGCGTTCATAGATATTATTATTTAAACGGTTACCGAGTTGCGGGTATTACCTATCTAGCTTCTAATCAATTTAATGAAATTTTACAGATTACCATGCGAAGTCATCGTTTGACGAGAAGAATAAGGATCACTGGCGGATACAAGCACAGATGACGCTCCTGGCAAAGGTATCATCGAAGAAATTTATTCATAGGCACTTGACGAACCTACGTCATTTGGTCAGAATATGTCAATAATTATACGTTAGCTGTAATCTGTCGACGGAATTTGACATAACGCGACAAAATTTCGCAGGACTGTCATTTGCCTATGTATCAAATTCTCTATACTTATTTATACTTTTTAAAATTGTTTATACTTATTAGTTATTACTAATGGCTGGTTTACACGTATTAAGTTGATCAGTAGTTAACTAAATTTTAACTTAATTTTAAGTTGTTTACTGCATGTAAATTGTAAACACAAACTTTAGTAGCAAGCAGCAAGTTAAAATTTAGTAAGTACTTACTAAACTAGATGACAATTAGAATTTAGTTACTACTTATCTACTTAATACTTGTACACCAGCCATTATTATCTACTATAAGGGCTGGTTTACACGTATTAAGTAGATAAGTAGTTGACTAAATTTTAAGTTGTTAATTGCATGTAAACACAAAATTTAGTAGCAAGTTAAAATTTAGTTATGTACTAAACATGGAAATTAGAATTTTGACTATTTTTGTTAAGTTGGCAGGCGGGGCTTGTCACTTGACACATTTCGGGCAGGCACTTCAAATTAACTTAAAATTTAGTTACTTAAACGTGTATTAAACCAGCCATGTATGGTTGACCGACTTTTTGTAGGAAAAAATATTTTATCATACTGTTTGCAATACATTCATACAGCATACATCTAAATCTACATAGATCAAAATTCAGTCGAAAATAAAATGATATAAGGTATACACAATCATGCCCGATAGAATATATATACTTTATTTGTACAACTTAAAACTAAACTTAAACTTAAAAAAACACAATAAAGGAAAACTATGTACAAATAGGCAGTCTGCTAACAGCAGTGTTTGCCAGACAACCTTTTAATAATTAGTACTTAATACAAGAACTAAGAGGTATGATATGGGTGAACAGTGAACACCCTGACACGATCAAATGTGTGGTTAAATAATTGTTACTAAAACTACAAATGAAGCATACGAATAACATTATAGCGTAATAATATTATTCTTGTTGTAGTTTCCTGATCACATTTAGTCCTATACGTCGTGATATTGCTTTTAAAATATCTTAGGCGTAATTTTTTTTTTCTCTCCGATCTTGCAAAATATAATACATTACACACAGGGCAGGAAAATAAGAAATGTCTCACATGTAAAACATATTGTGATCTGAGGCTTTCTTATTTACTGCCCGTGGTGCGTATACTATTTTTCTCATCGACGGAGGCGTAAAGCGGCAACATCGGTAAGCGCAGCGGGAAGAAAGTTGACGTTTTCCGCCTGGGGGTGAGATAAAAACTTTGCATTATTGGCACATTACATAGATTTAGAAGGAATTGAGAGAATGCGAGAGACATGGGCCGTAGCATAGACCGTAGCCCTAAACTTGGTTATATTTTAATTTTTAAGTTACGACGTTGAAACATAGATGGCGTTGGATGTATTGACAATATAATAATATTATGATTGTGCTTTTGCACGGAATGCGTAGTTAAGGTGACGCCGCGTTAAAGTAAGAAACCGTGTTGGATATGTTTTAGATTGCTTGTTTTCTATGAGAGGCCGGGCCGGCCTCTCATAGAAAACAAGCAATGGAACAGCAAAAAATGGAAAGGGCGTAAGCGATAAAATGGTTTTTGTCGCGTAATTTAAAAACCATAAATACATTTCATATAAGCTATGCACATATTAAAGTGTATGCTTCAACCAATTTATGTACAAATTTTGGAACCTTAAATCACTCTCCTCTGTTGGAAAAATAGGAATCCCTTTTTTTACAGAGGTCTTTTCGATTGATAATTCTGTGTTATAAAAGTTGTCCAATCGTGTTATGCTATGGGCAATTCAAAGACAAAGACATGATGAATACTGACAATGAACTTTAGTTTCTTAGCTTTAGTAATTGCTGAGAAAAATCGGCATCGCTACAGCCAAATTATCAAGGCGTCGCCTTAATTGATTACAACCAACACCAATTGGTACATACACCCTGTAAACATAATATTTTATTTGCCAAGGACACATAAAACAACGATGCTTACGACTGGAATAAAGTTTTTGTATTTTTGTAATTGAACTATAATTTAACCTTTTTCAGCTCGACCAGCCCTTCAACATCAACGTGGCAAAAAACGTGATTCTCTTCGTTGGTGACGGCATGAGCATCACCACAGTCGCCGCAGCAAGGGCCTACCTCGGCCAGCAGAAGGGATATCTTGGAGAAGAACTGAAGCTGAGCTTCGAGTCCTTCCCTTTTACAGGATTAGCTAAGGTGAGGTAAAAGTGACGTAGCATTTGGGTAATATGATGGTGTAGACTGTAGACTAGGGAATGCAATACCGGGATACCGGGATCCCAAAATACCGGGATCCCGCATGCATTATGCGGGACTAATCCCGGTCGAAAATTTTGCGGGATCCCGCGGGACTGGCGGGATTACAAAGAAATGTGATTCATATGCGTAACTTTGCACGCGGGGTGCGTGAACTGGCTACAGGCAGCCCGCTAAACAATTTAGCTTCAATTCGCACTTTAAATGACAATTGAACTAACCAGCGTGGATGCTGAGCGAGCATTTCCAGCTGCTAGCTACCTTGTGTCGAATATCAGGAACCGTTTCGGAATCTTTGGGCACGATTTTTACCTATATTTCGAAAAAAAAAATCGATAAAAGATGGACATAAAATAAGCGATTTTTTTAGTTTTTCTTAACTACGTATTATTATTACGAAGCCATTTCCAAAAAAATGGTTGGCTTTTCTTTCATCTTTTTTTATAAAGTCGGAAGTATGGAGGTGTTAAAATTGAAAATTGAAAAAAGTGTCCGACAAAGTTTGTTTTATTTGTGATTCTGAGAATAAAACGGGGTATATCAAGTAAAATCATTATAACGATTTATTTTAAAAATTTAAATCCACCCAGTGGGATCCCGCAAATACCGGGATCCAGCGGGATTGTGATGGTTCAATCCCGCAAATACCGGGATTGAAATTCTCTTGCGGGATTGCATTCCCTAGTGTAGACTGTAAAACAAACAGCGAACATTAGAGTCCATCCCTTACGGTACGGTGTAGGATTTCAAAAGTAACTTAGCATTTGGGTTTTAATAGTGTAGCACAAACAGCGAACAATCCAAAGTAAAGACCAATAGAGTCCATACCTTTTACGGGATTGGCTCAGGTAGGTACTATCAGAGAAATTTATTCCTAGGCAGATGGGGGTACGTACAGTGCTCCCAAAGTGATAATGCACATAGAAATTTTCGTCATTGTTCGGCAACGATCGTTTTACCCGAGCGTCAGAAGAAAACCTTTTATTGCGCATGTCCAAATCATGTCATGCCATGGCAACGCCGCAACTTGTTGGTGGCGTTGCCATGGCATGAAATGATTTTGACATGCGCAATAAAAGGTTTTATGGCGCACGCGCCAAAAATACAGCTTCTATTCCTTTCGCACAAGGTGCAAAATGCAAAAGCATTGTTAGGGGCTCTTACGTTTCATAGATTCGAGTGTTTCCGTGATTACGACAATTTGCGAAGATTTGCATTCGCATTATTAATTTGGGAGTACTGTAGTTTGGTCGCGTTACGTCAAACGACAGATCACAATAATTAACACTGAATTGACATAAGCCGACCAAACGACGTAGGTCAACTGCCTAGGAATCAATTTCCTCGGGTATACAAAGTAAAAAATATTTCAAAAGTAATTTAGCATTTGTATTTTGAGCCATTGACTATTATTGTAATGTAGCGTTCAGCGTACAAAGCACAGAATTAGAAATCCCGCTATCAGAGTTTCTGAAATCGATATTGCACTGTATTGATAGAATAATATAGTACAATAAAAATTAAACCAGCTCAAACTGTTCAATGTTAACCCTAAACTGCCAAGAATATTGCACAATACGTAATATTGAGCAATATAATTGACCGTCTAGGGGCCATGGAGTTGCAAAGTTTTGACGCAAACATAAACGATTCAAAGAAAACCCATTAATTTTATTTTACAATACAGTTATTAATAAACCATTATAATACAAATACCTCCATCTTTTCAAACAAACACCTTTTCATACAATACCCTGTTATTTACCGAACTGCTAACGTCACTAGTTTGTTGTAGGAGAGCGCATACGCTATCGCCTATCAATCATCTGCAGCGCACACATGCGCTTCAAGTGACATGAAAAATATTTGAATTACATAATGTTGATGTTTGGGTACTTCTGTTTTTTACTGATGTAAGATAAGAAACTATCTTAAGATTTTTTCTTTTCGTTAATTGTTGTAAAATGTTTCAAGAATATGCTAGAATCTACATGACGCCCGCAACTGCGTTGCGCCAAAATTCGTTTATCGCGCGGGAACCGTACATTTTTTCGGCGTAAAGGGTATTCTATGTCCTTTCCCGGGACTCAAAGTATATCCGTACAAAATTTCAGCAAAATCGGTTCAACGGCTTGGGCGTGAAGAGGTAATACTTTCGCAATTATAATCTTAGTATGGATTATTTTAAATATTTGTAAAGTCTGGACTGTTATTTTTTACTTACAATACGAACAAAAAAAAACAATAAAATAAAAATAAACAAAAATTGTTTTATTTCTGAATAGATTTTAAAAAAAATACTTTCAGAACGTTGATACTACTGGTGCCTACCACCGGTTCGGGAACTAACCCGGAGAGAAGAACCGGCGTAAGAAACTCGCACGGGGTCCCACTTTTTACCAAAAAAGTGAGAAAAAAATTAATCTTTTTAAAATAAAATTTACAAAATTTGTTACTTAAAAATATACAATGTCAACTAATAATTAAATTACATAATTATTGTAAGTCATATAATAATGTAGAAGTAGCCTTGCAAGCAGCCATCCTAGTCCCAAGATGTGCCATCGTTTATGAAATCATTGAACTTATAATAGGCTTTGGCACACAAACGCTCTTTGATATAAATCTAATCAAATCTAATAGTTTGGTGTATCTGCGTATATATCTGCGGATATAGCTAAGAAAAGAACTAATGTTGATACAGATGTTTGGAAGAGCAAAATCATCAATATCATATTGCTATTGCTAACCGCGGGACCAGCGATACTCTCAAGCCGTTTGCCTCCGTTCGTTCGAAGTCGTAAAATCCATCAAGCATACATACAAACAGTCACATAGCCCTAAACAAAAACATAGCCCTAAAAAGTTTTTTCCTACACAGTCACCTTAGAAACCTTTTTTTTTCTACATAGACGTACTGCGTTGACTCTAACGTCGCGGACTCGGCGTGCAGTGGCACCGCCTATCTGTCGGGGGTGAAGGCCAACAGTGGGACCGTGGGCCTCAGCGCCGCCGTCAAGCGCGGGGACTGCCGAGGCCAGAGGGACGCGACGCATTCTGTGACAGGACTCATGAACTGGGCACAAAAGTCTGGCAAGAGTACAGGTAGAATTTCTTTTTTCTCCGTCTTTGTTCTTTTGGTGATGTTTATTCAATAATAATAATAGATTATCTAAACTAAATCAAGGTACCTATCTGCTTTTACATTTTAAACCCATGCCTGATTTCTTTCAAACAAAGAAACTTCAGCCCTCCTCCTTTTCTTGTATTTAGAGTATGGAAGAAGTTCAATCGCATGCACAAAACATGGAACGAATTTTTTAAAGCCGCGACGTCAAATTGACGAAGGTTAGTTATCTAGGATTAAACCTATGAGGTTTAATCCTAGATAACTAACCTTCTTAAATGCTACATGACAGGAAAAACATGTGTAAAAAGATAGAATGCTACCCGTATTCTATCTTTTTACACATGTTTTTTTCACATTTTACACATTTTATTTTCATGCGGACCAGATCCACGTGCGGACGGACGTTACACGAAAAGCGCCACTTCTACGCCTCCGTGGCCCAGAGGTTAAGAGCGTGGCTCTTGACTCGAAGGTCGAGGGTTCGATTCCTGCGTTGGAAACATGTTATTTCCAAGTTTGGTTAGGACAATACAGGTTGATCACCTGATTGTCTAACAAGTGATGATCCATGCGTCGGATGGGCATGTAAAAATTCGGTCCTGCGCCTGATCTCGCCAGTCGTGTCGGTCTTCCGTCCCACTGGGTTATGAGAGTTAAAGGAATAGAGAGTGCTCTTGTGCACACCTTTGGGCACTATAAAATTTCAATGAAACCGGCCACCGCCACCGAAACCGGTGTGGGAGTTATTATAAGCGAGCTTCTACAGGTCTGGTGACAACAACGCGCGTGACACACGCGACCCCGGCGGCGGCGTACGCGCACTCCGCCGACCGCAAGTGGGAGGCCGACACACACATGCCGAAGCACGGCCTGCGCTGCGAGGACATCGCCAGCCAACTCGTCAATGGACACGTGGGGAGTAGGATCGATGTGAGTTCATATTGTATTGTATCCATACTAATATTGCAAATGTGAATGTGTGTCTATCTGTAGTCCGTCTGTCTATCCATTACCTCTTTACACTCAAACCGCTGAATCGATTTTACAGCCTGGATACAGACAGACAGACATCGAAGTCTTAGTGATAGGGCCCTGTTTGTACCCTTTGGGTATGGAACCCTAAGTGTCTAAACACACTAGGCTGAATTACGCCGGCGTAATTTCCGCCGCAAATGTCAAACGTATACAAAACGCGACGTAATAGTGTGTCACCTCTAGTATTTCGGCCCGTATTTTGTATGCAATTTAAACGCGGCGTAAACGCGGCGGAATTTACGCCGGCGTAATTCAGCCTAGTGTGTGCAGACCCTAAAAAGAGATCGATCAAAACACATCGTCATCGTACGTTATTATTTCCACATCAGCAGTGAAACGTTCACCTGTAGCGGGTACAAGTTCATTAACACTCTGACTGAAACTCGCGTTTGTCGCCAGATAACGTCATTTAGTTGCTAAATCTTAATAGAGATCAACTACGATAGCTTGGCGCGCCCCTCCAAATGACTGTTTCAATGTGTGTAGTCACATCCTTATAAAAGAGTTTGTATGTATTAAGTATTCAACCAATCACACTACACGTAATATTTCAGTTTTGTTGGTCAACTAATCATAACTAGCCTACCGCGCAAGACAACGCACTTCAAGTCGTTTTGACAACGCACTTCAAACGTTTTGAATTTTGGAGGGGCGCGCCATGTTATCGTAGTTGATCTCTACATACTCGTAGGTATTAAAATCCATATCCATATTTCCATACTAATATTATAAATGCGAAAGTGTGTCTGTCTGTCTGTCTGTTACCTCTTCACGCTCGAACCGCTGAACTGATTTTGCTGAAATTAGAGATACTTTGAGTCCCGAGAAAGTATATAGGATAGTTTTTATCCCGAAAAAATGTACGGTTCCCGCGCGATAAACGAATTTTGGCGCAACGGAGTTGCGGGCGTCATTTAGTATTAAAATTATAATACTATCTTTTATTTATTCTAGAGTATATAATATATAATAATAATTATAGCATACAGTTATTATTACAGCTATTTACACAAGTATAATAATTTCAAAAGTTTTGGGAAGCAACGCGCTAACAGACGAAGGTGACTCCGCAGTACCCTCTCCCTTCAGGCTTCGGGGCGGGACTGGGATGGCTGCCAGCGAGAGCTGAGAGAAGCCAAACTTCACTCAATTATAATTATCACAATACAAGATGACGCTGACAATCCCGTTACGCCTAAATACGTTTATCGCGCTGCAACCGTACATTTTTATGGGATAAAAAGTATCATATGACCTTTCTCGGGACTTAAAGTATCTCCATACCAAATTTCATTAAAATCGGTTTAGCGGTTTAGGCGTGAAGAGATAACAAACACACTTTCGCATTTATTATATTAGTAAAGTATGGTTTAGTTATGGATTAGTGTTATGTATCATACAAAAATCCCATGCAATTGAAGACGTGAGTGGAAGAATCGAACAAGTAACATTTCGTAACATATGAACAATACCTATATAATATAATATACCATATTTTATGTTTGTAATATCTTGAACGCAATAAAGTATATTCTATTCTATTCTATTCTACCTCATTTTTCCCCTAATAATTTAATAAAACTTGTAACTTATCTATTTCATAACCTAGCTTATATATCTGGCTACACATGTAATTCATAGTTTTTCTATTTCAAATATATTTTCCGGCCCTAATGCCTCCATTTAAACAAAAAAAACAGGAAGTTTTTTCATGTTACTTACCTTATTCTTCCACTCACGTCTTGAATTACATCCTAGTCAAAATTAACTTCACAAGTTACTGTTAATACGCTACTGAGCTATCAAACTGAAAATTTACACTAACTTGTGAAAAACTAATACCATGTTATGAGTCACATGCAGTTTCTTGTATTTTTTGTATCGAGCACGTTTTAGTGTAGCTGATGGACACAACAATCGGCATAGAATGTATACCTGGAATCCTATTACGTCTAAACATGACTCATCTTATTACATCATCTAAACAGAATTTCCCTGAATATTTAATAACAAAACGCAAAAAGAATAAGTATAGAAATAAACCAAAACTAAAGGTGAACGCAAATTAACCAAGCCTCGAACAAAACGAATTCGATGATTCTGTACAGATAAGAAGTACAAAATATGAAACCCGCGTAATTTAGATTCAGACTATTCGATGCGGAGAAGTATGCTTTCACTAGAAAAGAAATAAAGTTACGACTTGCTCTAGTTTAAATCACCAACTACTTCGGTTCCCAGAACTAGGAATGTTGTTATTACTAGGAAAATTCTAAAACTAAAACGACCAATTATAATTTTTAAAATCTGATGAAATGCTCCTCGATTGCACATTGTCATGACTTGGTTATAATTACCATCGTAGCTAAAATATTATTTGACCATTCAAATCAATATTCACAATAATTGCAGGTGGTTCTTGGAGGTGGCAGACAGAACTTCCTCCCAAACAAAGCAGCCAACGGCAGCGAAGCTGGCCATAGAGGTGACGGCAGAAACCTCATCCAAGAATGGTTACAGAAGAAAGAACGACTAGGCGCAGTTCCAAAATACATCAGCACGAAAGAGGAACTTCTGAATATAGAAGATAACTACGATAGCATTCTAGGTCTCTTCTCTTCTGACCACATGCCTTATAATCTGGAGTCTAATGGTGAACCGAGCCTGGCTGATATGACGGAAGCGGCCATCAGAATATTGTCCAAAAACAAGAACGGATACTTTTTGTTCGTTGAAGGTAAGTTTTTCGATAATAATATCTTTAGAGATATTATTGTCGTTAGTAGAGAAATAATAAACGTACAAGATGATTTTATAGAATGTGCAAGTACATTTGAACTCAAAATACATTTTATTAGCAATTATATTATATCGATTAATAATATTATTAAGTATCTATTACCTATAAAAATATAAAATATTACAATCATTAAATAATGTAATACAAAAACTTTACACCTTAGACACAAAGATGGTGAATTTTGGTAGGCAGATATTACTTTTTAGGGTTTCGTACCCAAAGGGTAAAAACTGGACCCTATTACTAAGACTTCGTTGTCTGTCCGTCTGTCCGTCTGTCTGTCACCAGGCTGTAACTCGAGAACGCTAGAGAGTTGAAATTTTCACAGAATGTGTATATATTTTGTTGCCGCTATAACAACAAATACTAAAAAGGGGGGCTCCTATACAACAAACGTGATTTTTTGGCTTTTTTTGCTCTATATCGATAATGGCAACAGGTAGGTGCTTAACTTTTTCACAAAATCCTTAGTTATATGTGTACTTTAATATTTAATAATAATATTAAAATAAAATAAAAAATTAATACTTCAGTCTGAATTTCGAGGAATTGCTATTGTATTCTATTGTTGTCGCGATCACCGGTGCTCGCGCGGGGCCTGAAGGATTAAGGGGGGCTCCCATACAAAAAACACAATTTTTGGCCTAATTTTGCTCTATAATGGTACGGAACCCTTCGTGCGTGAGTCCGACTCGCGCTTGGCCGATTTTTTTAAATCCAATCACATTTTTCAATATCGTGATCGGTAAGTTGTGACTAATCTCTGCAAACTGCGACTGTGAGTCACGGTAGAGTGTTACTAATTCTCCTGATTATCATTTTCTTCAAATACCGGACACATCGGTAATTACTACATATCAATAATAAAACGTATAAATAAACAAAAAAGTCGAGAATTCAGTTTTTGTGCAGGTTCTAATAGAATTATAGTTCTTAGAAATAAACTGTCAGACCTCAGTTGTTTACATTGTATAATATCCATATTATATTATGATAATTTATAGCTGTTTTGTTGGAATCGCATTTTTTAAGAATCTGATATAAAAAGGTAAATATATTATTGTGTTTGGCTCATTTAAAGGCCAAAGGATCGTTCGGATGAACATTTTTAGCAGTTTAGTTCTTCCACGAACATAAGTATCGTTAAATTATTGGGTTTATATTATTAATTTTCTTGGAAGTCGTCCTTCCACCATGAGAGCTAAAGATAGAAAATTCTCTTTGTGATAATTCCCAATTTAATAATCAAAAAAGGAAAGCGAATGTTACAAAATTGAATCCGACTTCCAACATACAAGCAATAATAAAAATTATTTTATCGCGGACTTTGTAACGACTGAATCAAAAAATTAAACCTAACGAACGAACGAACGAAAAACGAAGTTAAACCTAACATCCTCCACTTGCCATGCATCGTTTTACGTCATTTCTATTTGGCAGACTTCGGCACGGTGTTTTTGTGCGTGCGACTAGACGTATGCGAATTATAATTGGATAAGTTGATAAATTATTGCTATGCAATAGCGTTACCGCGGCAGTCGCCGAGTGCCTCACGTATTTTTATTTGTTTTTAGCTTATTTGTCAATATTGTGTTGTGTTATGTACTATCAGAGAAGTTCATTCCTAGGCAGATGGTGGATCTACGTAATTTGGTCGCGTTATGTCAAACTCAGCCGAAATATCACAACTACTGAGGCCGTAGACAAAATCCCTTTCGTTAAAAACGATGGCGAAATTCGTTATCAAAATGTAGTGGATTTGACATTAGTTTTAGCAAGCGAAATGTCACTTAGCGATGACTTATGTCAAACCGCATACATTTTGATAACGAATTTCGTCATCGTTTTTAACGAAGGATACTTTGTCTAAGTGGGCTGGATTGACGTAACCCGACCAAATGACATAAGCCCGTCATCTGCCTATAAATCAATTTCTTCGATGGTACAAAATAAACGTTTCTTACATTTCAGGAGGTAGAATAGACACGGCACACCACGAGACCAAAGCCCGGAAGGCTTTAGATGAGACGGTGGAGTTCGCCAAGGCCGTGGAAGCGGCGACGAGGCTGGTGGATGATCAGACATTGGTGGTGGTGACAGCAGACCACAGCCACACCATGACGTACAGCGGCTACAGCAAGCGGGGATCAGATATACTCGGACTCGCCAAGTCTAAGGTAGGAGTGACGGATTAAGACTACTTGATAACCTAAGCAATCCCTGCCTGTCCGTATCCATATATCAATTAGAATCGGTCTTTGAACCTTTACTCTTGGGCGTGTGGACGAAACAGGTAGATGACGGACGTAATAACAATAATAATTATGTAAAATTGTTGTTGTATTTGGATGAAAAACCGGCCAAGTGCGTGTCGGGCCACGCGCAATATAGGGTTCCATAAGTTTTTTAAAATGTTTGTATGGTCAATGAATGTACATTTGTAACTAACTAACACATTAAATCAGTACTTCTACGTTGAATCGGCCACACCGGTTGAACCGGCTGAATGAGTTACAGAGTTACAATTAATTTATATGTATATATATATATATATATATATATATATATATATATATATATATATATATATATATATATATGTATATATATACTGAAATTAAAAAAATTCCGATAATCCGCTCGAACTAAGACCTGAAACATAAGTAAGAAATAAGAATATACCATGTACTATAAACACTGTAATAACAAAATGTGCAAATTGGATGTAAAAATTAACGTTAAAGATTGTAAATGTATAAATATAAGTATGAAATAAAAATATTATAATGTTATATTGTAAATTTTAAATTTTAAATGTAATAAGACAAAGTAAACATTGTGATAGAAATGAAAAACCATGTTTATTGAACAGAAAAATATAATTGTTGATGGTAAAAATGTAAAAGAATAATGTCTTATATAAAAACACAAATATGTATATAGATGTAAATAATTATCACATGTATTACTATTTAAAAACGCACATGTAATAAATAAATAATTATAGAAATCGTTGTCATGTAAGGGGGAACAAGAGGTCACAAGTGAGGGGCCATTAAAAAAAAAAAAAACTAACTAACTACTAAGAACATCATCTCAGTTACTTTCAAAGGAATTTGAACGAAAAGTTCCTTTATACTTCGCCGAATACATTTTTTTTATTTGATCGACTATTACTCTATAACTTATGAACTCTTCTTAGCCGTGATAGTTTTCCTTTTAAATTCAGCATATTTCCTACTCCCGTGAATTTTTTCACATTTCCAGAAGCAACCGTTTAGCTGGTAGTGGGGGGGGGGGGGACACTGGACTCTAACGATTTTTCCCAATTTAAAACTTAATATTTCACAAACGGATCCCTAAATCAGAAAATGATCTACGGATACTCATAATATTTTAAAAAAACCTATCTAACGACACCCCAGACGATGGGGTGGACGCGAAAAAAATTTTTCAACTCCGCTTGATATGTATGAAAGGTATCATAAAAATTTTTCTTTTTTTAATTTTCATGTACTATTTTGTCGCCAACATTAATATGTGCATTTATGCCAAATTGCGGCTTTGTAGGTCCTAAAGTCTCTGAGCAAAACCGCGGATAGACAGACAGACGGACAGACAGACGGACGGACAGACCGAAACTAAAGGGTTCCTTGTTGACTACGGAACCCTAAAAATGATTGAGAAACTTTCTTTAGTTATTAGTATACACATTACTTTAGTCCGTATCTATCGTACTCAGGTAGAAAACGCTACAAAATTAAAGTGATTCATCCAAGTGAGCTCATAACCGCCACCTGCTTGTCATCAGAATCAGACAACAGTTGACAAAACTCGTTACTAAATTGAGGTTTAGATAGAAAATGCTTCTAGGTATTGTTTTATTGTTCAATGTTCATACTCGCTTTACTCACTAAGCTGTTGGATTTTTCCTTTTGTGTTCTAATAAATTCTTGATTGTATTAAATCGATAACAACATGCTTGCGTCTATCTTAGCATCGGACAGAATATCTTTAGATGTTGTGACTTCTTTAATAGTGTTCTCAGGTATAATTTATCAATAGCCAGAGCGCTTAGCGACACTAAGGCCTCAGCCTCAAATTTTGCGGGCAGCGTCGCGAGAGCAGTGGTGGCGGTGCGGAAAGCCGTTTCGAGGCCAGTTCGTTAATAATCTATACATTTGAACGCGCCGCTGCCGCGCCGCTGCCGCACCGCTGCCGCACCGCTGCCGCCACCGCCCCACTGCCCGCTGATTTCTAGGCTGAGGCCTAAGGGTTATCTACTTTTTTGGCTCTGCTTTATACTAATCAAGATGTGGAGAGATAATCTCACATCTTGCTTAGTATAAAGCAGTTTCAGCTTTGCTTATTTTTAAACAGCTTTATCGATTTCGTTTTCAGTTCAACACATCCGATTACCTGCCTTACACGACGCTGAGCTACGCGAATGGCCCCGGCTACAAGCCGCACCAGGACTTCCACAGACACGACCTCATGCTGGATGACATAAGTAACAGCTTTTGATTCCTTGAACACTTATTTAGATGTGAAACTCAAGCTAAATTAAAGACGTTAGTGGTACAACCAGATAACTATGGTATATGGTGTTTAGGCATTGCAAAGCATGCCTCTTCAAAGTAAAAGCCAGGGGTAGCCAGAAGTGGCTCGTGACTCTTGACTTGGAGGTCGTGGGTTCGATTCCCCCGTTTGAAACATGTTATTTCCAAGTTCGGTTAGGACAATGAAGACTGATCACCTGATTGTCTGATAAGTAAAATGATCCATGTGTCGGATGGGAATGTAAGGGTTGGACCTCACCTGGCAGCTCGCCCTTTCTCTTTCTGTCGCTTAGAACTGCCATTTGCTAGACTAAGACAGAAAGCATAATGCGAGCATAACACGCGGCGGAATCCTCGAGGCTATCGCATTATGCTTTCTTTCTCGGTCTAGCAAATGGCAGTTCTAAGTGACAGAAAGAGAAAGGGCGACGGAAAAAGGCGATTAGGTACTGCCAGATGAGGTCCAACCCTTAAAAGTCGGTCCTGCGCCTGATCTCTCGCCAGTCGTGTCGGTTGTCTGTCAAACTGACTTATGAAATAGGAATAGAGAGTGCTCTCGTGTACGCACAAACTTGGGCACCTAAAAATGAATCCTGCGTAACTGGCCTGGCTTTCTACCAGATACCGTCACCGTCACCGGCGTGGGTACATCACATATACTTCCAGGTAACCTCAACTACACCTACCCGTCTCTGGTGCCGACTGCCCGGGAGACGCACGGCGGGGAGGACGTGGCGGTGTTCGCCCAGGGACCCTGGGCCCACCTGTTCACGGGGAGCTATGAGCAGAACTATCTCCCGCACGCCATCGCCTACGCCGCCTGCATCGGCGATGGGAGAGTCAGCTGTGACAATTGAAGAAGTGGATGAATCACCCACTTGCTTACTTATTTCGGCGTTTTTTTTTGAAGTGAAAACTTCTTTAGCGGCGTTGAGCACTTTTGTGGGATGGGTAAAAACTGTGAAACTCGCGTCAGATTCTCGTGCTGATCGACTCGAACTCGAACTCGATCTTGAACTAGAATTGATTGTAAGGGTTTCGATTAATTAAAATAATCGATTTTTTCAAAATCGATTTTCATAAAAAATGCGCAACGTTAATAATCAAGTTTTCACTTCTGCCGGCACTCCCGGAGTGCAACCCGTCTTTTTTTGCATAAGTGGGGGCTTTAAGACTAGGTAAAAATTTTACACGAATTATGGTAATATCATTATTATGTCTTTCGGTCCACATATTGACATGACATATTTGTCTGTATGGCCGGCTTATATTATTTACCGACTTCAAAAAAAGGAGGTCATCAATTTGACGCGTATCCTTACTAATTTTATATTATAAATGCGAAAGTGTGTCTGTCTGTCTGTCTATCTGTGCGTCTGTCTGTCTGTTACCTCTTCACACTTGAACCGCTGAACCGATTTTGCTGAAATTTGACATGGTGATTCTTTGAGTCCCGAGAAAGGACATAGGATAGTTTTTATCTCGGAAAAATGTACGGCTCCCGCGCGATAAACGAATTTTGGCGCAACGAAGTTGCGGGCGTCATCTAGTGTATGTAATATTTCCAGAACTGCCCAGTTTTCGTATAATATGTTAGTCTATATTAGCATCTGTACAAATGTGCAAAAGGCAGATTTAAATAATTCTTTTTTGATGTACTAGGTATTGTTCAACTTAGGGAATGCTGTAAGTTTCATCAAATCGGTTCAGTAGTTTTTGAGATAGGGAATTTTAATTCTCAGTTTTGAAGTCGGTTTTAGCTTCTTGAAATACTATTATTGTAATTAGTTATTAAATCCATCACTGGATTGCTACTGCAATAATTTAAGACGCTGACAACTGCCATTTCCATGCCAGAGAGACAGAGATGTGAAGTGTTCACTCGGTAGCGTGGATACATTTTTCGTTTGTTAGAGGAAAAAATAAATAGTATGGGAAATCTAGATGTCAGAACCGAAAATTAAATCTGGCAATCTTTGGATTTTTGTAAAAGGTATCAAATAAACAATTTTTTAAAGCATAGATTGTATTATTACTTTAGTTAGAACTATTTAAAGTTCCTGAAAGATGTGACTTTGGTATTTGTTTTCATCCAGTAAGAGCATATTATTTTATTATTTAAATTCGAAAAGCTTTTACAAATATAATAAAAAATCACATATTTTTTTTTGTGCCAGTCAATGAAATACTCAAAGATATCTAAACTTGAAATACTAGTCTAGAAAACTGCACAAAGATGTCGAATTGGCAGCTGTCTTCGCCTTAAACAGGCACTGCAGGAATGCACTCAAATGCAATTCAATGCATTCTAGTAGCATTTTTCTGTACCTATATCATATTTAGATCTACTGTTCCTCGGTCTCCCTTAGTATCCTCTACAATCTAGATCCTAGCTTCTATAGATCAAAGGGTTTTCATATTCTGTTCATCAAAGGATATCAAAATATGGTTTTCATGTTCAACCTTTAGTTCTTTTAATTCGTGTGAAACATTATATAATCTATGTAATACTACTTAGGTATACCAAAATTTAGACAGTATAAAATAGATAAAGTTCGCCTGCCCAGTGATTAAAATACATCGTCACTAATTTTGTGTTTAGTAATTAGTATACTATATTTTGTATTTTTATAATTTATATTTAAGTAGGTGTATCAATACTGTGACGTAAGTGATAAATAAACTCTGTATTTTATCGCGTTCTTTATTTTCAACAAAAAAAAAACTATTATTCTAAGAACTAACTAGCAAAAAAAAGTTCAACTTGATAGTAAAAATAAAAAAGTTCAATTTAAAAACTCAAAATCTGTTTTCAAGAAGTTAAATCATATTAACAGACTCTACAAAAATAGTGAAACTAATTAACGAAATAAACATTTATTAACAACAGTTCAACAAATAACATTAATCTCCAAAATATCCACTCGAATCTTTTAAAACAAATTTCTGTAAGCTCTCTACAACTCCGCTGTGCTCCCAACTTCCGGTTCTGGGGCTTCAGCAGCTCGACAGTCGACAATCAGGCAGATGGGACAGCTGTCCCATTATCACGTGTTCCTGAAAAGAAAAAAATATGATTTATATATTACTAGTGACCCGCTCCGGCGTCGCACGGCTATAAAATATATAGCCACTGAAAAAATGATTAAAATCGATAGCCTATGATCCTTCACGTGGTCTACTTCTTATCTATGCCAAATAACACAAAAATTGCTGTAGTAGTTCGCGAGATAAGCCCCTTCAAATAATTTCCCCCGCTTTTTCCACATTCTCCTATTATAGTTTTAGCGTAATAAAAAATAGCCTATAGCCTTCCTCAATAAATGGGCTATCTAACACTAAAAGAATTTTTCAAATCGGACCAGTAGTTCCTGAGGTTAGCACGTTAAAGTTAGCCCTTTCAAATAATCTTCCCCGTTTTTTCCACATTTTCCTCTATTTCTTCGCTCCTGTTAGTCTTAGCGTAATAAAATATAGCCTTTAGCCTTCCTCGATAAACGGGCTATCTAACACCGAAAGAATCATTAAAATCCGTTGCGTAGTTTTAAAGATTATGTCTCATGTCCCTTTGTTCCCTACAAAGGGACATGAGGGAAAAAAGCGACTTTGTTTTAATTATAACATATTGTATATAATTGAAACACAGTCGCTTTTTTTAATTATAATAGATTATACCCAGATACATGTTTTGACGTACAAATAGTAGTCTAATTAATTCAAAACTGCACGTATTAAAGCAATAATTTGTTAAAATTTAAAAAAGTTTTTTTGTTTTTTTATCTATCACTTATTGTCATAACGTGTTTGTAGCATGTACGCTTCTAATAATAATAATTATTATATTATTAACTTTTGTTACGTCACTAAGCTCCTTCGGGAGAGATTTTTCATCATCTGTCATTTTCGCAAAAGATATATTTTGTTAAATTTTATCTTAATACATTTTTACGTTATATTATTATAGTATTAGATTTAAAAATATTTTACGGAAAAATATAATCAGAAATGGAGTCATTTGCCATGCGACGCCGCAGTCTTGTGGCCTGGCCATAATGCTTTTTTTACTTTCATGCCGAGAGAGAACTCGCACCAAATTGTAGATGGCTCTCGATAAATTTTCTATTTCCATCGAAATAGCAGTAGATCGTTGAACTTGATCGTTGATCGAAGAACTTGTAAAAACTCGAAAAATAAATGTTTTTTTGGAAAATTTACAAACATTTGAACAGCTGTACCTTTGAAACTATTCAGTTTATCGAGACCTAACTATTCTCATTTTGTTGAAAATTTTGTTGTCTTTAAAGTAATTTCTGACAACTTCTACCATTAAACAGGTCCTTGGTGGTAAAAAATGGTAAAAACTGAAAACTGATCAAAAATTGTTGGTTTGGTTGGTTCAAAAATGGTTTTTCATAAATATTACGATGTTCCGGAAGGATTTCGAGGTGGAAAAATTATATTTGACATTACCACCTCAGCACATACAACATATAAAAAAAAAATCAGAATTTTGATGCAAGTGAAGACCCCTTTTATTGTACGATTTCCATGGACTTGTAAATTATGTTGGTAGATACTATCAACTAGCACATAACAATATAATATTAGCATCGTCATAACGTTATGTTCTTCAGGAGATATATTATAGGCAATAGGTATATTAAGCTACTCTTGTGCGCCGACGTTTAGATAAGAAATGGTAAACATTGGTTTTCTCTCAGTTCATGTTGGTGAAATATGAGGAAAATTATTAATATTGTATAATTATCTCGTGTATACGTTTAAAACACAATGGAAATTCTGTCACAGGTTATATTTTTATGGCGCCATCTAAAACGTACGTTATGAGGGTAATAAATAATAACTAATAACCTTTGTAAGATAAATAATTGAAATGAAAAATTCCTTTATCTATACTAATATTATAAAGAGGTAAACTTTGTTTGTATAATTGTAATGAATAGGCTCAAAAACTACTAGACCGATTTTAAAAATTCTTTCACCATTCGAAAGCTACATTATCCACGAGTAACATAGGCTACATTTTATTTTGGAATAAATAGGTTTCCGTAAGATATTTGGGTTTTACGGACACAAGGTGCAAAAAGATCAACCAGAAAAGTTACTTATTTTGCATACGCTGCCTAAACTATAAAATATATAACCATAATATAATGTTCCAATTAATTGTAGATCTTATAAATATCTACAAAAAAGTCCGCGACACACTATACTATGTCGAATGAAGAACAACAACCATTTTTTATTTAAAAATCTTGATTTTTTTGGACTACATTTAAACGCGTTTATTTTACTCATGCTATTAATCCTTATCAAAATAAATGAAAATCACTAAGTACAGTTTATGTAGATAATATTTGGTCTTTGAATGACTGAAATTGGACGTTTGGTTTTGAAGTTATGGCGAAATTAAAATATTATTACGATTTCAACTGCACTGCCCGTTGCGAAATGGGCGTCATCAAGGCGGGGGTGCGCGTGCGAGAGTTTTTCTCAGGGCTAACCAACAGTTCTTTTCAGGGCTAAGCAACAGTTCTTTTCAGAGATAGAATATTGCACGCTATTAACATTTTCTTAAATATTTGAAAATGCCTAAGAGAGCCAGGTGGCACGGCCATGGCGCCATACTTATATTTTAGTCACTTCAATAAAATAATATGGGCAAAACAACGTTTGCCGGGACAGCTAGTTGTTGAATAAATTTGGTACAGGTACCTTTAGATCCTTTGTGTTTTTTGTATGGGAGCCCCCTTTAAATATTTATACAGATTTATTTATTTCAATTTAATTAAATTGAAACAAATAAATATAAATAAATATTCAATAAATTATAATTTATTACCTATTAAAGTAAAAATATACCGTAACTGAGGACTTCACGAATATAATTAATTATAATATGGCCCAGTTTGTATCCTTTGGGTACAAAATCCTAAAAAAACCACATCGTTGCGTTGGATTGCAGCAGCAATGCTTGTTTCGTCAAAATGATTCGATGTTTTGACGGAATAACGGATGCAGACGTGAGTTATGACTCAGCTACAGTGTAGCCTATGGGCTACACGGTCAAATTCTCATCAATCCGATCCATCAATCTGATTGACGGAATATTGATGGATAAAAAAAGTTCATATTAAAAATACGATCAATCCATCAATCCGAGTCGTACACGATCAAATTTTCGTCAATCCGTGCCGGATTGATGGATCAGATTGATGAAAAATTGACCGTGTAGCCGGTGACAGACAGACGAAGCTATGCTGTACCTTGAGCTGTCATTCGTGCGTCGCCGCAAGTGACGTAACGCAGCGCAGCTATGAATATTGCATGTACTGGTCTGACGATGAATTGACAGACCTACCGTGTAATGCCCGGGTTACACGAGGCTAGTTTTTCAAGCTAGGATAGCAAGCTAGTTTTTTACCAAACTGTCCTGGCTTGCTGACCTAGCTTGGAGCATGCTAGTTCTCTTTACACGAGGCTAGATTTTTTAAGCCAGTACTTACCAGGGAGTGCTAAGGTGACCACACTCCAAAATCAACTGCATATGAAAAAAAAAACACTATTCGACTAAAACAATTGCTTCGAAAACTGTGCCATTTCGCGCTAGACGAATTAGAAGATGAACTACAAAAACGGGTGTGGACAAGACCGTGTATTTTACGAAGAGATAAACGTGGATCATCTGCTTTAGTTTTGGAAGAATTTCGCAATGAAGATTTGGGAGAGTAGGTATAAGAGGATTTTGCGAATAACACCTGATTTGTTTGATATTCTGTTGAGTCTGGTAAATCCAAAAATTCAACGAATGGATACAATAAATTTATGAGACAGGCACTATTTTAAATTCTGAAAAAACTCGCGGTAGAAAAACAACGCAAACGCATGGTTCCTGTTTACTAGCCAACTGCAAACTAGCTGCGCCGGTCATATGAAGCTAGTAAACAAGCTAGGATAGTAAAATCTGTGGTGGGGGGACGCTACTAGCCAGGACAGTTTTTAATAGGATGGAGTTCTATTTTCAGAACTCCATCCTATTAAAAACTGTCCTGGCTTGTAAACTAGCTTACTAGCTTACAAATGAATCTATTTGTAAGCTAGTAAGCTAGTTAAGGTAGTGCTAAAACTATCTAGTATTAGCACTAGCTTGCTAGCTTACTAACACTAGCTTGCTATCCTAGCTTGAAAAACTAGCCTCGTGTAACCCGGGCATTACACGGTAGGTCTGTCAATTCATCGTCAAACCAGTACACGCAATATTCATAGCTGCGCTGCGTTACGTCACTTGCGGCGACGCACGAATGACAGCTCAAGGTACAGCATAGCTTCCTCTGTCTTACGTCCGCATCCGTTATTCTGTCAAAACATCGAATTAAGTTGATTGACGAAAATCTGGATATTTTGATTTTTGCTTCATGCAACCATCAGTCACGAATTTTGAGTGAGTTTTTTCACATCTGACAAAATTGGAAAAAAATTATAAACATATACCTTTGAAAATTTTGGCTTTGACTGACATAAAACTGAAGAGAATTGATTGACCGTCTAATACGTCTAATACACTGACCTGCATTATACAAGTACGCTGGACTGATGATACCCTTTGAAATGACAGCTATTTTTTGTGCCTATTTGAAGCGGAATCAGCTCACCCATTATCAGGGATAGGAACTAAATTTGACGTAAAAATGACGTTTGAAAGTCGCCATCGTGTTGCCATATTGGCGCTGATAGCAGTATTTGGAACTAATACTAGTGATGTACAACTGTCTTTTCTATTATCGATGAAATGTTTCCAGATTCAGAAAATGTCGACCATTAGGACAAAATTTTTAAATTGAATAATACAAACGCTACTTAATATTTGTATTAAAGATTACAGACTTCCTCTCCGTAATTTAGATAGGCATAATAAATTAACAATGATTTCATACGTAAATAACGTGAAGTAGCAGTACCTATCTATAATCCATTTATTTTTACCAGTTTGCACTACGAAAAACTGAAAACAAAACTGAAGATAATCTTCTAACAAAAACTTTGTTGTATTGTATTTTCTAATTTCATTTCTAATATTATCAAAGTAGTGCTAAAATGTATCGCATTAAAGCTGAACAGAGCTGAATAAGTGTTCTGTGTGATTAGACCCTAACTAATATATACCATATAATATTATAAAGCGGAAGAGTTTGTTTGTTTGAACGCGCTAATCTCAGGAACTGCTGGTCCGATTTGAACAATTATTTCAGTGTTAGATAGCCCATTTTACATATTTTATCACGCTGAGACTAATAGGAGCTAAGAAATAGAGGAAAATGTGGAAAAAATGGGGGAATGTATAACGTGAAGGATTATAATATAGGCTATTTTTTGTGGACCAATTTGTCTGTGAAATTATATATTTACGTGGGAGAAGCCGCGCGGAGTGTCTAGTAATAATACAAAAGTTCCCTATTTATTTATGGATCTAGCAAGCCAATTTTATCAAAACTCAAACTCAAACTCAATTTTTTTTATTCAGAATAAATTTTTGCAAATATTTTCTGAAAGTCTACATGATGGTCTACCACCGGTTCGGGAACTAACCCGGCGAGAAGAACCGGCGTAAGAAACTCGCAGGGGGCCCACTTTATTTACCAAAAAAAGTGAGAAAAAAATTAATCTTTTAAAATAAAGTTTATTTATTAGATAAAGTAAATAGATATTAATGTATCTATTTACTTTCATACTTCTTCTTACATTTGATTTTCGCCATTTTAGCGCTGATTGCAGAAGTGCGAGGGAAATTAACTAATTGGATAATGCGATCCATAAATAAATATAGAACGTTTGAATACATTTTTTATTGGGGTGGAGTAGGAAAGGTATTTATAAATAATAAAAATATATGTGCGATACTTTAACATTATATTTTATTAGTTACCGTTACACAGTTACAGTCTGTCAAGAAGGAGTAGACGCTGAAATACATACTTTTCCAAACATAATCACGATCAAATGGTAGTTTTTGCTCCTTGTATTTTCACAGAGAACGTTTGTATACATTCAAATAGTAACGGCAAGCGGTAGTAGCAATTTTCGGACGCCAACCAGGCTTTTCAATTTTTTTCAACCATAATTCCACTCTTCCTTCGTCAGACGGAAACCTGTCAATTATTTTAAGAGCATAATATGTATTTGATAATAAAAATCGGTAATCGGAGATTTCAATACAATTATTATAAATTATATCGATAAGTTTTATCGACAGAAAACTCCAGCACTATTGAATTTTATTGTTTATCAAAAATCGGTAAAACAAAGGTAAATATGTGGTGAATACGGTATAATAAGATTAGTGGCACATTTTTAAGTGCCTATATTATCAATAAATGTTTAATATCGTAAAAATTAACTGTTAAAATCACTTACTTGTGAAATGTAACCCCACATCCCTTTTTGTACCGCGTTTTACATAAAATACACTCTTTCATAGTTTAACTACGAACTACCACCTCTTATTTATATATTACTTAATCGCGTAAAACCTTTTAAAACACTTTAAAAACACGAAAACAATTCAAACGATTAAGCCATAGAGAATTAAAATACATCAAAATACATACATGGTTACTAATGATTACGTCAAATTTAGTTCCTATCCCTGATAATGGGGGAGCTGATTCCGCTTCAAATAGGCACAAAAAAAGTGGGTATCATCGATCCAGCCTACTTGTATAATAGAGATCACTGGTCTAATACTATTCTTCAGTCCATCAGTCACCATCAGTCAAACATAATTCATGACTGACGGAATTGACTTGACGCTTGCATGCGCGTATGGATGCCTAATGGATGCTAAAGGTAGCATTCGGATCAAGATTAATTAGCGTCGCGGTCGTCTTGATCCGAATGCTACCTTTATACTCAGCTCTGTTGGACAGGAAAATGTGCAGGGAAGTGGGCAGCTCGTGAATGCAAATAGTCACTGGCGCTGCAACTCGTCATGCTGCTGCCCGACGCGGCAAGTATGTAGATTGTAGACGGTTAAGTGTAAACGTATTCAGAAAAATATTTTCGGCAATGCAGAAGCAGCGGTAGTAGCTGAGTGGAAGTGGCCCATGAGATAGAGCATTGACAATATTAATTTGCTACTTAAGAAATTCGTTCATCGCGTGGAAACCGTAAATTTTTCGTAGCAAAAACTATTTTGTCCTTTCCCGTCTCTTAAAGTATCTCCATTTCATATTCGCCTAAATCGGTTTCGACGTCTAAGCGGGAATATGTAACAGAAAGACAGGCAGGCAGACTTACGCATTTATATGTATAATATTAGCTTTGTCCAGTGTCCACACTGTACCTTTTTCTGTTCGTCAAGGGCATGCGTTATAGCGCAGTCAACAGCGAACGTGAGGCATGCCCGCGACGCATGCCCTCTGACCGTATCCAAAAAACAATAAAAATGACAATGTTGGCGTTGCGTTCGTTGACGCATTCAATTATTGAATGCGCCAAAACGAAAGTTGAATGAAAGAAGATGACGAAAATTGAAGACGAAAGCCACTGACCTGTATATTGGAGGTCAGTGACGAAATCGCATAGTGTGGACATAGCCGTTAGTAGGATTTTTACGTGAAAAATTAGTTCACTCACCGTTGACACAATATGGACCTACTCTTGTCTTGTTGGTTGGACATTTTGATGACCAAATAACACCGTTTCGCTTCAATCTATCCACCGCATTTTGCTCACTAAGCTGGTCGACCAGCTGGTTGGACAACTGGTTGGGCAACTGGTCGGTCATGTAGACCGCTAGAAACAGATACGCTAAACACACCAACAGGTATACACGCATGTTGACGGACCGAGCGAAATGTTGCGAATACACTGTTTATATTGCTATTGGAGAGAAAACCTGTATTGTAAATGTCACCTTATTAATTTTTAATTTATTTTTAGAGCGGTGATATTCTTTATTTAGTGGCGTAGCTTCCAGTGACCTTGTGGCACGGTAGCCTCTACTCGTTACGAGGAGAGAATTCGCTTTTAGATTTTTATTTATGAACGACTGTGATGCAGTTTCTGTTTCCTTAAAATCTGGTATGATCGAACGTCAATAACTATAACTCATTACCTACTATCGGTTCGATTTCCGCTTGACAAAATTACATACTATGGAAATGATTAAGGAGCGAAGGAGGATCGCCGGGGACTTTTGAGGTTTTATTTATAATGGTGTATTTAACGTCTACCAATTTTTAGCTCTATGCGAATTAGTCCTAGGTTAAGATTTCTTTTGCGTCTAATACACCGGAATATATTGCAATAATTATTAAATCCTATTTTTTTCTTACAAAAAACCTTCACCGTTTTCGACTAAACGCAGGACTTACCTATTTCATTTTGATGCAATAAGGCCCGGCTCTCTTGTACCCGTAGGGGCATCTGCTGCCGCCACTGATGACGTCTCTCTTGGCGCGAACAGTCGACTTGTCGGTCAACTGGTCGACCAACTTGTCACCCAACTGGTTTAATTCGATGGACTTCGACAAGTCTATAAGGCACAGCGCGCACAGAAAACACAAAATATACGTCCAATACATGTTGAAGCATCTGAATAGTGTGACGACAGAGCCTCTCGCTCCGCGTTATATGTATAACTTGCTGATAAGTTGTGATGACTCAAGCCTCTAAATCAATATCTAATCAAGGTGATTATGTTTAAAGGTATTTGATCGAAGACGCTTTACTCATATCGCTAATCAAAAATAACAATATCTTCCATCTAATTAAAGTGTATCCATACTATTTTTTATTTATTTATATAATTTGGGGCCGTCTATGGGCTATTCGCCCATACCCTTTTTTGCTTCCATACTAATATTAAAAATTTGGAAGTGTGTCTGTTACCTCTTCTCTCCCAAACTGCTAAACCGATTTTTTATTCTTTTCTATGCTGGTGACAGGGGAAAAACCTTTTAAATTGAAAGTATGTCTGTCTGTCTTTCTGTTTGTCTGTCTGTTATATATTCCTCTTTACGAGTAAACTTATTGCATGTGATGATAGAGATCTATAATTACTAAGTTGTTAAATGTCCAGTAATATAGAAGCTATTATGTTAAACGAGTTATTACTACCTCTTTATTAGCCTATAATAAGAGACAATAATAATAATTATTCTTACTTTAACTTTTTTACTCTCGGAAATATACTTATTTATGAATTTAAAAATGAAATTAACATCAATAATTTCATAGTATGGTTAGTTTTGTTGCAAATCTCAACATTTTAGCTCTTTCCTCGGGCACGGTCAGAGTTTGACAAATAATATTATATCCAGGTGCTTGTGTCAAAATCTTCATTTTATTACAGTTAAGTAATTAATATTTGTCCCCGAGTGCGGCAGAAGTATCCACATGATCCGTCAGCGTGATAAGAGGCCACTCAGCGACATCCAGCGGTGACTAGCGGAGATGAAACACGGGTTACTGTTCTCAGAGCTCTGCTCTATGTCTGAACGCTATAGCTATCTAGCGGAGGCTGGAAGAACTAAGATTATGCATTGTTGGAAGGGATGTCAAACCTGAAGTTAAACCTTTTTCATAAAACTATTAACATTGCCGCATAATAAAAAACGCAGAGGGCCAGATGGCGCTTTTGCGCTTCTGGGTTAGATTAGCTTATTATAAAGCTACGAACCTCAGTTTAAATAGAAGTCTTTGGCTACGAATAATAAAAACTAGAAGAAGTAACAAATCTCAGGAACCGAGCATGAATTGTCGTTTTTTTTTTCAAAACAAAAATTAGTTCCATAAAATATTATTGAATTTAGTGAAATACTAAGCTTGCTCAGTATCATCATCATATCCCATGTCCTTTCCCGGGAGCGTGACTCAGAGACTTAAAATCGGTTTAGTGGTTTGGGCGCGAAGAGGTAACAGACAGACAAATACATTTATAATATTAGTGTGGATTATCCATTATTGTGACTTAAACAAAGATCCATGCTATTTACATAAAACAAGTTATTGTTATATGTTTTGCCCTCGTCTGCCAAGCTTATTTTCTTACGTATCAGTCAAGTACAAAACACAGTAAAAGTAACCGTCACAGGAGTATCACGGTTACTTTTATTAGATCGGAGGAACTATTAAAGTAGTCGACAAAATAAGGGGAATCATAAGAAGTGATGATTAAATAGACGTTTCAAAGTTTTTGACTTTTGTCGGTGGAAATGGATGAAGTTTTGATAAATATTTTCCAATATACGTCCTCCGGGGAAGTGTCGTGTCGGGGTGAGGCGACGAATGGCAGGCATGCGTCAGCATGCGAACGGCAGGCAAACGGGAGACGTACAGCAGGCGAACGACAGGTGTACGTCAGGCGGCAACGACAGGCGAACGCAAGCGGCCGGTAGGTGAACGGCAGGCGAACAACAGGTGGCGGTAACAGTTCTCTATGATGTGACAGCACTCAACCGAGTCGGCTGTGGAATGGCACTTCAGTTAATTGACTGTCACCTGCCACCTCTATGTCTGAAACCTATGAGTATTCCGGCTGTCCACACAGTGCACGTCATAATTTCAATTTCATTCAATTACCGTTCCATTCTGTTACCGTTGCTATATCAATTTGGCGAGGAAATAAAATCAAGCGATGTCCACAGTTGACACCGCAACAGTCACTCCATCTCCCATTGACACACAAACTCTCCAATTAAAGTGCACCCCTGTCTCCCCCTTCCAATTCATCGGAACATCTTGGATGGCCCTGATGTGGCCGCAGTAAAGGAGAGTTTACACGGGTGCCTTTTTAGTGTGCGGTTTTCCGCACAACTTTGGCCGCACGGCGCAAATCGACCGTCTTAATGGGAAAAAATGCCATCTTTTCAACCCCCCTTTAGGGGCACAAAGTACGCGAGGTATTTATAATTTAAGACTTAGCAAAATAATAATGTAAAACTTAAAATAATAATTTCCTGAATAAATGATTACTTCTGTATCTTTTTGGTAGTTATCTCTTGTGATGCGATAAATATTTACACCCTTACTAATAAATATATTATTAAGACAGCGAATTACTAAACAAAGTATGGTTGCCTGGGTGTACTACCGAAGATTTGAGATAAGGCGAGGTTGAAATAAAGCAGAACCACAGAGTACAGACATAGATCAAGCTGATAGATACCGCCTGTCGCTCCATTTGTATGAAAACGAGCGTGCCACTTTTTTCCTATCTACTGTGACGTACTGATGATAAGAAATGTGTCTATTATCTAGGCAAATGTTTCTTTTTTATTTATACAACTAAATACGACACTTTTAGGCATTTAGGCATTCTCGAAATTCCGATTGACATCCGATTCCGATAGCAGACTAAAGAACAGACTTTCAAAAGACGAGGATTGCTCGTCGTTTGGGAACGCGATATGGCACGCAAAGTACTTACACCTGCGGTATCTATCTTGATCTATGTCCTAATTATTGCCTATCTGTTTTCAACGGGCGTTCAGGGTAGCGCGACTGAGATTTTGTTACAGACTAAACAGCCTGCAGCCATCATATATCGCGCTTTCGAAGTTTCTGAGATCGGCAAGACATAATAATATAGAACGTCTGAAATGGGTTTCGGCCTGACCGTAACAACCTGGCTTGCTCGCAACTTTCTTGGTGACCTCCACTCATTTTCACACAATTATATTCTTCCGCGCAGATGTTATCAGCTATCAGTTTGGTACGTCTAAATGGTTGTGACCTTAATCGCTCTCAAAATAATCAGGTCAGTCTGCATTTGGGAGCTCATTTTGTAACTGTCTCGGAAAATTGATGATTGCATTAATAAAATAATCATTTGAATTTAATTTGTCTGTATTGGAGACGCTCGGCAGTGAAGGCTGTATTGATTTTCATTTAGTGATCGTTTTGTAAGGTACTCTGTTCAGTACTTACCACAGTTTTATGAGGACATTCCACAGTCCGAGCTTCAGTGGTTGCCAATCGAATGCATGTTTAAATTAAATGCAATATTCTATATAGTAGGTACAAGCGACCCGCCTCGGCGTCGCACGGGTATAAAATATATTATTATAGCCACTGAAAAAATGATTGAAATCGATAGCCTATGATCCTTCACGTGGTCTACTTCTTATCTGTGCCAAATAATATAAAAATTGCTCCAGTAGCTCGCGAGATAAGCCCTTTCAAATAATTTCCCCCGTTTTTTCCACATTCTCCTATTAGTCTTAGCGTGATAAAATAACCTATAGCCTTCCTCAATAAATGGTCTATCTAACACTGAAAAATTTTTCAAATCGGACCAGTAGTTCCTGAGTTAGCCCTTTCAAATAATTTTCCCCGTTTTTTTCCACATTTTCCTCTATTTCTTCGCTCCTATTTGTCTTAGCGTGATAAAATATAGCCTATAGTATACGTGGGAGAGCCATGCTTCGGTACGAATGGGCCGGCTCTGACCTGAACAATACCACGTTCTCACAGAAAACTGGCGTGAAACAGCACTTGCGCTGTGTTTCGCCGAGTGAGTGAGTTTACCGGAGGCTCAATCCCCTACCCTATTCCCTTCCCTACTCACCCCTATTCCCTTCCCTTCCCATCCCTGTCCTCCCCTATTACCCTATTTCCTCTTAAAAGGCCGGCAACGCACCTGCAGCTCTTCTGATGCTGCAAGTGTCCATGGGCGACGGAAGTTGCTTTCCTTCAGGTGACCCGTTTGCTCGTTTGCCCCCTTATTTCATAAAAAAGGCTTCCTCGATAAATGGGCTATCTAACACTGAAAGAATCATCAAAATCTGTTGCGTGGTTTTAAAGGAAGAAGGAAAAAAGCGAATATGTATAGATAAAGATACACAGGAACTATTTGATAATCTATGACTTAGTTAATACAATTCGTATACTGAATACCTATCTACAATAATATACAGCACATATCCATACTTATATACTTACTAGCTGTCCCGGTGAACTTCGTGTCACTTTAAAACCTGGACTTCTACAAATATTTTAAGACTAAAATCAGCCCAATCCGTTCAGCCGTTTTCGAGTTTTAGCCCGACTAACACATTTGAAAATCCATTTTTATATATAAGATAACATTATAAATGCGAAAGTATATGTCTGTCTGTCTGTCTCTTTCCTCCTCACGCCCAAAACGCTGAACCGATCTTGCTGAAATTTGGCATGGAAATATTTTGAGTCGCGGCAAAGGACATAGGGTAGTTTCTATCCCGGAAAAATGTACGGTTCCCGAGCGATAAACGAATTTTGGCGCAATGAAGTTGTGGGCTTCATCTAGTAGGCACTATTTATTATGGTCATTGGTCACCAATTGAAAGCTTATTGAGTAAATAAAGTGGAATGAGCCATAGCGGGACCCTAGATCTACAATAATATTGAACAATAAAACTGATTTGACAAAAAGATTAAAAGGCGTTCAATATTAACCCTAGACGGTCAATAATAGTGCACAATAAAATTTATCATTTATACATAGTCTACATAGGAACTATTTAATTTTAGGCTTAGTTCTTACAAATCGTATACTTACTGAATAATCTACATTAATACAGGGTGTAACAAAACTAACTGATAATACTTTAGGGTGTGTATAGGTTCCCTATATAGAGGTCAGTAAACTGTATAAAACACACATACACACCCTAAAGTATTATCACTTAGTTTTATTACACATTATATGACTAAGCCCAGATCTGACGCCTAGGGGATCCACTGTACTGTACAATTAGCATATTAGTCTCTCAGCTCTCATCAGTGTCCTCACAGAGACGGTAATAAAGGAAACATGCAACATCAAAGCGCGTCCGGAATGTTATATTTTAAAATTTAATCTCAGACGAAATGAAAGCGCCTAGGGGAATTAAACAAGGATATTATGTCATGCGTTGTACACACTGTTTTTTTTATTTTTTTTCGTTATAACAGACATACAGACAGATAGACAGACAGGCGGACAGACAGACGGACACACTTTCGCATTTATAATATTTGGATTTTATTTAACGCTAGCGAGGAGTCGAAGCGCTGCCCGATGGACAACTGTCCAAAAACTGTCGATAAGAATTTAGTGATACTTTTGCTGAGTGGATTAAGTGATTAACAAGTTGAAAACTGTCGTTTTTTGCATAGGTAAATGAAGGTTTTAGGACCGGAAAATGATTTGAAATCATTAAAGAATAAAGTGTGGTATGTTAGGCTAGATAATATTATATAAGATGATGAAGTACGTAAGTAACAAGTTTTGTACAATAATATAATATGGGAAAAATGCGTCGTCATGCTCTTATGTTCTAAAATGTTACTTACCCGGTTCTATGACTCATGTCTTCAAGTCTGTCAGGACTCAGGAACTAAAAAAACCCTCAGTAAATAAGCATATAGGTAATACTGAAAAATAAAAGAACGTCAACACTGTACCTTTATTTACAATTTACATTATGTACAAAATGTGTTTACAAGTTTAGTTACACAACAAAGTCGACAAGGCAACTAATTAAGCCATTCGTTAGCCTGCCCCAAGACGATCAATTGTATTGTGCAATACGTGCTATTGCGCAATAAAATTACTCGTCTAGGGGTCCGCTTACATCCACCATTTGAAGAGATGAGACATCTATTAGATCATAAAATAAATCCAATTGTTCGTCAATACTCGTAGATTCGGAAGAAATTATTAATTAACGTTACAAAAGCATTAATCACAAATGAGGTGCTTTTGATCGAGAAACTCTCGCCTCCGGCCGTTCCCTTGTAAATAAAGAAAATGACAGACTCGAATTAATCCAAGACAAGACGAAAAATCGTTTGAAACCTTACGCAAAGCCCTAACAGCTGTATTTATTTAGCCATGTTCCAACAACTTACAAACTAACAACACAATTAAATAACGTCATCATCAGTAAAATCTTGCGTTTTGCAACACCGCACATTGCTCTATTAAATAAATAATAACATCCATAAAACTTACCTAATTTAACAATCTTTCCCATTTCATAACAAACATAAATAAATAATTAAAATCACTCTTTTGCACCAAGCATCGACACCTATCTAGATATTTACAGTTTCCACCACTATACACATTACACAGTAATATTTAATACATTAGCTGTTTTTCTAAGTCATTCGGCACACTTGTCACATTGCACTTATGCGGCGCGGTGCGGCTCGGTGCGGCGCGCTCACAGCAGGCGAGCGTGCGGCGGCGGCGCGTCGTCGTCGCTGTCGACGCTCTCGAAGCGGATGCGGCGGCCGTCGGCGCGGGCGCGCGGCTCGCCATCGCCGTCGCTGTCGCCGCCGCCGCCGCCGCCCTCCCCTGCCCCGTCGCCCGCGCCGCCGGCCCCTAGTCACACCTTCTCCTCGCCCGCACCCGGCGCCGCCGACCGCACGAACTGCAACCGACCGAGACAATGTACCTGATCAGAGCGGAGCTATAGTAGACTCCTTCCCGCGTCCGGCGACCGGGCGACACTCACCGACACGGTGGTGTTGGTGGTGGAGTTGGCGCGCGGGCGGAACGTCAGTACGCGCCAGCGCCGCCGCAGCTGCGCCAGCACCTCGCCGTTGCAGAAGCAGTACAGGATGGCCACGCAGAGCCCTTGCAGCGACGTGGTCAGCGCCGCCGAGTACTCGTACAGCAGGTACCAGCTGGCGGTGCGCTGCGGGCGGAACGGCGTGAGCAGGTACTGCAGGCCCAGCAGCGGCGCCAGCAGACACGTGGCGCGCAGAGCGTGCAGCGCTGTCGCCGACGGCCGCGACGGCCCGGCGCCGCCCCCCGCGCGCAGCTTGGTGCACAGCACGCGCACGATGTTGCACAAGAAGGCGAGGTTGAGCAGCACGGCTACGCACACAATGACGGCCAGCTCGAGCGGCGGCGCGCCCTCGTCCGCCCAGCAGATCTCGTCGCCGGCGGCGGTACGGCGCCAAGCGTTGACGATGGCGGACGGCAGCGGCAGCAGCCAGCCCACGGCGAGTAACGCGCGCAGCAGCCGCCGCTCGGATACGAAGGCGCTCACGAGCACCGTGTGCAGGTACACGCCCTCGCACAGCATCCACGTGTAGTTGGTGAGCAGCGCGTACTGCAACGTGGCGTTGAGGGCACGGCACCAGGCGGGGTTCGCGGCCACGGTGTCGGCAGACGCCACCACGAACCCGTACCACGCCAGCCACAGCGCGTTGTTAAGCGCGAACGAGGCGAACAGGTTCATGTGCACCGTGATGCGCGCGCACCGCAGACTCCTGTGGACAGTGAGCAGGCGTCAAGTCGGACAGATTAGCGGGAAGATGGCGACGCATTAATTTATGTCAGTTTATTGATTTCATGATCTCGGCATAGTGATCTTTAGTAAAGCGGGAACTAACCTGAAGTAAAACAGGATACCGAGCGATAACAGCAGTGCCACAAGCGAAATACTGTAGCCAGCCTCGAACACCGCAATGATGCTCGTCATGTCCTGCAAAATAAGTCACTGGCATAAGATCATAAAGTAAGTATTATGCGACGAGTGATTGTAGTCGCGTTGGCTATGGGCAATAACTCGTGATGTCGCTTAGTATTGTATACTCACATCCTCGGGCTTGACGCAGGTGGTGTAGTTGGACCAGGGCCGACCGGTGTCGGGGTGAAGCCACCAGCTGCCGTTCGCCATGCATTCCTTGTGCGCGAACACTGAGGGGAGAAAGAGTATAAATCTAAAAACGAGAGACGATCGAAGTCCTGAATCAAATTAATTCCTAGAGGATAGATTCTATGGGCTTTATGTTTATTATTATCTATCTTTAGAGCTGATTTACACTGATAAAGTAGAGGACATCAGTTTAAACATGACCAGCATCCAGTAGCACGTTTTATTTTAGTCTAGTATCCAGTATCTGACATCCCGTTAAACCTACGCCGAGCTTCCGGTATGTCCATTATGAACACATAGCAGATAAAATCAGAGAAAATTAATCATATTATATGCAGATGATGGACCGATTGTATCTACATATTATTACATAATGCTGATGTTATGTCAAGTCCAGCCAACAAACCATGACTATCACTGACCAAATAACTTCTCTGATGGTACTATCAGAGAAGTTGATTCATAGGCAGATGGCGGACCAACGCAATTTGGTGAAATGACGTAGGTCTATCAACTGCCTTCTCTGATGGTAACGCCTCTAGTCCACCGACGCTGCGAACTGCGAAACAGCGGCGAACCGATTTACTGTTTTATCCGCCACACAACAATGCGTTTTATTGCATCTCGCTCTATTTCTGTTTCGCAGATATCGCAGCGTCGGTGGACGGCCGCGTTTCCACTGACGCGGAGCGGAGCTTAGCGGTGGCGAATTGACCGATCACCATACTCGAAATCTTCGCTCCGCTTCGCTGTCATTCCGCTGGAATAGCACAATTGGTCAATTCGAGCACCGCTAAGCTCCCCTCCGCTTCAGTGGAAACGCACCCTAAACGCGCAAGAGATGGCAACTTACGTTCAGGGCTGAAGCCAGGTACAAAGGCGGGGCAGGGCGCGGTGGCGGTGTCACCGGCGCGCGTGTGCGGCCAGCACGCCCATGTGTCGAATGTGCCCGAGCAGAAAACGCCTGAAACATAACCAGGTTTAGAAAACAACAGGGAGATATGCAAGTTAGGGCCTGTGTTCACTTTGATTAGTGATAAGTGCAGGTGATTAGTGATTAGGAGAAATTAAATGACTTGCACTAATCAGTCGCTGTCCACACGCCCGTCTTACTTTCACCTGATTACTAATTACCTGCAATAATCACCTGCATTTATCACTAATCAAGGTCCATATAGATTATAGGGCATTAAGTAAATTTAACCGCTGATAGCTCATGAGAGGGTATCGGATTTTGTCATAGATGGCATACCAACATCGCATTCTTTTCTTTTCGGTATATTACGTATCTCGCGACAGGTACTCAAAAGGCGTTTGTGCAATAAATGCTGTCCGTCAGACACTACTGTGCTATCTATATCTGTTGTCGAACGCCTGTTACAAAGCTGTCGCAATATACATTATAATCCTGTGGACGTCCACACCATAGCTTCACATCAGCAACATGAACTGTTGTTCATGTTGCTGATATGTGAACTTGTGAAGCCATGGTTTAAAAAAATAATTAAAATTCCGTAACCTCTCTTAAAAAATAATATAATATAGTTTTAAAAAACTAAAAAATATGCTTTTTTTATTATTTTTTCAACACACACAAATTATTGCATTGTCATTGGCTCTTAATACATACCTATGCAAAGTTTCGAATTAATTAGACTACCTACTGGAGATAGGTGAAAATCGTGCTCAAAGATTCCGTTATATGGGTGAGGCCGTAAATGTTTGCTGATATGACGCAGAAAAATTTTGCGAGAGAAAGAAAATCTACGCTGCTTGTGACGTTGGAGCACCTAAATTGTAGGGAATTTATTTCTCTACGCTATCATAGCGTTGAGAAATATGCCGTTGGAGCACCAAAATGATAGCGTAGAGGCTATCATAGAGTAGAGAAAATCAAACTTATATTTGTAAATAATACACAATGCGGTTTGTATTATAGCCCAAAACATGGCCCTTTTGACTACTCACATGATGCATTGATCGTTTTATGTGAAACAGTAATACTTACATTTGTGTCACAAAAAAACTTCCTTTCAAAAAACTGTGTACACAGCCCGACTGAGGTTCAAATGTGAACTGTCGAAAAATGGCGAATACTACGAGATTTTCCATAGAATACGTAAAAACTCAGCGTTGCCACTTCTCGATTTTACCTTCCCTAACACCCAACGATAACAATAAATCGGTATTATTGATGACGTTTAAAATGTGGGGTAGAATTGATGTTTCTAACGATTCATTTGATTTGAAAAAGTTTATAAAGAAAGTTATCTTAAACCTCATCTAATTCTTATAGTAATAAGAATTAGATGAGGTAATAGCCATTTATATAAGTATTCATAACATATCAGATTTATCTTCAAATCTGTCATACTTACTGCTACAACGACAGTTAAAGTGCACCTCTTCCACGGCGGATTGTATATTTTAAGCTATTTTCTTACCTTTTTTTATGTTTAATTGTAAATATATTTTTAGACTATTATTGGAACTCAAATAATTCTAATGCATGCTTGAGCACTTTGTTTTCTTCGTTATAATCAGTTTTCGAGCATAAGATAAACACAATGCTTTTTAAAATACAAAGGGCGGAGAAAAATAATTGCAAAATCAGCAAAAATTGGCTGCCTCGCCCATATATGTCACCGTTAGATTGTAAACACCGCGAGATTGTAATATGACGAAGTGATGGATTGTAAACAAACAGTTTTTCGGTGATTATAAATTAATTATTTCGTATTTAAAATAAGTTCAATGCCCAATGTTATGAGATGTATAACATAAAATAAAATTTAGATATATTTAAAGTGCTGTTTGAATGTTCGGTTATTAAAATTAACCAAACTTATAATTCAAACTGCACTTTAAAATATATATCTAAATTTTATTCAATGTTATACATCAAATATTCAGGCAATTGAAGTTATTTTAAATACGAAAAAAATAATTTAAAATCACCGGAAAACTGTTTGTTTACAATCCATCACTTCGTCATATTACAATCTCGCGGTGTTTATAATCTTACGGTGACATATACATACAGCCCAAGCTTAAAAAAAAATACGGTACCTGCAGGAGGCTCAGTGCTGTTGTTGAGCAGCTCGCACGCGAGCCCCTCCCGCTCGATTCGCTCCTGGTCGTCCATGTTAATGGACCCGCTTCCAGACGAGTCACCCTACACGCCCATACTCATATCTGAAATGGAGAAATGAAATTTCAATTTGATTATGAACAATTAGCTAATATAGTCGAGCGGAGGCGGGAGGCGGGGGGAGAGCCGTCAATTAACTAATTGCTCCATAAACATTAGCAACTTCAAGAGTTAGGGTCACCGCAGATATTATACAATTTTAAGTTGACCGACTATCGTGTTTAAACTAAATTACTTACGTAATATCGCAATTTAATTGGACAACTTTTAAATTGTAGGTAATCGGATTTAGGAATCGAATTTAGTTTCAAAAATGTGCGAGCTCTCATAAGTCGCTATAGCTATAATTGGTATACTGTGCGACTTAGTTGACCAACATTATTATTTTTTGACAAAAAATTAAAACTGACTTCCAAGGTAAAAACAAAAGTAATACTTACCTACTTATTCTTAATCTAAAAAGAATCAAATAATTCTTACCAGCCCGGAAAAGTTCTGAGATCCTTGACATAGCAATTACGCTAAGGTAAGCTGGTACCGACTTCAAAAGCATAAAGATTGAGTACAGAAATAGTTGAGGTTTAGGCGAAGTCTGAAGACGCCACTGTAATAAGGAATAAGAATTATTTGATTCTTTTTAGAATAAGAATAAGTAGGTAAGTATTACTTTTGTTTTTACCTTGGAAGTCGGTTTTAATTTTTTGTTAAAAAATAATAATTTTACCCTTTTTAGTTACATAATATGAGACGACAAGGCTATAATATTATAGCTTGTTGTCTTAGAGTTGTACACATTACTAGCGGTCGCCCGCGGCTCCGTGGATGTCGGTTACGGCTGCAAAAAGCCTACCCAGGAAAGACTCGGTCAGCAAAATGATTCCCAGGTCAATTCACAGACTCCAACACTGACATCGACGACGCGGACGCAGTCATTATCCGAAGGGTGTATACTGTACAGTGCACACTGCACAGATTGTCTTCCTGCCGCAAGCGCATCTCGCTTGGTGACGTCCACTATCGTAATATTTTAATTTCGCCATAAATTCAAAACCAAAAGTCCAATTTTAATCATTCAAAGACCAAATTTTATTTACATAAACTGTACTTAGTGATGAAATGATTTATTTTGATAAGGATTAATGGCATGAGTAAAATAAACGCGTTTAAATGTTGTCCAAATAAATTCAAGATTTTTAAATAAAAAAATGGTTATTGTGCTTCACTCGACATAGATAAGTATAGTGTGTCGCGGACTTTTTTGTAGATATTTATAATATCTACAATAGTTAGAACATTTTATGGTTCTATCTTCTATGGTTTCGGCATCGTACGCAAAATAAGTAACTTTTCTGGTTGATTTTTTCACCTGGTGTCCGAAAAACCCTATTTTTTCCAAAATAAAATTTAGCCTATGTTCAGCAGAAATAATTTTGGATTTGCTTGGAGTAGTTTAAATAAAGCCAAAATCCTCAAACTTGTATTTATAAGGATTCAAAAGTTATGTTGGGTACCTTCAGAACCAGGGTATATCCTGGTGCAAAATCGTACTTTTTGGTAGTATATGCCTGAAATACTTCAGAAAAAAATCGAAATCACCATATGTTCCTGTATAAATTTCAAGGAGTCCCCTTGATTCCTCATGGATCCCATCATCAGATCACCACTTTTGTGAACATGGTACCAACCTCGGATTCAACCCTGTACAACAACAAAAGAATCATGAAAATCGGTCCATAAACGGCGAAGTTATGGTTGAACATACAAAAAAAAAAAACAGACGAATATAACCTCCTCCTTTTTGGAAGTCGGTTAATAAAATATTGTAAGTCTGCGGTCGCTCTTAGTCCGACGCGGGGTGAAGCGATGGTAATGTATTGCAACATTGGTGAAGACTTAGTTTGGCAAAGCAGTATCATTATTACTTCCTTACTTTATGATATTATGGAGATTAATATCAATACATCTTTTTTCCTCAATAAAATTACAAACAATATGAGACATCCTCAATAAGGACTACTTGTGACATTTTGGAGATTGGAGGCATAGGATAGTTTTTCTTGCGAAAAGGTCTTAACGATATGCGAAAGTGTTGTATGTGTGTCTGTTGCCTCTTCACGCTTAAACAGCTTTACTATGGAGATATATTGAGAGACTAGACATAGGATAGTATTTATTGCGAAAAATGTACGGTATCCATACGATTTCAGGCACGATGGAGTTACGTTAAGTAATTTTATAAAACCTTATAAACACAATAACAGTATGCATATACCACAGCTGTACATACACAATACAGGGTGCTGCACGTTACAGCTGTATAATCCCAGATTGGGCGACCGAGGCACGTCCAGAGGAGGTGCGGGAAAGGCGGTGGGGAGGGGGGGTATTAACACCACGTATTGAAGGATATGGCGGACTCTACAAACAGATAACACGAAATATAAATACTATGTTCGCACTGGAGCGGAAATCCACGTGAAATACTTTTTTTTGGTCGAGGTCGAGTATTGGGCTGCTCTTCTCCTACTCAATAACGATCTTGGTTATTTCACTCTCAGCGTCTCAAGATTTTAAATTAAGTTTTATCGACTTTGAGCACTTACGTGAAGGCCACACAATAATATTATAAGAAAAAGGCCTCAGGTCCGTATTAATATTTTTTTTTATAAATAAGGGGGCAAACGAACAAACGGGTCACCTGATGGTAAGCAACTACCGTCGCCCATAGACACTCGAAACATCAGAAGAACTGCAGGTGCGTTGACGGCCTTTTAAGAGGGAATACGCTCTTTTCTTGAAGGTTTGCAGGTCGTATTGGTCCGGAAAAACTGCTGGTGACAGTTCATTCCAGAGTTTTACAGTGCGCGGCAGAAAGTTACGCGAAAAACGCACTGTGGAAGACTGCCACACATCAAGGTGATGAGGATGGTATGTTTTTCGCGTGGAACGATGGCGAAAAGTTGCAGGTGGTATGATTCCGAACAATTCCTCAGAGCACTCTCCGTGATACAACCGATAGAGGATGCAGAGTGAAGCTACATCTCGGCGTAATTCCAAGGGGTCCAAGCTGTTTGAAACACTATGGCAGTCAACAATTCGAGCGGCCATTCGTTGGATACGGTCCAGAGGGAGCAGTTGGTATTTTGGCGCCCCTGCCCAGAGATGAGAACAATATTCCATATGAGGCCGAACCTGCGCCTTGTAGAGTTGTAAGCGTTGGTCCGGACTGAAGTACTGTCTCGCTCTGTTAAGAACACCAAGCTTCTTCGAGGCTAATTTGGCCTTACCCTCTAGATGATATCGGAACTGGACTTCGCTCGATATGTTGACGCCAAGTATCTCAATGCTAGGGGAGATGGTTAAAGATGTGCCCTCGAAACGAGGACATACGACCAATGGTGACTTTTTAGTGGTGAACGCGCAGACTTGTGTCTTGGCGGGGTTGAATTGGACCAAGTTACGTCTACCCCATTCAGATACCTTCTCCAATGAATTCTCCACCTTAGACATAAGTTTCGTTTCGACTCTCAGTGACATTTTGCCGAGAAATATTGGGGGAGCCGGTATATACAGCATCACCTGTACTGTCATCCGCATAGCAATGAATACCGCTGGTCTGCAACATATCGTTGATATGCAGTAAGAATAGAGTAGGCGATAGCACACAGCCTTGAAGGACACCAGCATCAACAGACTGAGTTTCCGAGCATTCGCCGTCAACTACGACCTTTATGCTTTTGTCTGCTAAGAAACCAGTGACCCACTTACATAATTTCTCAGGCAGCCCGTATGATGGAAGCTTTGAAAGCAGCTCTTTATGCCAGATCCGATCAAAGGCCAAACTAACAGCCAATGCCTCTCCCTTCGACTCAATTGCCTGAGCCCAACGATGAGTCAGGTACGCCAAGAGATCACCAGCCGAGCGACCCTTACGGAACCCGTATTGTTTGTCGCTTAGTAATCCCTGGCCGTCCAAGTATCGAAGAAGCTGGCTATTGATAATGGATTCCATTTTCTTCGAGAAGAGAGAGGTTATAGCGATTGGTCTGTAGTTGGAAGGATTATACATAATCCGCTCTTATGGCTAAGAAGATTATTCTTGGAATGCTGATGTAAAAAGAGTATTCTAATTTTGCGAGTGTCAATAGGCGGCTGTAATTGCTGTCCATTACACCTAATGGAAAGGGGTAACGGGTTATCACTCGTTTGCTAATTTTCTCCCTAATAAAAAAAGAAAATCGACACTCAATTTTGCTGTCCAACTGCGGCTTAAGCAGATGTTTCTTGAATGTGGTCAAATTTTAACATGAGTGCTGTTTTTAAACTAACAAAAATGATAAGAGCGTATTGCTTTGTTTGCTATTGAGTAGAAGTCTGAGAGTCGAGAGATTATTTAAGCACTACAAGACGTCTGCAACTCCGTTGCGCCAAAATTCGTTTATCGCGCGAGAACCGTACACTTTTACAGGATAAAAATTTTATGTCCTTTCCCAGGACTCGCATTATACCAAATTTTTGCAAAAGCGGTTCAGCTGTTTGGGCGAGAAAAGGTAACAGACAGACAGGCAGACACCCTTCGCATTTATAATAATATTAGTATGGACGTATCGATAGTATAGTATAGATATATTAGTATGGATGTTACATAAGTCCCAACTCACGGTGTACAATAATTATCTACAGTACCATATTTGTATTGTATGACAGTAACCCATCACCTTTCCACCATCCTACACCACAAACTGCCAGTTAAGTTGTGGTAAAGTAAACACCCCGCGCAAACCGGTACAGCGGGGAGTGGGGAGAGCAATGAGGGAGGAACTGTGTGTGACACTCGGTTCATTTCCTGCCGCCGGTGCCTGGCGAGGTGTCGCGACACCGCATATTCGATTTCGGAAACACGTGACTCGTGTTTCGGTGGCAGGCATAAATTAGGTTATTTGATTGGGTGAAATGCAGCTAAATGTTTACCTACTAATTACTATTTACTACATACTAGATGATGGCCGAATTTGAGCAGAAAATAGTTTATCGTCCGGAGACCGTACATTTTTGCGGGGTGAAAAGTATCACAGGATTCAAACTATAAAATTGGCTTAGCAGTTTAAACGAGAAGACAGAATATACAGACAAATACTTTCGTATAAATTTATAATATAATATAGGATAGCTGTAACACTAATTCTGCTACTTTAATGCAACATGCAGCTGAATTTGTTCCTGATCGAACCAGATCGTTTCCTATCAAAATCCTTTTTTTTTAAATCGTTTCCTAATTCCTATCAAAATCCTTTTTTTATTTTATTAAAAGCAAAGAGCCGGCATCCCAACTGTAATAGTCCACGCCAGTTTCGGTGATAGTGCCCGTTTCTATTAAAATCAGGTCACCCACAGACGAAGCCGGACAGATGACCGATACAACTGGCGAGAGATGTGCTGGACCGATTTCTACACGCCCATCCGACGTATATATTATCATCTTTCTCAGCAGAAAATTAGACCTAATGCAGGTCTGATTTTGATTTTAACCAAACTTGTAAACTTTTAGGCGGGAATCGAACTCACGAACTTCTAATCAAGAACCACTAGACCACCTGCAATGTCTCTCGCACTGCATGCGGTAAGTTGATCAGCTATAATAAACATTAAACAGGTCGAGTGACAATTTAGTTTTTAAGGTTCCGTACCTAACGGGTAAAAGCAGGACCCTATTACTACGACTACGTCGTTTGTATGTCCGTCTGTCTCCAGGCCGTATCTCAAGAACCACTATAGCTAGACTTCTGAAGGTTGGTATAATAGGTTGTGTATATCTGTTGCCGCTATAATATCAATTTATACTAAAACAAAATAAAACTAATATTTGAGGGGGGCTCCCATACAAGAAACGTGAATTTTTTGGCCCTTTTTTGCTTAAAATCAATAATGGCAACAGCGAGGCACTTAAAATTTTCACCAAATCTTTAATTATATTTGTACTCTCACACTACACGCGCTCGGTCAGCACAATAAACAGGTAGTGTGGACATTGGACGACGTGTTTGATCGGTGAATGAAAACGTTTTCACTCAATATATTTACGTTGCGCTGTTTGTTCGACCGCGGTCGCGGTATTGTGTCCATTACTGTATTGTTATAATAATATTATTATTAGTAGCGGACGTCCGTCCGCAAAAAAGTGCTTTCGCGTGCAAAAATAATTTCGTAAATGGTTAAAGCACAATTGAAGCACTAATCTTTTGTAGAGCTGTAGTAGAGGATATTCCGTGTTAAGTACATTTTCAATATTTTTCTGAGTATGCATGTGTGATGCGATCTCAAGGGGTAATTTGTAAAAATTATATTGCAAGAGTTGCGTCATTGTGAGCAGGCTACGCGGGCGCTACATGGGGGCTACACGGAAGCTACGCAGGTGGGTGGGTGCTATGCGGGGGCTATGAAGGTGCTACAAGGGTGCTATGCAGGTACTACACGGGTGTTATGCAGGTGCTACGCGGGTGCTATGCAGGTGCTACGCGGGTGCTACGCGGGTGCTATGCGGGAGCTACGTAGGTGCTACACGGGTGCTATGCAGGTGCTACGTGGATGCTACGGAGGTGCTACGCGGGTGCTACGAGAAGAAAGAAAGAATATAGATACGACAGTGCTACGGCACTATTAAAGGGCCGCCCTGCAACAATCCAAAAGTTTTTAAATTCTTTAAAGGCCTGTTTCACCGCTTCCTGATAAGGCTATCGCCACCACTTAACTTGACATATAGAGTATGGAGAATCTGTCAAATAAGCCTATCGAGCACCTTATCAGGAAGTGGTGATACAGGCCCTAAGTCTTGAGTTGTCTATCTGACAGTACCGTCGTCTAGCATAATAATGCTAATTTATAATACAAGATGACGATCGCGACTCCGTTGCGACAAAATTCGTTTATATCGAGATCGTAAATTTTTTCGAGATATGTAATTGCTAAAAAATGCAAAAATCTTTTGCATTTTAAGTTTTTTCACAGCTTTTATCGCGGGCTTTGAGCGCGGCGACCGAATCAAAAATATTCTGTAATGAATAAAACCCACTCCCCACTCCGACCGGCACAGCGGTGTGGCGTTGCCGTGCATCGTCTATGTCTAACGTCGTTTCAGTTCGGCAGACTTCGGTACGTTTTTATGTGTGTGACTAAACGTATGCCAATTATAATTGCATAAGTTGATATGATAAAAATGCTATGCAATAGCTTTACCGCGGCCGTCCCCGAGTGCCACACGTATTTTCGTGTCACTTAAAAACCTTCCCTGGACTTCAAGAATTATTTTAAGACTAAAATTAGCAGAATCGGTTCAGCCGTTAACACAATTAGAAACCCGTTTTTATATTATATACTAGAATCTAGATAATGCCCGCAACTCCGTTACGCCAAAATTCATTTATCGCGCGGGAACCGTACATTTTTCCGGGATAAAGAGTATCCTATGTCCTTTCCCAGGACTCAAAGTATCTACATGCCAAATTTCAGAAAAATCGGTTCAGCGGTTTCGGCGTGAAGAGGTAACAGACAGACAGACAGACGGACAGACAGACGCACTTTCACGTTTATAATATTAGCAAGGATGTATATACTTATTAGATAAGTAGTGATACTCACCGCCGTGTGTTCTCGTTGGCCCGGCGTAGTTGTCTGAAACAACAAAACTTTAATTAGTTTTCCCCTCTCATATTATGTGCCAGCATGTTTTGCTGTTGCGTTCATTTTTCTCTTGATATTAATTTTAGATTAAAATGGGAGACAAATAAAAGTACATTTTTATTTTAACTTCAACTAAAAAACTGTATCTATATACATAATTTGAATAAACAGTTAAATAATCAAACTTAGTTGAGCACACGGAGATTTAGGTATAATAATAATTATTATATTACAAACTAGGTGACGCCCGCAACTCCGTTGCGCCAAAATTCGTTTATCGCGAGAGAACCGTACGTTTTTTCGGGATGAAACTATCATATGTCCTTTTCCGGGACTCATAATATCTCTATGCCAAATTTCAGCATATTCGGCTCAATGGTTTGAGCGTGAAGAGGTAACAGACAGACAGAAAGACAGAGAGACATACATTCGCATTTGTAATCAAACTCATATTAATAGGTAATTATTGTGCTCGCTTTTTATATTTTCAAGGCTTCCGTATATCTCAAGCGGATATGTTTTCTGTAAAAAAAAACAGTGTATTCAAGTTAAGAATAATAAGTTTTCAAAGTATTTTGAATTCTTCTATTTAACCGACTTCCAAAAACGAAGGACGCGGTTTGTTTGGATGTGGATATTTTTTAACATGCATATTATACTTGTATCGCATTAAGTATGAACTTGAAAGAGTTATCTTCCAAGAGCAGCGTTAATATTGTATGTAATCCATCGCGAGCGAGCCGGGAGTAAGGAATACAGAGTAATGTATGTTTTAATATTATATACAGCATGAAGCATCCTTAAATGTTAAAACTTGGACGGTTCTTAATACTACTTAACACAAGTATACGTATTACGTAGGATGATTCAAGATGAAGGCTTATAGTTTAGAAGTCATACTTTTGTATAGATAAACAGAAAACTTATGGATTTTATGTCAAAATCTTCTTTAAATTAAAGTTAAGTAATCATTTAATTTCTCTGAGTGCAGCCGTTTGTGGTAAGATATTTTTGCCGCTAAATCTACTTTTGAGGCAGTAGTCTCAAAAGTAGATTTAGCGGCAAAAAGGTGCGAGTTAGACTCACGTACAAAGCGTACTCAGTAGAGTACGCTTCAAGGCTAAATACTAATTATTATTTTTAACAAAAAATTAAAACCGACTGCCAAGGTAAAAACAATATTAATAGCATCCTTATAATATGAACTAAAAAGTATAAAATAATTTTTCCTATCTAATATGTAGTGCCTTTTCCCGAATTCGGCTAAACCTCAACTATTTCTGTACTCAATCTTCATAATTTTGAAGTCGGTGCCAGTTCCAAAAGTTTCAAATTTTCTGTCAAAGAAATAAAGATTCAGCTATATCTGGTAAGAATAAAAATTATTTAATACTTTTTAGTTCATATTATAAGGATGCTATTAATATTGTTTTTACCTTGGAAGTCGGTTTTAATTTTTTGTTAAAAATAATAATTTCACTCTTTTTAGTTACCTACTAGGTAAACTGTTAGTGCCAATTCAAATTGTATAAAAAATAGTTTCATATTTTCTTCACTGGATGTCACTGAGACGCTCATGTGTCGCGCTATCGCTTGTACGTAGAAGTTTTATATAGGTAGTTGTAACTTGTAACATATTTCTGTTGTGTTGTTGAAAGTTTGTAATCAACTGACAACTCAACAGTGAGCTTGGTGTGAGCAGTGAGCATTAAATTGACAACATAAATCATAATATTGAGTGGTAATTGATCTCGTTTATTTGTTATTAAGTTGACCTCCGTCATAGTCCGCGAATTTATAAGTGGTCGTCGGTGGTACTGCGTACATTCTACGTATCTTATTACAATTTGTTAAGACTGTTAAGAGTCATACGGCATACCCCAAGGTCCAAATATCAGGTAGATAGATACATTTAAATAATACATTTAAAAAAATCTAAGTGAACACGTGCTGAAAAATGCTCGCAGCGCGGCATGCCGCATGCCCTGACATTCCGGTTAGAACTTGAATACAATGTTTACGCACGCGCCGCGCGGCGACGCCGTTGCCTCTGCGGCGCCGACCGCCGTGTATATTAAACAGCCTATAATAATTGGTGTTGTTATGTACATAATTATTATTATTGTATCCATACCTATGCCTTGTACAATTATCTATTTTGTGCCATGAGACATTGGTGACCTTAACACGATGTGGTGATGATGATGATTACGATGATGATGATGATAAATTTGAATTGCATGGTAGCATATGCTTTCTGTTCTTAAAACAATGCCGAAACTCCCAAATGTGTATCTATAAAGAGTCAGGAGTTCTCTCAGCATCTTCGAAATCATGGCATACCTTGACCCAATATTTGGCTTTTTGGTAGCATATTCTTAGTACACTTCATATTAAACCAAAATCACCATATGTTTCCATATAAATTTCAAAGAGTTCCCTCGATTGCTTCTAGATCCCATCATCAAGTCACCATTTTTGTGAACATGGTACCAAATTGGAGTGAAACCTAATACAACAAAACAAAAATTTCGACAATCGGTTCACAAACGGCGGAGTAATCGTTGAACATACAAAAAAAAAATATATATATATATATATCCACAGCCGAACATATAACCTCCTCGTTTTTTGGAAGTCGGTTAAAAAAGTATTCATGTACGTGATTATGATTATTACGATAATGACGCTAATGATGTATATAATGATGATTGTAATAATGGTAGCTTGTAATTATTTACCTAATAATATAAACTATAAATGTTTATTCATGTGACAAAGGGGTAAATTACAAAAAGGTTTGCTTATGTGACAAAGGATACATACAGACCATTATTTTTGTAAAGTATTTAAATACGTATGACTATTTACAAAATATGTAATCATTATTGCAATCACTAATAACTCAGATGTTAAATAATCGGCCAAGAGCGAGTCGGACTCGCGCACTAAGGGTTCCGTACCATTGTAGAGCATAATAATTAACCCAAAAAATTGTGTTTTTTGTATGGGAGCCCCCCTTAATTTTTTATTTTATTTTAATATTATTATTAAATATTAAAGCGCACATAAAATTAAGGACCTTGAGTAATATTCAAGTACCTACCTGTTGCTATTATTGATATAGAGCCAAAAAGGCCAAAAAAATCACATTTGTTGTATGGGAGCCCCCCTTAAATATTAATTTTATTTTGTTTTTAGTATTTGTTGTTATAGCGGCGACAGATATACACAATCTGTGAAATTTTCAACTTTCTAGCTATTACCGTTCTTGAGTTACAGCCTGGAGACAGACAGACAGACGGACAGACAGACGGACAGACAGACGGACAGACATCGAAGTCTCAGTAATAGGGTCCCGTTTTTACCCTTTGGGTACGGAACCCTAAAAACGACTGAAATTAAAAAAATATTTATGATGTACACATGATAACACTCTATGTTCCCGGCTCGAGTGTCCTCTCGACTGCTGGAGCAAATTACAAGCGGATTTTTTCACCAGTGCTGTTCAGTTTCCCGACAATTTTTCATATTTTATTTTCAGTTTTTCATAACTTTCCAGTCAAAAGTGAAAATTCAGTATGATTATGTAGGTACTTTGACAGGTGAGTGATATAGTTACATAGATCTAGTAGTAGGGGAGGGGAAGGTGCTAATTTTGAAGTCACTCGAGCGTTATGGAGACCTAGTAGGTTTTTTATATTAGGTAAAACTGATAAAAAAAAACAAAAGCGTTTTTTCTTTTAGCCGTGGGTTCAGAAACTGCGGCCATTTTAAAGTTTTGAAAAAGAAAATATATTCAGAAAATTGCTTAATTCGGTCAGTTATTATTATATTTTAGACAACAAGGACTAAATTAGTTAGGAAAATATGAAGCTTTATATTTTTATATTTTAAAATGTCCCTACAGGTTTACCTAACCTTTGAATCATCAGTGCTTTTTTTATGGAAGCTTCTTTGGGGTATACTAAACATCTTAATCTGATAGATCGGATGACATTTCAATACTCAAAAAAAATTTTTTTTTAACCCACCACGTGAGAAATCTGATTTCTATACCATGATAACTAGACACATGTCGGAAGCCTATACAAGCTAAATCTGACAAGCTCGAGCTACTCCCGAAATCTCCTCTTCCCCTCCTCTACTATAGAAAGCCTAGATAAAGTAACACTTCTGACAGCACCTGACGCACTGTGAAGGAGCATCGCAACACCAGCTGATCCATTCATAAAGGATTGTATCAAAGATGTAGGTCTGGCTGGGCTAAAATTGCCGTGTTGCCTGACCGAATTGCTATCTAATATTATAAGAATTTAGCCGATTCTAACCTCAGTAAATTATCAATTGTATCATTACCGCTTGTATTGTAAATTCGAAATGTTCCAGAAAAAAACTTACAAACTGCGCGAGCTAAGTCGCGATCAACATATTGTGTATATAATCCAACATAACAGTACACCCCCTAGTTCACGTAAGTACATCCTTTCTTACTTAAACTTTAACGAGATGAGTAACTGCTGATGAGTTTCGCCGGGATTACCTCTGCGCCTCCTCGCGTCGCGTAGCGCTGCAATATGAGGCATTAGGGATGTCGTCACATGCATAAATATTACACTCTGTATGACCTGCTTACATAGATTAAGAAACAAAGGAATCTACCAAGTGCGAGTTAGACTCACGTAAAAAGGGTTACGTACCATTAGGCCGTGTTCAAACCAAGCTGATTGTTAGGCGCCGAATGTGAGCAGGCTCACTATGAGCCCCAGTGTGAACGTGAAAATATACGGTATCGAATGTCCGCGCCTACGCCTAGCGTAATAGCGTATTGTCGGTTAGGTGTGAACGAAAATGTGAATATGTATGGAGATACAATAAACTGTGTAACGTTCGCTCACATTCGGCGGCTGACAGTCAGTTTGGTTTAAACACGGCCATATATTAAAGCAAAACAACCAAATAATGATAGAGGGACGGACGGTGAGCTCTTAGTAATAGGGTAATTATGGGCACGGAACCATAAAATAGTAATTTAAAAAACTAAAAAACCCGACTGCACTTCTCGAGCTAAAATAAAAAATAATATTATACATTTATAATATACATATTTTGTAATAACTACGTAAGTTTTAGTTCGGAGCTCTGCTCTATCTCTCTTTGTTTCACGTGAGAAAAGTTTAATCACCACGGCAGTGTTATGGTAATTGGGATTTAAAATAAATGTACCATGACATCGGTATTACACCGCAGGCAACGGCTGCGGTATTGTTATGTTAACACAATGGCTCGTGACACGAGCGGTGTGGTGACCAACACGTGCCATAGACAGCGTGAGACTATGAGGTCTGGAATCGCTAGAAACATCCATACTAATATTATGAATGCGAAAGTGTGTCTGTCTGCCTGTCTGTCTGTCTTAACAGACAGAGGTAACCCTCTTCACGACCAAACCGCTGAACCGATTTCGCTGAAATTTGGCATGGAGATATTTCAAGACCCGGGAAAGCACGTAGGATACTTCTTATCCCGGAGACATGTACGGTTCCCGCGCGATAAACGAGTTTTGGCACAATGGAGTTGCAGGCGTCATCTAGTCAAATATATAACTTGTCAAAAAGGAGCAGACGCTGTACTCAATTTTGAAACCACATTATAAGAAATATGAAAACCTTATTAAATCGAGATAAAAATATGATGCAAGGTAATAATAATATCTAAAGTGTATAAAATATATAAACGTTCTCTGAGCAAATACAAAGAGAAAAAACCACCTTTTGAGCGTGATCACGTTTAGAATTTTATTTACTGCGTCTACTCTTACGTCTTTTTTTTATTAAATAAGGTGGCAAACGAGCAAACGGGTCACCTGATGGTAAGCAACTACCATCGCCCATGGACACTCGCAACATCAGAAGAGCTGCAGTTGCGTTGCCGGCCTTTTAGTCTTGACAGTGCAGCCGACTGTAGAATCTTGCGTCTATAAAATATAACTACAAATCAAAAATGTATGGGTTTGAATACTTGATATTGGACTCGACTAGAATTTTCAACTATACAGGGTGTAACAAAAACAAGTGATAATAATTTAGGGTGTGTACGTGTTCCCTGTAGAGAGTTCACTGTGAAAGTAGCAGCGCTGAAAGACCAAAAAATGTTTTCACTTTTGTATGGGCAAGGGCCCGAGCGTCACGAGTTTCCCCATATAAAAGTGAAAAAAAATTTTGGTCTTTCAGCGCTGCTACTTTCACAGTGAACTCTCTACAGGGAACACGTACACACCCTAAAGTATTGTCACTCGTTTTTGTTACACTCTGTAATATATTGCTCAGAGTTAAATTTTTATCGCTTTCAATTTCCCGGACGCTCCAGATTTCAGCAATCTTGTGGTTAACGAAACACTAGTACACACAAATTATGATGTAGCAAGCAGACTATTCTCAATTTCTAGGCAGGTAAAAGCAAGAAACATATTTATCATAAGCACGAAAGATGTAATAGGCAGTTATATCAGAGCCAAAATTGTTTCGCACCTAAGACTTCAGAGTTACTATCCTCTCGCAATCGCAATCAATCAAGCAAAATAATTTTTATTTGAAAGGAATATACTACATAAGGTGTAAGTATTTTTACTCTCCACATAATATACTACTACATTCACACTTCATAGTGTGCAAATAGTAACAAGTGTAATATTAGTACGTATTTTCGCAGACCTTGGGTTGATGGATTCGAACAATTTATTCGCTATTTAGTTAAGCCCCGAATGAGCGCGCTACAAAAGAATATGTACGACACATATTTCAAATATCTCACATAGAACGTTCGCTGCTTGGACCCGTGTCAATCTCAATGAAAATAAATGCCCCAACACACCTGCCCACAGACGCTTATATGCTGTTATACTTTGCTACGAGGATTCAACAGGTTTTTACGGCCATCACAAAATCGAGCTTAAATTGAGAGCCTTAACCCTTCGATCATGGAAAAACGAGACGCCTTTCTATTGTAATCGCGGTCGCATGCGACCGCTTGGGGGTCGAAGGAGGATTTGGTCTAGTAAGACGGGCTCAAGTGTAATTCGTCGCAAGAAACGGAAAAAAGAATAATTGGGGATGTGTCAATTAATTGTTTGTAGCTATACAAAAATCTCTATTCTCACTGGCTGAATTTGAATATCTACAATTATTTTTCTTTGTATCTATTAAAAATCGATCGAAGATTTTTCCAGAAGCGGCAGTGTGATTAGGGATCTGTTCTAATTCAACCAAAGAATTTTCTAGAATCGGTAGCGTAATTATAGGTACTTCGACAGCTATATATGTAATAGGGGCTTAGCAGTAGATGTATAATAAATTATGATACCATCAAAATGTAAACTTACTCAGTATAATTTTTTTTGACAGCGCAGCAGTCATAGAAGAAACCAAGGATACTGTGCAATATATCTGCTGTCAAATTAGTCTGTTGCATGGCTGCAACGTATCTTGCATCTGCGGGTATTGTATAGGTTATTTTACGTATCAGCGGTCAAGTGCGAGCCGTAACGCAACTGGAAGCTGATCGATAAATTCCAAAGTGAGAGTATTACCACAAGTATCGCTGGAGCGACGCCAGCCGGACGCATAAATAAATATTTATTAAGCTCATTACAGACGCTTTTTTATTCCATTTAAATGGTAATACAGATGTATTCTAATTTACAATTGTATCAGACGTATCCCTAAATAAGCCTACCCGAATTTGAAAGAAAGAGAGAAAAAAATTTAGGTATTATAACATTTTACAATCACGACTATTAAAAAAAAAACTAAAATAATACCAAAATATGCCGAACACCAAATTGGTCCCCAACTGAGCAATGTTGCGAATGGATTCGCAACGCTGGTTTTCAGTGGGTACCATAGAATTAATTTGTTGCTGCTAAGGCCCCAAATACAAGGAGACCGTTCGATTTGGTGAAATCGGCAATATCCAACGACCAGCAAATATGGAGTTTTGTAGTTAATAAGAGGTATCCAGTTCTGAAGGTCTACCTGACCTTCGAGAAAGAAAAGCTCAATTTCATAGCTTATATTCTTCGCGGTAAGTGGAGGAACCTCGTCTTCCAGTGCTGGACATTATTGACTGTTGCTTCCCACTGTCAGACACCCCTAAACTTTCTTAAATTTAAAAATCGGTTCAGCGGTTTGGGCGTGAAGAGGTAACAGGCACACAGACATACTTTCGCATTTATATAATATTATTATTATGTATTTATAGTATGAATGGCCAAACAGCTCACATTGCCTAGTTCACCTGTTGACTTCACTTGAGTCGATTTTCGAAACGACCCAGGTGGTTTGCTGACGTCATAACTCTAACAGTGCTGAAGTTATGCATATTCATGTATTTACTATCCACCAACAAGACTTCATAATTAATTTATTCCATAGTTTGATGCACTGGGACATAAAAAATTAACATAAAATAAGTGAACATTTTAAAGAATACACAATAATTTTGTATGAACAATAGGTAATTACTTTATATCTGGGACTATCTGGGACGTTTGTGCTATTGTCTTGAATGTCCTGACTGCTATCAGCCAAATTCATGTCCACCATACATGGAGAGTAGGATGATACATTTGACTTTATACTTTCTAAGGTCGAATACCCCTCTAGAGTAATGTCATGACACTTTTTAAGACTCAACACAGAGGACACTAGGGGTCAACACGTCATGTCCGTGAAAATAAAATAATCGGCCGAGTGGGAGTGCGCGCACGAAGGATTCCGTACCGTTATAGAGCGAAAGTTGGCAAAAAATTGTGTTTTTGTATGGAATCCACATTAAAATCACTTTGTAATGTCACACCTTGTTTAAGCGTTCAATACGCTGCCAAACGCTGTTTTATAGCGATTTGATATATAATCAAGGATTAACTTTAATAATCAATCCATGCTATTCCATACTAATATTATAAATGCGAAAGTGTGTCTGTCTGTCTGTCTGTCTGTTACCTCTTCACGCTCAAACCGCTGAACCGATTTTGCTGAAATTTGGCATATCTCTACTTTGAGTCCCAAGAAAGGATTATCTCGGAAAAATGTACGGTTCCCGGCGCGATAAGCAAATTTTCGCGCAACAAAGTTGTGGGCGTCATCTAGTCTTTATATAATTTCAAGTTTCCACCTAGTTTCTAGTTTGACGACCTCCGTGGCGCAGTGGTGAGCGCGTTGGTAGCTCAAGCCGGAGGTCGCGGGTTCGAGTCCCGCCGACGGACGGAACCAAAAGTTTATAAAGTTCCTGGGTCATGGATGTGTATTAAATATGTGAATCATATAATAAAAATTTTAAATATATGTATAGTATAAAAGTATTAAATATATTTCCGTTGTCTGGAACCTGTAACACAAGTCCTTCAGGTACTTAGCACGGGGCCAGACTAACGTGGTGTGAAGCATCCATAGATATTATTATTATTATTATTATTATTATTATTATTATTATAGTTTCATGAGAGGTCTATTTCATAAGTGACATCAACAGTATACACTTAAATAAAACCGTTGTTGTGTATCGAGTCGCGACCTGTCGCCACAAATATCCAGTTATTTCGGTTAAATCAGAGCTGGTAGGAGGAAAAGGGGAGGGGGGAAGTGGGAAAGAGGGGGAGAGGGAGCTAATGCATTAGCGGCAACTGGAGCATTTGTTTGAATCGGAGAACTGCATTGATTATTGGACGGGATTTAAACAGCCACCTCTTTTTAGAATCGTTCGAAAGAGCTAAACTTTTTTAAAATGGTAATTGTGCTAGAAATTAAAGCATTAGTTTTCAGGACATACTAGACTGACCTGAAAGGCTAATGCTTAAAACTAAGCCTATATTCAGCATGATAACTATCGTGTCGTCATTGAGACACGGCAGTCCTACTATCCACAGAGTGAGCTACACAGACATCGAGATGTACCATCGAGGAAATTCCTAGGCAGTTGACAAACCAACGTCATTTGGTCGGATCATGTCAATTCAATGTTAATTGTGATCTATCGCCTGGGTTTGACGTAACGCGACCAAACTACGTAGTTCGCTCATTTGCCTAGGGATCAACTTCTCTAATAGTACAAATAACTCTCTCTAATCTAATAATACAAAACAAAAAAAAAAGACCCTCGAGTTTCCTCTATCAAATAATATTAATTTGTTGAAGTTTGGCATCTTCTTTGTAATCCTAAAGCTGCGCTTATACGGGCAACTAAAATTGTTCAACTCTCGTCAACTTTGACGTCACGACTACATCAAGCAATTTTCGGCAACAAGCAGCAATATTGCGCAATACAATATTGAGTGATGTGGCCATAGAATATTTGAGCGATATGACATTGAGCAATATGAAATAAATTGCTCCATATTGCTCCACTAGAAGCTCTTACACGGGCAATAATTACGGCAATAATTTCCCGTGTAAGAGCTTCGTAATATTATTATCCAGTGATTCGCAAGATCGCAAAACATTAACGTCAAATGTATGAAATTTCATGAAAAGCTTTTTTGGACCACCGTTGCTTCCATTTTCTGACACATTCGTTAGGAGTCACGTACACAAAAAGTCGTAGTTATTCCAAAAATTTGAGTATTTCGCTAGCGCGAGGTGAATAGAAATGTAACTAGTAGGAACTAGGAAGTCCTTGAATGTGACGCCATTGTTGAAAATTCTCACTAACACTGTGACCGCGTGGGCCTGAGCGTCGCACGGAGGTATTAATAGATGCTATAAATATAATGAAAATTTATTTTTCGGAAATATTTTATGACCGTCGTCCGTCTGTCCGTCGGCGTCCGGCAGCTGCGCGTACTCGCATATAAACATATTAAAACATCAAAGTACCTCGGAGAAGTTGCACCTGTACCGACTACACTTTAATATTAAACAAATTAGCATAAGTAAAGGAGGCTTAGTGATAAAATAGAAAGTGCGTGAAAAACTCGTGGACTCTTACATTTCAAACTATTTTATCGTAGGTTTAATCGTTGCGACCGAATCAAGAAATTCCGTAACGAAAATAACCTAACACGCCCCACTCCGACCGGCACAGCGGCGCTGACATCGTCAGTCGGTACGGCGTTCGTGGGCTTAAGCACGGCGACCGAACTAAGAAATTCCGTAACGAAGACAACCTAACACGCCCCACTCCGACCGGCACAGCGGTGCTGACATCGTCGGTCGGTGCGGCGTTGCCAGACTTTGGCACGGTCTTAGTGTGCGAATTATAATTTCATATGTTGATAAAAAGTGCTATGCAATAGCTTTACCGCGGCAGTTCCCGAGTGCCACACATATTTTTTCTATACTTTTTACTAAGTTCTTAAACTACTTGGCCTATATAAGGACAATGGCTAGCACACATACTCAGATGTGACCACCTGCGGTCACTAATGATCTATGCAAGATTATTTAGTAAGATTTGGTACTACTAATATATAATTATATTCTGTGGTAAGATTACTAACTCCACTTTTATTATAATATTATATTATGCACATTTATGTACACTATATAGTACATCATACATATACACTACAATAAATAAATTATTATAATATAATTTTTTCTAAATCCATAAATATTATCTGATTTCAGTAGGATATATTGTCAGTATAACTAAACGTGAAGCTAGCGGCAATCGGTGATCCTTCTAGTGATCTAGTCTCGCTGAGTCTGCGATCCTGTAATACCGGGTACATTACAGCGAGGGCTTACGACGCAATTTCTAGACAGTAGGTACTTACAGAGGATTACTTACTGAACCTAGAATAATTGATAGTGGAACGTAAGCCGAAAATTAGAATAAAATATATAATTCCTGTTGTTGCACTCACATTTATGAGTAACTTAACTGTACATTTAATAATTAACTTATCACTTTTCTTTTATTTATTGTAGAGCTTAACAAAGTTTCTGCAGTTTTTGTAAAACTGTTAGGGCCTGTTTCACCACTTCCTGTGCCTGTGCCGGATAGGCTCCACCGCTTAACTAGCTAGTTAAAGTATTATAAAATCATTATAATGATAATATGACTGTAAGTACGGCAGATTTGCAAGATGAAGAATGTTTTAGTGCGTGGCAATGTAAAGTGCTACTAGCGATACAGAACACTCTCACGACCTCCTGTCAATATCCAAGTATCATTCCAAGGAAATGTTTCTAAATCTCTCATGGGACACATTACAAGATGGCGGCAATGGTTCTATTTTTAAAAGAGTAGAGTGCCAAAAGAGCCTTGTAGCGTTGTATTTTAACAATGTTTCGTTAGCTGAAACAAACTTTCAGCATAGTCAATATTGTATGTGCACTCCGCCCGCCCAGAGCTGCCCCAGGGCGGGCTCTAATGGAGCTGAAAGTACTCATTACACCTCGATGTCTGTGTATTGTTTGCACTAAAAAAGGTTTACTTTACAATTTACATACACCACTAAAGCATTACTTTATAATTTTTTTTTAAATTAAAAACCCATTGATACCTATCTTTGATTAAAAGTACATGGCTCAATTTCACCAACGTCTGTTAGTGTTACCAGCTTGTTAAAATGTCATGTCTTCTCTTTCATTTATAATATGAAAAACGAAAGAGGAAGCATGGTACTAATTCGAGCATTAACTTTAACAGTCGTTGGCAAAAATAGATGAATTCCTTGATATAATTCACGAGACTTAAGAGCTTTACTTAACGTAATTTTAAAGGCATTTCTAATTCTATATTAGCAAACAGCACAAAATACCTAGATCGCAGATAATAACGACCTCTGTTCTTACAGAAAACCTTTTAATGTTTTATCGTTTACTAAGATGTTTTAAGTGACTCCGTTCGTGCAAAAAACCTTTTAAGTTTCTAGGTTTTTAAAATACCTTACAATTTACATTAGATGTAATTTTCTTCTTAATCAGATTAGTGTGTAGAGATCAACTACGATAACATGGCGCGCCCCTCCAAATGACTGTTTCAATGTGTGTAGTCACATCCTTATGAAAGAGTTTGTATGTAGTAAACATTCAAACAATCACATTACGCGTAATATTTCACTTAATGTCCTTATTACCAAGATTTGTTGGTCAACTAATTGTGGCGGACCCACAATTCGCCTAACATTCCTGCATCGCGCTATCGAAGTTTTCTAAGCGCGTCGGTATATATACGACAGCTGAAATGTATCACGTGGGCTTCGGCCTGACCGAGCATACCACCTCGCTCGGTCGGAAGATCTTCCTTTGGCCTTCACGCATTATTCCCACATTGGTGACCCTCGACAGAACACGCCTCCTTCATCATCATCACTACCCGCCCCTCCGCACCGCGCTAGCCAGCATCGCCTCATCGGGTACCTCGTCCACTAGCTGCAATGTACCGCGGCCTGGGCGACTCCACGTCGGCATCATCGGGCTTTCTCACTACACCGACCGGTCAGCAAGCAGAGCACATCTCTCCTGGTCAGCACGTAGCATCGGCCCCGCACGGCAGCTTATCCGACTCACTGGATCCCGTGCAGCAGCTTATAGTTCCGACTCACTGGGACTCACTGCAACAGTTCCGACTCACTGGAACTCACTGGCACTGGCGACTCAAGCGACAAGACTTCAAGATTCGACCTCCGGTCTTCGGGGGGGAGTGATGTGGCGGACCCACAATTCCTGCATCGCGCTATCGAAGTTTTCTAAGCGCGTCGGTATATATACGACAGCTGAAATGTATCACGTGGGCTTCGGCCTGACCGAGCATACCACCTCGCTCGGTCGGAAGATCTTCCTTTGGCCTTCACGCATTATTCCCACATAATCATAACTAGCCTACCGCGCAAGACAACACACTTCAAATGTTTTAACAACGCACTTCAAACGTTTTGAATTTTGGAGGGGCGCGCCAAGTTATCGTAGTTGATCTCTACTCTGGCTTAAACGAGCTTAAGAATTTGTAATTGAAAAGTAATAAAAAACAATTATCCCACGAGTCTTGACACAAAATGTCACCTAGGGGTCCGATTCTTACACCTCGAATATCACCACTGCATCTCCTGTGTCGCCAGGACCGATCCTGAGATAATCCTGTTATATGATCTCAGGGAGCCCGAGGAACATCCTATATTGGGAACGGCAACGAAATTATTCGGGTGCAGAAGGAATGACCTGTCGCATCGCAGGATAATAATGGAAAATAATGCTATTTTGTATTAATTTTAGTAACGTGGTAATTTTCGTTAGCATGCTACGTGCTATTGCTTTGCTATTTGCTAAAATCGCGGCGTCGTAAACACTCGGATATCATAGCATGCTACGCGCTATTGCTATTTGCATACGGCATGTCGTAAACTCTCGGTTCGCATCGCACCGCTCGCGTCGTGTATTCTTTCGCATCGAGTGAAATAATTATAGCAAGTACAATAGCAGTTCGTGCCGCGGTGCGTAACAGCACGGACGTGAATTTTTTAATGATCGCAGATAAGACTATTGCTGCGCTCGGTAATATTAGCAGTCATATTTTTTAGCAATTATGATTAATATTTTTTTTGCTAATGGGCACTAAGCAATTTATTGCTAATGCTATTTTTACCAACACTCTCGCAGGATGTCTTACACCACAATGTTTAATCTCAAGCGTGAGTGAGACAGCCTGCGAACCTACATTCGAGGCTAGAGAATCGGTCCCCTGGACAAGGTCGAGTTGTATGCGTTAGTGTGGCAGTTAATTGCGTTTAAAGTAATTAGTGTGGCAGCCGGCGACGCGGCGACGTGACGCGACACCGACCGACTAATTACGGCTGGTACGTAGCGACAGAAGAAAAGACTTGTGAATAATCCATACTTATATTATAAATATGTGAAAGTATGTCGGTCTGTGTATTTGTTACCTCTTCAAGCTCAAACCACTCAAGCGAATTTGCTGTTTGTTATGGAGATACTTTGGGTCCCGGGAAAGGACATAGTACTATACTTTTTATCCCGTAAAAAAGTACGGTTTCCGCGTGATAAACAAATTTTGGCGCAATGGAGTTGCCGGCGCCATCTGATATACATATTAAAAATGTGAAATTATGTCCGTCTGTCTGTCTGCGTTACCTCTTCACGCTGAACTTTGACTATCGGGAAAGGACATAGGATACTTTTTACTCCGGCAAAATGCACAGTTCCCGGACAGACAGGCACACTTTTGCATTTTTAATAATAGTAAGGATATTGACAGAAGTATCGCGCCGCGGAGGCTCGTGAAGACGTACAATTTGTACATGTAATCACAATTTAATTAAGCTAGATTAGATTGTAACCAAAAATGTCTATTTTAATCCTGGCTTTGTAGGTTTAAACTTAATGAGAAGTTTTAAGGCAAGTTAATTTGCATGTTTGTTTTCGTTACATTTATGTGAGCGTGGTGTGGGTGGGCAATCTGGGCATATTGAAAAATATTATGTGTTAAAATCGTGCATTTTCTTTTATAAAAACGAGATATGTTATATTTTTAACCCAAGGTTAATTTTAACTTAGACTAGCGCTAGATTGAATTTAATTTTAAAATAGTAAATTATATATTTTAGTAGCAAAAAGTCTGCATTCTCTTAATTCTTCGTATCATAGGAAACGGTAAAGTTATTTGAATTTAGGGGCAGTGGCGGCCATTACGAGTCACCCATTGCAAGGCCCCGGGTGAAAGGTCTTTGCGGGGCCCTGGGCGGCAGGTCTTTGCGACGCCCTTTGTCTTACCAAAAAAAGCGATTGCCCTGTTCGCCACCCCCTAGAACCGCCACTGTTTAGAGGTACAATCTTGTCAGTAGCTTCTAGCTGCCAGCTGTGACGTCCCGATTGTGGTTCTATTATGGTTAAATAAAGAGGTGAGTGGAAGAAGCAGATAACTAACGTTTTATAACATAAGGACAATAAATAATTTTTCCCTTATAATTTTAACAAACCTTGTAACGTATGTATCTACTGCATCATCTAGAATCTAGATTCTAGATATAATATGTGGCTACACATTAAATTCACAGTTTTTTTTTATTTCAAATTATAATTCTGGCTCTAAGGCCTCCATTTAGGCAAAAAACGCCAATTATTTATCTATTTCTGCCACTAACGTCTTCAAATGTGAAGTGAAACTTCAAATAAAATTGCAAGGCGAGTCAATTTCGATAAAAAATATATTTGGCGACACGCCCGCGCCGGTCGTCAAAGGTTACAAGCAAAAATTCATTACAAAAGATAACAGAATAATAAGATCTTCTAAATTTAGAAGATATTTTTTAATCTAATTTCAATTCTGTGACGAAAAAACGCATCAAGGCAATTGGAAAAATCCTATACACTTCACGTTAAACAATACAACAAAACCCTTTCATAGTAAGTGAATAGTTTATACATTTAATCTATCACTCCCCAAGCGGCAGCCGGCTGCCGCATAACAATTGAAAATCTATTGTGTCTGCGATACCCACGATGGAGGTGCTACACAGTACACTGTTTACTTTTTATGGCTAACCTCGTTATCGAAAGTGTGTCTGTCTGTCTATTACCTCTTCACGCCGAAACCGCTGAACCGATTTTGCTGAAATTTGGCATGGAGATAAAGTGAGTTCCGGGAAAAGGCACAGGATACTTTTTGTCCCGGGAAAATGTACGAGTTTTGGCGCAACGGAGTTGCGGGTGTCATCTAGTAATATTATAAATGTGAAAGTGTGCCTGTCTGTCAGTGTTACCTCTTCACGCCCAAACTGCTGAAACGATTTTGCTGAAATTTCTCACGGAGAAACTTTGAATCTCAGGAAAGGACTTAAAAATGTACCGTCCCGATAAACGATGTTGGCACAACGCAGGTAGCAGGCGTCTTTTAGTAATATTTATATTTCAATTTTTTAACAAAAGAAATTACCAATTTTTTGTTCGGCGTTCCAAAAACAATCCTACACACTTCACGTTAAACAACACAACACTTTCATACAACACTTCATACAATCGTCAACAAAGTTTATAGAGTATCGTGGGACGTGACACGACTCTGTCGTCAGCTGACTACAGGCGACTGAAGCCTGATGTCCAGCCGCGCCGAAGTTCAGGCATGACTCTAAGGGTCTAAGCACACTAGGCTGAATTACGCCGGCGTAATTTACGTGGCCGAGATTACGTTCAGCCGCTTACGTCTGATGTCACACACTATAAATTACGCGAAGAGCCGAAATTTCGCGGCGTAATTTCCGTTGCGGAACGCGCGCGTAAGTGAGTATTTAAAATTCTCAGATGCAATGTGTGCGTTAACGCTTTCGAGTTAAGGTTGGATTTGCTATGTTCGGTTTTGATAATTCCGTCGCGTATAGTGTGTTGCTATACAAAACATTACCGCCGAATCGCTGCCGAACTTTACGCTCGACTCGGCTCGACGGAAATTCGGCTCGCGACGGAATTTTGGCATAGTGTGTCGTCTATCGCGTTCCGTCCTTATTTTGTTGCGTTTGGTACGCGGCGTAAACGCGGCGGAATTTACGTCGGAGTAATAATTCAGCCTAGTGTGTTTAGACACTAAGAAATTCTGAAGAAGTAGATGCGTTTTAACCGACTTCAAAAAATGAGGTTAACAATTTGACCCGTATGTATGTAATATTTCCAGCGTTCTATATTCATTTCTTACGCCTCTAGTCCACAGACGCAGTTCGCCGCGAAATCGCGGCGAAACGATTTACTGTCTCATCTGCCACACGACAATACGTTATATTGCATCTCGCTCTATTCCTGTTTCGTCGCAATTTCGCAGCGAACCGCGACCGGTGGACTAGAGGCGTTAGATATCAGCGTCTGAACAAAAGATGTGCTTTTCAAAAGTGTATGTGTTACGGGTAATGCTAGAAGGTGGAGTAAGCCTAGGTTTACCCGGGTTGACTTAGTATTACCCAAGTCTTTCGGGTAAACCCTGAATTAAAATTTATTTTTCTTATTATTCGGACTTTACCCAAAAGACTTGGGTAATACTAAGTCAACCCGGGTAAACCTAGGTTTACTCCACCTTCTAGCATTACCCGTAACATATGTATGTATGTTTTTATATTTGTGGTCGTATATACCGGGAAAATACTGACTTGTAATTCTTTTTTTGTTTTACCTACTAACTTTATTATTCACCTTATATATATATATATATATATATATATATATATATATATATATATATATATATATATATATATATATATATTATATTGCAAGTTTCATCAAAATCGATTCAGTACTTTTAGAGTGAAAATACTTTTATTCGTTTTCATATTATTGTATTTGGATTTTGGGTTCTAATATTAGAAATGGTAACGAAAATATTTTACAATGTGCGTTTTTATAATTTTGGACGTGGCGGTAATATCGTGGACGTCTGCGGTAAAATGATAACATAATATAGGGAAGTAAAATATATGGAAATATATGAAGACGCTTTTAAATTTCCGTTGGCGATAACTTTTTAACGTGCACGTTAGAGGACATCACGACATCTACACTCTTCTGAACCGTACAAAACGTCTGCAGTGCGTAAAATTAAAAGGGCATTTAACATACCTACCCGACATTTTATTGTGGAAGTCGGCGTCCACGATACGGTGACGTCCGGAGTTATAAAATCGCACAATAATATATCCAAAATTTTTAACAATTTTCTAGTGTTTTGGTATTTTTAAATGTAAATAAAGAATATGAAATTCTATTTAATTATAACAGCATCTAGGCTAACAATTATTATGACATCTAGTAGGGCAGTGTGATCCTAATAGCTTTCAACTGCCATAAACCATCAGCAGCATTATCTATACATATTTTGACAGGTGACTGACGGCGCCTACTATAATGATCATGTTTACAAGAAGCCTGTGTGTTCTCTGTAGTGGCAGTTTGATACATTCGCTGGAGCGGCGCCAGCGCAGCGTCGTATAACGTCACGTCACGGTAGATTGAGATGTCTTTGATGGTATAGTTGTTGAACACTGTTTTTGAGAAAGAAATGAAAATAAAATATGATGTATGCTAGTATACGTTGTACATTGATATCTGATACTGTTACATTAGACAGACTTTATCTGGAAAAATTCAAAATTTGTGACCTATTGTGACTTCAAACTCCATGCTGGTTTTGATGTCATGCCGATTGCTGACCGTCGGCGCCGAGACCTAAATCCATATCCATACTTCCATACTTCCATATCCATACTTAGATACTATATACTTACTATATACTATACTATAATATTATAAATGCGAAAGTGTGTCTGTCTGTCTGCCTGTCTGTCTGTCTATCTGTTACCTCTTCACGTTACCTCTAAAGCCCCTGAACCGATTTAACTGAAATTTGGCATGTAGATACCTTGAGTCCCGAGAAAGGACACAGGGTAGTTTTTATCCTGTAAAAATGTATGGTTCCCGCACGATACACGAATTTTAGCGCAACGGAGTTGCGGGCGTCATCTAGTGTACAATAACGGCTATGCGTAATTCAAAAACGCTTCCTAGAATTTCATACATCCTGGGTCATCAGCGCTGACGGTCAGTGCGATTCTCAAATCTAGGGGCACGGTCCTGCCCCCGCCGAGACGATTAGCTTTATTGTTATTCACCCTGAATATCCCAGTGTGCCCTGGCATGTCCCAGTGTGCACCAGCCCCATCACGTTACAGTCACGTCCCGTACATTAGCTCTCACGTTAATGGCCGCTTCCCGCCCTCCGTCCCGCCCGCCCAAACTTCAGTAGTTTTAGTTCCGCGACGTAAGTGTTTCAGATCTCACTTCGCGCACATTAGTCTCATATTTAGTTACAATTATGTACAGTTACGTTTATTACTGTTATTAATTGCTGTATATTAAATAACAATAAAACCCATTGCTTACTCATTTTATTGATGTTATTTGCAATCTCCTTTGATCTTTCCGGCATTATCGTTTTCAATCAAGTTTAAAAAAGTGTTGTTACTTCATAACATTATAAAACTAGCATTTGCTCCATTTGGCCTAACTATATAACGTGACCCACATGATAAAGATGATCATCTACTTTTTTGGGCCTTTGTTTTATGCAAAGGCAGCAGAGCTTAAAACTATTGTCATAACCAGGAATCAATTGAATAGTTTTTACGTTATCAGTAACACATATCACTACTGTAATATTATATTCATCACTATAATAATATGATACTCCTATAATACTAATGAAAATGTTGTTATGATGATACGTCATGAGTCATGATGACAGCGTCTACCAATTCGTCCTGTCATATGTCTGCCATGACATAGTGTAGCTCCCGTAATGTATCATATTATATATAATGTAATGGAGTGCCAGGTACAATTGTGAATAGAAATGATAGATTAAGGCTCACAGCACATTTTATATTACGTACTCGGAAATGTATCGTAATCGTACGGGTATCGTGCCGTGTATTGTTTGTATAGAACTCCCTAGTTCTACAACGCACGGAATCGTAATTCGTAACGTTATCGTCTCGCTCGACTCCGTAATAGTGAACGGCTCGTGGTTTCGATCACTTTCCGAGTTCCGATTCATTTTTACAGTGAATGGGTGAAATAATGTTTTTTCTCACCTCCGGGCGGAAAACGTCAACTTTCTTCCCGCTGCCAGAGTAGACAGAATTACCGCTGCGCTTACCGATGTTGCCGTTTTCCGCCTCCGTCGATGAGAAAAATAGTATACGCACCATCTGAGGCACGCAGCCTCAGATCACATGTGATTTGAGACATTTCTTATTTTCCTGCCCTAGGTGCGTAATGAACTATTACGTTTCTTCTAAGTATGTAGGTAATATAATTACAAAATATATATTTTAATTATATAGTCATAACGTTTGCTTAGTTACCTATCAGACAAAATATTGTAAATAGATATTAAAGAAAAAACCCAAAAAAATTGGAATTTGTAAGAGAAGATAGAACAATAAGATCAAACATATACGTGTAGGTGCTCACATCATTTCTCAAAAGTGGCGACTACATCTCATACACTTCCTGTAACATAATAATAATAATTACGTCTTCTAGATCTTTTTGTTAAACCTAATCCTAAGTTTTAATAAATTCTAGTCCCAGCTTGGACTAGAATTTGTTTTAATTTAATTAAATCTATAGAGACCTCTCGTCGACAAACAACATACCAGTGTAAAGAACAGTGACTCAGGTCTCAGTCAAGAGTCACACTGTGCTCATATTAATTATTAGTTCGCCAGTTAATCCTCGGCGACAGAGAAGTCGAAATTTAGGAGTTCCACAGCTGCATTTTCAACTCTAATACCTGGTGTCACGATTGCAAAGCTAGGGTTGGTTTCGACTGTATTTTATTGTGTATATTCAGCTGTACATTATGACATACAACTAAAGTTTGTAATAAACAATAGTAGTGGAGTAAGAATGGTCCAAAAGTTTCTAACAATACCTAAAACCTAGCAGCTCTCCGCAAGTAAAGTGTGAGCTGGAAGAACGTAAAGCTGCTGTAACAAGTAAAATAAATCTGAACGGGCTCTACTTAACCGTACTCATTCTCCAGGTCGTAATTCACATCACACATAATATTCATCATATCATCATCATATTATCAGCCTATATTCGTCCACTGCTGGACATAGGCCTCTCTCAATGAACGCCAAGATGGCCGATCTCCTGCTACTCGCATCCAACATGGACCCGCAACTAAACGGAGATCGTTATCCCACCTAGTTGGAGGTCGACCTACACCCCGATTACCCAGCCTTGGTCTCCATTCCAGAGTAAGTTTACTCCAGCGATCGTCTGTTGTTCGAGCTACGTGACCAGCTATGTTCTATTTCAGCGTACTGATTCCCATATGAGTTATGACACATAATATTATTAAGTCGGAAAGGTGTCGTAAGTCGTAACCATATCGACTCAAGCCATTCGGTATTGTTTGTGAGAAACTCCCAACTGCAACACTCACTAATCAGGAGGCCTACTCCAAAACGGCGCAATCAAATATTCGGATCCGACCGAAAGCCGTCCGAAGCTTAGAAATGACCTACAAAGTTACATCGGGCTCTCTTATCCCTATCGTATATCGTATAGTCACGTGACAAACTTCGTATGCAGCACATGACTTTGGTCGGCCCGCAGCTGTATCACGTATCTTGCGAGAGCAATGCGATAGCAATTATTGTGCGATAATTGCTCCAAAATCGCAATTTCGTATCACGTATGAGTGACGTGACCATACGTCCCGCTTTCAAGCAGTCTGTCCCGCTGTCCCCCGCGAGGCCGAAATTGTCCCGCTTTTGCAAACAGACTAAACGACAATAATTTAAAAGTATTTTTATATTTGAAATGCCTGTGCAATGCCTGGAAGTAACGCATACATACAACAAACGTGATTATTCTGCCATATTGTGCCAAATAACATAGAAATTGCTCCAGTAGTTCGTGAGAAAAGTCCTTTTAAATAATTTTCTCCTTTTTCCACATTTTCCTCTGTTTCTTCGCTTCTATTACTCTTGGCTTGATAAAATATAGCCTAAAGCCTTCCTCGGTAAATGAGCTATCTAGAACTGACAGAATTTTTCAAATCAAACCAGTAGTTCCTGAGATTAAAGCGTTCATAGAAACAAACAAATAAACATAATTATAATTCATGTATTTCAAAGGGAGGGGGGGATACTGTATTTGTCCCGCTCTGACAAAAAAAATGGTCACGTTACGTATGAGCCAAATTGCAATCGATCCCTATACATGACACCATTGTTTTTATACCCAACAATCGCTCGCGCGATTATTGCTAGTGAATTGTTGATCGCTATTTTTACGTGATAGCCCTGCGGGTCCGCGAACTTTTCGAAAGTATTTCTAAGTAGGAAACAGTCCGATCTTTTAGACGAAACATTGAAATTTACCAATTAATTTACCGGACCAATACGACCTGCAAACCTTCAAGAAGAGAGCGTATTCCCAATTAAAAGGACGCACCGCAACGCACTTCTAATGTTACGAGTGTCCATGGGCGACGGTAGTTGCTTTCCATCAGGTCATCCGTTTGCTCGTTTTCCCCCCTATTTTATATTAAAAAAAATGCACTTCGGAGTAGGCCTGCTGAATCGTAAGTCGTAACGTAGTCGCCTCACCTCGATATACTAAACGGCTTGAGACGATATGGTTACGATATCTTTTCGAGTAGATATGTGTGTTGTGACCTTTATTGCTAGTATTGGATGTGCCGCGTGACACGTCAGGTATGTTACGTATTATGTGAAAGAGTTAAATTCTTGATGCTTATTTGTTCGTACAAAATAATGAATAAAGGTATTATGCCTTTAGGGTAATTGCCTTTGTGTTGGATCATAAATCTTTTTAATTTATGATTCAACGTAGACGTACACTGCCTACTTTGTACTATTGTATATTAATTTGTAAAGAATTTGAATTGAATATATATTATCATTAATTTCGAAATTATTATTATGTGTGAGTTCTCGAGCTACAAATTATAGTACTTATTTGTTTGACGTCATCATGCGTTGTTAATGTACTATCAACAATTTATGTAATTGAATTTATTAATAATGTATTTTTTTCAGTTTAACACGCACATATTAAATCCCTCATCCTGCATCGTTTAAATCGACACGCCATTTCAAATCCAGTTAAAAATTCACCGTCTCCGGGGCCGCGTTTGAGCGCTCTATTCGATTACAATATTGAATTTTTCCGCATTTACGCGAGCTTTCATATTATAACTTCGTTGTACGCCCCCCTGCACCTCCCTACACAGGAGAATGTGACGTGGAAAATGCATTTTACAGACCGGCGATAGACTATTTAGTATTTACGCTTAGAAATCACGTCACGTTAATAGTCGTGTGCGTACAAGACAAAAAAAAACGAGGAATACGGCTTTTGTTTGGTAGAGGTAAAGATTTCCTTTGGTAGGATTGATCTTTATATCCCTAAGATGGGTTTACGATGTGGAGCCACCTGAATATCTCATGCAGGTGGGGGAAGGGTTTTTTTAGCTTTAACAAGGTATGAGGTCAATAACTGCGTGGGATTTAGGTATATAGTCGAGTTTGGTATCATTTTCGATTGAATCGAATTTTTAAATGCCAATTTTGGAATAATATTTAGATAAAAGATAGTAAAAATAAAATAAAATAAAAAATTCAGAATATATGATTTTCAACCAACGAAAACGCTGTAGACAGGGCTTAATTAATATAAGGAGGCTGATAGCCGCATTATTCTGAATGCCAAAGACATGGTGATGAATGGAGCAATAAACATATTAATAATACTAGACGTTCCGCGCGGCTTCGTCCGCGTAAATCTGAAATTTCACGGAAACCGTATATTTGTCACAAATTAATAACCCATGCCTCACGTAGTCTACTATATATTCGTGTCAAATAACATAAAAATTGCTCCAGTAGTCTGTGAGATATTAGCCCTACCAAATAATTTTCCCCGTTTTTTTACATTTTCTTCTGTATCTTTGCTTTTATTGGTCTTAGCGTGATAAAATGTAGCTTATAGCCTTCCTCAATAAATAGGCTATCATACACTGAAATATTTTTTCGAATCGGGCTAGTAGTTCTTGAGATTAGTGCGTTCAAACAAACAAACCAACAAACTCTTCAGCTTTATTTTCACATTTTTCTCTGTGTCTTTGCTCCTATTGGTTTTAGCATGATAAAATATAGGCTATAGCCTTTCTCGATAACTAGGCTATCAAACAATGAAAGATTCTTTCAAATCGGATGAGTAGCTCCTGAGATTAGCGCGTTCAAACAAACTCTTCAGCTTTATAATATTACTAGACGTTCCGCGCTGCATCGCCCGCGTAAATTAGATATTTCACAGACAAATTAGTCCACAATAAATAGTCTATGATCCTTCACGTTTCTACTTTTTATCTGTGCCAAATAACAGAAAAATTACTCCAGTAGTTCGTGAAATAAGCCCTTTCAAATAATTTTCCCCGTTTTTTCCACATTTTCCTCTATTTCTTCTCTTATATTAGTCTTAGCGTAATAAAATATAGCCTATAAGCCTTTCTAGATAAATAGGCTATCTAACACTGAAAGAATTTTTCAAATCGGACCGGTAATTACTGACTCATACTAAGATTAGCGCGTTTAAATAATGCTTCTTCTTCTTCTTCTTTTTACGTTGTTTAACATCTTTATCGTGCAAATATGAGTCCTAAAAAAACCATATTCGGATGACTTAAGAATGCTTAATTAGCATTCTTAAGTCATCCGAATATGGTACCGAACTTGGAATATTACCATAATTAATGCCTATATACAGATTGAGACTCTATTTTCCTCCAGAGCAGAAGCTGCTAAAATTAAAAAAAAAATACATTAAAAATCGCGGTGGCTCCACATCTTAAATCCATCCTTGGGCCATAAGGACCAATCCTACCAAAGGAAATCTTTGGTTCAGCAATAGCCGTATAATTTACCGTACACACGCAACTATAACGTTTAAATCCATACTAAGTAATATTTTAAATGCGAAAGTGTGTCTTTGACCTCTTCACGCCCAAACCCTGGTTATCCCTTTTCATCCAGGAAAAATGTTCGGTTCTACAAAGTGCTATTTAACCCTCTGTGCACCAGGTGAGATTTCAAAAACCCCAGACATGCAAAAATCCTCATATGTTTTTATAAATTAGTGTGGTTTTTGACGCTTTAATCCTTCGATCGCAGATTCTTGGAAATCTATTGTTATTAGTTCTATTGTTGTCGCGGTCACCGGTGTCCTGGGGATTGATGGGTTAAGTAAATTCTTGATGTACTTCTTTGGACGGGCGCCATCTTACGCAGCCTGCACTTTTTTGGATCAAACCACTGTCTCAATCAGTGAATTGATATTATGTAGATGGCGGACCTACGTAATTTGCTAGCGTTGTATTATCTTGCTTTAAAGGAACTAACATTAATTTGAGACTAATTATTATAGCCCAACAAAGTATCTACTACCATCTGCCATGCCATCTGTCTAATAATATTTTGTTTGATAGTATTTGTTTTTAAATTGAATAGATAAGAGACTTTGAAGTGATCGAGCGAAAGTCAATCGAACACACTATATTTTTATAACTGTCGTCGGAAATTCCTAACAAAAGTCTATGATCTCACTGACATAATATTACGAATATTATATTTTGTAATAAATGTGGGAAAATTTCTGAAACATTTTTGTCCCAGCAACAACGGGTATTAGCGAGCGTAATGTTGTTGTTATTGAATCTCGTGTGTTTTTTATCAACAAACGAGATTACGAAGCAATTCGGCACGGATTGTGTGGGGCCCCGGAGACCAGCGCCTGCATCCGATATACTATATCATTCAGGGAGAATGTTTTTAAGTTCTAACCGTACTGCTTTAATAAATACATAAATAAATAAATTAAACTTTATTTCAGACTGATTTTGTCCATAGATTTATTAGTGACAATCACGGATGTAAAAAATACGGATGGAGCATTACACTATAAAGAGGTGAAGCATGCAAGGTACGACAATTTCGTCACAATTTCGTTTATTGTACACATGACCGACACTCACACACGCAACTAGGTACTACAACCCGCTGTCATTGTACATAGAGTGACGGCGCCAATGACACGCACACATCCTACAATAGGCCATAACTATGCTTCACCCGGGATTAGACAAGGTTACGTCCGTATTTTTTTAAGTCCGTGGTGACAATTAGCATAAAATATATATTATGTTAGTAGTGTTAGTATTAATAATCATTTTTTTTTTTATGACATAAAAGCCTATCCCTATCTCCATCCAGTATTTTCGAATGGGAATGGGAATAGCGATGTTACTTTTCTTCTTCTTCTTTTAATTATGGCGGCCATATTATGATACTTTTATGCTCATCACTTCGTGAAAGCCATCAACGCAAGACCGGCAAACGTTTTTGACGCACTGAAAGAAGATTAAAAAAATCCGTACTAATGTTATAAACGCGAACGTCCGTCTGTTTCCTCTTCACGCCCAAACCGCTGAACCAATTTTGCTGAAATTTGATATGGAGAATGGATATACTTTGAGTCTAGGAAAAGGACATATTATGATATTTTTTATCCCGAAAGAATGTACGGTTAACGCACGAAAAACGAATTTTGGTGCTATAGAGGCTATGACGTGGTCGCTGCCTAACACCTATTATTGGATTTTCTGCTTTTAGGCTTTATACCTACAAATATAATGCAACGTCAATAAACACATAAGTCGATAAAATTACGTAGGTCAGCTATCAGCCTATAAATCAACTTCTCTGATAACACCAATTTTGCTTATAAATCATACTAATATCGTTAGTGTCCATCGTTCCTGCTAGGTCTATCGACCGGGCTCCTCAAAGGAGCACTCTGTCATTCATGGAATATTCATCGAACTAGGAGAAAATAATATAAAGTCAAAGTTGATTGTTGACTTGGTATAACGGTCGCCCGGGAACAAGTCACCACTGCAGAGAATATGAATTATAATACAAGTACACTAATAATTATAGATGACGCCCGCAACTCCGTTGCGTCAAAATTAGTTTATCGCGCGGGAACTGTTCATATTTCCGGGATAAAAACTATCCTATCTCCTTTCTCGGGAGCCAAAGTATCTTCATACCCATTGCAGTAAAAATCTGTTCAGTATGTCCATTTCCGGAATTCAAAGTATCTCCATACCAAATTTCACCAAAATCGGTTCAGTGAAGTTCTTGGGCGTGAAGAGGTAACAGACAGACACACTTTCGCATTTATAATATTAGTATGGGGATTTATCTGCAGGTTGTTATGGGTGCGGGGAGGCCTGAGTGAGGCTGATAAGATGATAATTGGGAGGAGTGGGCCTGTTGCCAGGGGGAGGGTCCACCCGGAAGTGCCGAAACGAACGTGAGGAAATCTCAAGACAAACAATGATCGAGGGATAAATTACCGCAAAACTGTTGTCGCCCACTAGCGTATATTTACTAAATTACTTAAGTCTAATTAATCTGAAGTTTCTTTTAGCACATATAATTAATTACTATAGTTTTAGGCTGGCCGCATACATACGTTTTCCGTATTCGTTTTCCTAATGTGGAATTTTGATTTGAAATTCCGTGAGGCTAGCGCAAACGTTAGTTTTTTTCACGAGTGAACGCGCCGGCTTGAATTCGTAAAGACACGTGCGGAATTCGTTCCGTTAAAAAAGCGAATTTGTGCGTTTAATAGTTAAGGCGGGGATTAATCTCAATCCAAAACGATAACCTTGCACACAACCAAAGACCAAAATAAGATTCGTTTTAGCTTAGCATAAAATTGTAGTTACTAGGGGCGGATCCTCTCTATTTTTCATGTTTATTTAAAATATCTTTGGAAATAAATATTAAGAAACAAAATTGTTCAGTTCAGAATTTTTTAATATAGATTTACTAACAATTTATTCAAATAAAATGTATATTATCCTAGTTAATACTTATATTTCGACGACAAAGATATTTGTAGGAGGTGAGTTTGTAAAATAATTACAGCCAAAGTATTACGTTTTATAAAAATGTCTATGGTTTAAAACCTCTTATATATTGTGCTTTATATCTCATATTATTTTTCTACATTGCCTTATTATATTGAAACTATGTAAACCGAGAGTCACGAAATAACAAAATGGGCTTGCTCCTCGCCTTAATGTATTTTCTACTGATTTCATGCATTCGAATACGGAAAACGAATTCGGAAAACGTGTGTATGTAGTCAGCCATAAGTACTAAATTAAAATCTACATTACGTCCACGGTTCTTGTTGTTGACAGCTAAGTTTAGAACATAATTAACATAGCAATATGATTCGAAAACAACAATATCTTTCAACTCGTTATATTGAACGTTGTTATAAACTGAGCAAGAATTCCAATTCCCAATATCGTTCGATATTGAACCAACTTATGTTTATGGGGCACCAGAGTTTGTATTGAACACATAGATTATTATTGTGTAAAATTAAAATGACATTTTGTTTATTATTTATTTAGGTGTTTTGTTAGACTGGCACAGCGCAAAAATAATTAATTAAATCCCCATTAATTGTGAACAAAAACCAACGTATACTAAGGCTAAAGTGTAATATTATATCCGTACTAATAGTCTGTCTGTTACCTCTTCACGCCCAAACCGCTCAACCGATTTTGCTGGATATAGACATACTTTGGATCCCGGAAAAGGATAAAAGATACTTTTTATTCCGGAAAATGTACGGGCCCCATGTCATAAACGAATTTTGGCGCAACGGAGTTGCGGGCGTCATCTAGTATAAAATATATGCAAACCGTACATTCCCGCGATTTGAAGTATCTTCATACCAAATTTCAGCTAAATTGGTTCAGCAGTTTGGGCGTGAAGAGGTAACAGACAGGCGCACTTTTGCATTTATAATATTAGTATGGATATTGCATAGCCGGGTTGCAGTTTCAAAGATTGTTGACTCGTTTGACAAGGTAGCTATTTGTTATACGATACCTTATCCATAACCAATACCCATTATCTTGCATACAAAAGTGTCGACAGACTGCGCCGTGTTTTGTATCAAATATCCCACGCATAGGACGTCTAACAGAAAAAGCTTTTAGGTAAGTCGAGCCTTATAGGTCGTGTTTACAATCTGATGATTGCTGCCTTGTTGTATTATACGGATTACGTACGTGGGCTGCGCGGGGTTGGCGGCGCGTGTAGTAAAAACCGGCCAAGAGCGAGTTGGACTCGCGCACAAAGGGTTCCGTACCACAATAGAGCAAAAATTGGCTGAAAACTGTGTTTTTTGTATGGGAGCCCCCTTAATTATTTATTTTAATTTTATTTTATTTTAATTACAACAAAATATACAACTGAGTATTTTGTGTATATTTCAAGTGCCTTTGTGTTGTCACTTGTCATTATTGATATCGAGCAAAAAATAGCAAAAAAATCACGTTTGTTGTATGGGAGCCTCCCATAAATATTCAATTTATTTTGTTTTTAGTATTTGTTGTTACAGCGGCAACAGATATACATAATCTACGAAAATTTCAGAAGTCTAGCTATAGCGGTTCTTGAGTTTTTTTATCAAAATTCGCATTCGTGATACGACGCGACGCACGCACACAAACACCGTGCTGAAGTCTGGGAACGCCGCACCGGAGGTTTTTTTCGTTACGGAATTTCTTGATTCTGTCGCCGCGCTCAAAGTCCGCGGTAAAAGCTATGCAATCGCGGAAAACATCTGAAATGCATCTACGCGTCGCGCGCGTCTGAATTGACCCGTCATTAATCCTACGATTGGGGATTCTTGGAAATGCTATTGTATTATATTGTTGTCGCGATCACCGGTGCTCGTACGGGGTTTGATACCTTCAAGTGTCTTTTTTGACAAGAACACAATAATTTTTCGAGCGCAAAATCTCTTTGTTTTGATTAATTGGATATAAAGTTCTTTTAGCCTGCGCGCGAACCCGTCCAAAACGCTCAATTACCGCGGGAAAAAGGGGATTTATTATATCCCTGTTTTTGATAACGTCGAGGGGTTGAGGGGGGATGCTCACTTCAGCGACTTTTAAATGATGTGACGTGACATGTCGTGAGCCCACATTACTGCCACCCGCTCCAGTAAAAGCTTTATAATTAGAGGCGTGAAACGCTGATAAAAATGTAATCAACCCTGGGGTAAATGACGCGAGCTGAGGTTGCAGAGACACTACACACACACACACCACACACTCAGACATACACATTATAATATGTAGATACATACAACAAAAGTCGTGTTGTACATGCCACAGCTGGATGGTAGAAGCCGCCGTATTTTATTACGGCTAGCAGTGGCGAGGGGTGAATATTTTGAGAAGGGAAGCCGGAGTAAAAAATCTACTTACCAATTTTGGTAATTTATAATTGAATGACATGCTTTTAATTTTCAAAACTAAGTTTGGAAAACAAAGTTTCCTTCGACAGCAAAATATAATGTCAGACAACAGTCTTTCTGAATTAATGCCATATTTTCCGAACTACACGATTACGTCGTACGACTCACAATTCACAAGTCACAATATAAACTAATTTAATTCACGACACTCTTCTAAGTTCTAACGCTAAAACAAACAAAATTTAAATTCGACTAAACAAAACAAACGACATGTTGTTTACAAACACACTATCCGCCATATTAATATGTCAATCAAAAAAACCAGCAAAATAAAAATGTATTACGCGCCTGTCATATTTAGTACCGCTAAAGGCATTCTTAATAAAGTCGTATTACAAAAAATCCTACCAAAATAAAATGTATTACGCGCCAGCAAAAGTATAATGTCGCTACATTCATTCTTAAATTCGAATCATAACAATTTTACTCATGACTCATCTATCTCGCTTGCACTTGTGCGTTGCTAATTAACCTTTCTCCGTAATAACTCGTCGGGCATCGAGTTATTTCCAAGTATATATCGCGCGTGCTAGAACGAGACAGAACATGACGACCAGTTCACAGGAATGAAAAGGACAGATGCTTGCTATGAATTGTGAGTTGTATGGAGAAATAAGCCGCTAATCCACGGCTTGATTCTCTGCGCCCGCACATTGCATTGCCTTTTAAAATTTGTAGGCGATAGTTATTAATTCAAACTATGTATTTCAAGTGAGAGAAAAATTTATTGCATATAACATTGTGAATTCAAAGTTTTTTAAGTAGGTATGTAAAATATTTATTAGATAAATATGTCGTTGGCCCATATATTCGATTTTTCTAAGCCCTAAGGGAAGCCGATGGGAATCGGGTTATATGGACTCTTCGCCACTGACGGCTAGCCGTTTTAAAATAAGTACGGCGCGGCGCGGCGGCGAGCCGTCACTATGATAAGATCTTCAAAATGGAAGCTCAATTTAATTGAGTGCGCTGTACTGTTTGAATTATAAATTGCGATGAGTAAAAATCTTTTAATTGTACGAGAAAATTATTTTTTTTGTACGAGAGAATTCTTAAAATCAGTACCTACCTATACCGACATAATACTATCACATTTTCTTTATTCATTTCAATAATAACTTTTTGATATAACACTTTATTTATTCGATGTCATTATTATAACGGAGCGCCACAGGTGTTAAAAATGGGAACTGAAAACTGTCATAGCTATTATATCCCGTATTACAATACGGCTAGCCATAATGTCATTTGGTGGTTCATACGATCCGGCTGCGACATATAACATACCTACAGCTAAACCACGAGCACATTACAGGGGTCACTGAAGCCCAGCGACGCGAAGATACGAATGTTTGGTGAGCAACGGTATGCCCTCTGACCCAGAAAATGTGCAATTTTTCCACCAAAAATGATAAAATTTTAACCAACTTCAAAAAAAGGATGTTATTCGACCCGTATGTATGAAATGTTTCAAGAACTGCCCAGTTTAATCGTAAATGTTAGTCTATATCAGCGTCTGAGCAAATGTGCCAAATTTCAAATGTGTATGTAATAATATGTATGTATGTTTTTAAGTTTGTGTTCGCTTATCCCCGGAACTAAGTAAGTCCAATTTAGGTAATAGTTTTTTTTTTTGCTGTACTGGGTAGGTATAGTGTGGTATTTTTTTGTTCTACTTAGGGAACACTGCAAGTTTTGTCAAAGTCGGTTCAGCGCGTAGGTACAATTTTGAAGTCAGTTTTGTCTTTTTATAAAAAAAATTATTCACTTAGTATTTATTAGTTCCGGATCGGCGGCGAACAAAAGCTCTGAGCGATTGAGCAAACGCGCGAATTAAGTTGGTTCAAATGAAGAAAATTCTGAAAACATTTTCTAGAATTATCTGAGTCGCATGGTTGGCGGGAAACGCTTCTTGTTTGCCCCGGCGCGGGGCCCCGGCAGGCGGTTGAGGCCCCGGCTTTGTCCCGGCGGGGCCCCGCTTTTGTGGTCTCGCCGCTACTATCGATTTGATTCTAGTTTTTGTTGCGATTTATCCTTGACAACAACTTCCAATAAATCTAATTGAAAACTTAATTTATGGCTTTGTCCTAGATTTTATAGCTAGACACAAGTTTTTACCTACACTATTGTCTCTTCGACAATAGTGTAGGTAAAAACTTGTGTCACGTTGTGTTACGTCGAACATCATTTTAAAATTACATAAAAAGTATTAAATCAAATCAAATCAATCAATCAAATATCAATGCAAAAGTGTATATGTCTGTCTGTCTGTCTGTTACCTATTCACGCCCAAACCGCTAAGCCGATTTTTCTCAAATTTTGAATAGAGACACTCTGAGTCCCGGGAAAGGATATAGGATACTTTTTATCCCGGAAAAATGCACGATTCCCGCGCGACAAACTAATTTTGGCGCAACGGAGTTGCGGGCGCATCAACTAGTATGATAATAATTAAAGACATGAGTGAAAGAATCGAACAAGTAACACATTTCGAATTTCGAGTAAATCGCGTTTGAAGTTTTGAAAAAACTTTTTATGATTTCTCATCACAAATCAAGTAATGGCTTTTGTTAATTGTATCAGGAGGTGTAAATATCTTCCGTTTTTAATATTATGTTAAAAAATATATAAAAAATTCTCCATTCTAGGATAAATTAAGAAAAATGTGAAGTTATTCAGTTCCACACTTTTATATGCAACAAAATCTGTAAAGACTGTCATGCATGAAGTAAACAATAAACATAAATCATTTTTTTATTGACATGAAATAAAACAATTGAAAAGACAAGAAACTCACGGCCAAACAGACAGGCCAAAAAGAAATTTGGATTATACTCTGGCAGCTACTGCAACTTAGAACAGTGTATTAGTATAGTATAGTACCTATAAACACGTAAAACAAATAATAAATATTGCATAATATTTCATCATATATAAAATAAATAGGTACCTAATAAATAATATTACATCAGATTTAGACTACGTCGCCAATTCTATTTTTGAACGACTTTTTCGTGCAGATTTTGGGCGGAATAATTTTTCATTATTGGCGACACCGGCCGTCCGCAGTAACACTCGTAATCTGTGGTCGTCGCCTATATAAGGTGAGGCCGTAAATATTTGTGAGTCATTCGTAATAATAAGTGAGTGAATTAATAGCTTGTTACAGTCGCGCGTGAAGTACTAGTTACCTATCGATATTAATTGTTATTGCGGAGTTAATATTCTTGTACTTGTGGTAGTGAATTGTATAGTAACTAACTATTGTAAAGTAACTTCAAACCTTTAGACAATTGGTGTGACTGAATGTACAAAAACATAAAGTGTAAATAGGTGAATAAACTAAGTGGTTCCGTATCCTACATCTCATTTTGGACCTATAACGTAAGTACTGAACAAGAACCTCATATTGGTGACCCCGACGTGATCACACCATCATTATCCTTACATTGGTGACCCCGACGTGATACACAGGTCCCTTATATTGGTGACCCTCGACAGAACACGCCACCTTCATCATCATCACCCACATCATTGGTCCCACATTAGTGACCCCGACGTGATCACACCGTCATCATCCTTACAATACTTTGAAAATTTAATTGGTATCCACTACTTAGTAAACGATTAATATGTAATGTGTGGTCCTCCATTACACATTAAAAAAAGTAATGAGTAATGTGATTATTCGCACAACTACCTACCGCAGTACAACTACCTACCGGGTACCGCACAAGTACCTTTGGGCAAGCAAACTTTCAAGACTTCACCAACATCACTCTCGTGAAACTGAGAAAACCCCACGGCTCATAAGTCATAACCCTGGTCCTGGACCCCCTGAGTGAGGGCTCATTTTAATCAGGACGATGAGATCTACAATTTGGCCCCAACATAATTCCCGAATTCCCAATTTACGACCAGGGAAGAAGGAGTTTTCCGAAATAAAAATTCTCAATTTTGAGGCCAGGATCGTATAGAGGGGAAAAATCCAGGAAGAACAAGCCGAAGAACCCCATATCCAGGACAAACAGTTGCCAAGTTATAAGCACTTTGACATTGACAGCTCGGCAACTGTCAAACGTCGAACAAAAGCGGCTATAACTCCGCTTCCAATAGGCCTAGAGGAACGGGGTTTCTTCTAACATCAAAGGCAACACCTCGGCTACCCCCTCCCTGAATTTGAACTAAATCAGAGACATCAATTTTTTTTTTCTCAATTCTAAGGCCAGAATCGAATAGAGGAGAAAAATCCAGGAAGATCAAGCCGAAGAAACCCATATCCAAGACAAATAGTTGCCGAGTTACAAGCATTCAAACTTTGACATTGACAGCTCGGCAACTGTCAAACGTCTTACTAAAGTAGCCATAACTCCGCTCCCAATAGGCCTAAAGGAACGGGGTTTCTTCTAACATCAAAGGCAACACCTCGGCTACCCCACCCCCGAATTTGAACTAATCTACTACTCTACTACTTTTTTATCTGAATAATGTGTATATTCTATATTATGTATACCTAATATTTACCCGGGAATACCCACTCTTTAAACTTTAAAGGATTGTGCATTCTAATCTTGTTAAAAAAATACAGTAATTGTACTTAGTACTTTTTTATCTGAATAATATGTACATCTATCTATCTTCTATCTTATACATATATATATATATATATATATATATATATATATATATATATATATATATATATATATATATATATATATATATATATCAAAAGTAACTGACTGACATGGTGATCTATCAACGCACAGCCCAAACCACTGGACGGATCGGGCTGTAATTTGGCATGCAGGTAGATGTTATGACGTAGGCATTCGCTAAGAAAGGATTTTGATCAATTCTACCTCCAAGGGGTTTAAATTTGTATATAATAATATTTATTAATTTTAACGCGAGCGAAGCCGCGGGCAAAAGCTCGGTCTATATAATTTAATCTATGCCTTTGACCACCTTTGACCAATAGAATAAAAAAAAAAGTCGACATATTGCTTAAAAAAGTAAAATATTCAAGCGATCTCCCGTAATACAACACATATAATGGTTGTTACCCGCTTCTTGCATAGTCATTTGGACGAACCTTGTTACTTACCTGCTTCATCATCTGGCTAACTTTGTAAGTATACGTAAAATTCAAATTTTTTTTATTGCAAATCATTTTCCAAGTCCTAAAAGCTACATTTATGCAAAATAAACGTAATTTTCAAAAATGTTACTTAACTCATTCATCAATTATATTGGTTCGATCAGCTGAAAGCGGCATCCAGCTTACCACAGCACACGTCATCAGTATTCCTAAATTCCCAAATTTAATTTTGAACAAGTGGTCACACTTGATAAAGTTTGTGGCGAGTTTTGTTCGCGGGAAGAATACGAAATGAATGAACGAAACTGGATCCTAAGTACAATAGATTTAGTTATGTGAAGCCCACTTCCGGCAGTTTGGGTTATTTTGTTCCTGTTATTCTGAGTAGTCATTAGAGAGCCTTCTCTTATCTTTATATGTACTAGATGACGCCCGCAAATCCGTCGCGCAAAAACTGGTTTATTACGCTGGAAACGTACATTTTTTAGGTTAAAAAGTATCCTGTGTTCTTTACCGAGACTCGAAGTGACTCCGTACCAAATCTCTGCAAAATCGGTTCAGCGGTTTGGGCGTGAAAAGATAACAAACAAACCGACTTTTGCATTTATAATATTAGTAGGACTAGTAGGATAGGATGAGTAAGTACAATTCATAGAATTTCATATTTTCAACATCCATTAGTATGGATACAAATATATTTTCAACATTCATAGTTGAATGTTGAAAATATGTGCCTCGTTATTTTTATTCTTGTCTAGTAAAAATTGCGTGTATATTCTCTTAGCAAAGTCAATTGCTAAAGCGTATTTCATTCCTCGCTGAGACTTCGATTGCTAAATTCGGCTGAGCCAAAAATCTTTTACACTTCAAAATGTTTTTGCTGTAAACTGGGTATCGAGTTCTTCACAGATAAGGCGCTTACCCGCGCCAATAACCGAACAGATTCCGAATTCGGCACATAAAATTTATAGCTCCATCCGGAAAAATATGGTACCCGTGGGAAACGCGGGCGGCTGTAAATGAACAAACACGTCGAATCACATCTAGATTAGCTATAAAAAACAAAATCCGAGCAGTAATTTTACTATCATTTAGTTTACTTATGTTCATGCTTTACGTTTAATTTTCTACCGACATTGGTCTAACGGCTCATGCCGACGCTGCTTTGTAGTGGCGTAGAGCAAAATGAAACCTGTAACCTAGGTCATAAAGTGGAATTTTATTTGAACTTCAAAAGCCTTTAAACGGTCATCCATACTTCCATATCCATACTTCCATACTAATATTATAAATGCGAAAGTGTGTCTGCCTGTCTGTCCGTCTGTCTGTCTGTCTGTCTGTCTGTTACCTCTTCACGCTCGAACCGCCGAACCCATTTTGCTGAAATTTGGCATGTAGATACTTTGAGTCCCGAGAAAGGACATAGGATAGTTTTTATCCTGGAAAAATGTACGGTTCCCGCGCGATAAATGAATATTGGCGCAACGGAGTTGCGGGAGTCATCTAGTATAATATTATAATACGGGAATTGTTCTTTGCTGTATATTATTTCAATGGTACACGTATAAATAATTAATCTTCAACCCAATCAACCACAATCCCCATGAGACGCAATAATTAACAAATAAATCAAATGATTATTGACCGACATAATTGGTCGAATATCGCAATACCTGAACGATAATTTATCAGCACGCACACGCCGAACGCACCGCATTTAGAATTCGTTGTAAGAAATGATGTGAAACCACGCACATTCGTCCGCACCGCACGCGCCGCATTTCTTGTACTATGCGGTGCGTTCGACGCGTACGGCGCGTACGGTGCGTCAAAATATGTACGGTCAGCGTATGCGGGCGCCTAGACGATTAATTTAACTGTGCAATATTACATAATATTGTGTATTATTGACTGTCTAGGGTTAATATGGGCCCACTTAGTGCGCTAATGACGTGCCGAGTGGCGACCCAGATGCGGCACAAGCTGTCAGTGTCACATCCATTACTTTGACAAACGACTGGTGCTGTCACCGCCGTCACCACCAGCTCATCACCATACATCACGCCCTCGTCGCCCGCCTCGAGGACGGTCGCCGACCCGCCAAGCTCTGATTTACATTTTATGACATTAAAATGATTCTAAAAAGTCATTTTATTAAAGTGCTAATGACGCTCGCAGCTCTGTTGCGTCTAAATTAGTTTTTCGAACCGTACATTTCACGTAACTCAAAGTATCTCCATTTCAGCTAAATCGATTCAGTGGCTAAGGCATCAAGAGGTAACAGACAGACAGACAGACAGATAGACACACTTTCGTATTTGTAATATTAGTATGGATCTTCATGATAACCACTGATTGTCATCGTCTTAATCTCTACAAAGTTATCAGATCTTATGTAACTTGTAAGCTAGGTTTCCGTGTCTACTATGTGGTTCAGTCTCGTCCTTCTTTTAAATACTTTTAAGTTAAAGCGATCCCTTGTACATTTAGATTTTTTGTAGTTTTTCAGTACAGTATTAATTAAGCAGTAGCCGTACCTATTTGCGGCCATAATATAACAGCGCGATCGTTACATAACTCTAGTAACTAATATCTTCTGTCGGCTAGTAATTCGACGAAAGGATTGCCAACAAAAATGGCTTGGAGAATTCCCTTTGTGGCCGAAATATAGGGGTCCTAATTTATCGCTACAATTTGTAACTGCAATTTAATCTGCTCAACTGTTGCCGGGGCCTTCGTAAAAATATTATAAAGTAGCGGCCCCTGGTGCAGCCCCTGTAGCACCCCGAGCGGGAGGCCTAATACTCAACGAATTCTATAAAAAATAGCGCGGTCATTTTTCATTGCGTGAATCTGTTAACTTGATAAATGAAACATAATATAAATTGGACAAATTAAATTAATAGTAACATCTAAAAGTAACGGAGCGCAGCATTAAATTACAACGTTTTATGATTCTACAAAGAGAATAAATCGTTAAGAGTGGAAGTTCCAATTCGTTGGATCGTAGTCCCGATAGGAGCTGACAGACGCTTTCGCAATAAATTTGTAGCGAAACGAACACTCTTAGTAGCTCGTAACCGAGTCTCGACCGATTGATGATCAATTTGCACTTCTATTACCCATAATTTATGCCAAGCTTCTGAGGTTCCACATAGACAGCAGAAAGTTTGTCTTTTGGCGTTTCTGATTGGTTCACATTACAATTTTGAAAGTGTTCCGACAAAAAAATATTTAAAAAATGTATTTTTATTTTACCAGCGTAAATCCATATCCATACTAATCAATACTAATACTAATCTGTATCTTCTATACATAATATTATAAAACAAAGTCGCTTTTTTCCCTCATGTCCCTTTGTTCCCTTTAATCTTTAAAACTACGCAACGGATTTTGATGATTCTTTCAGTGTTAGATAGCCCATTTGTCGAGGAAGCCTATAGGCTATATTTTATCATGCTAAGACTAATAGGAGCGAATAAATAGAGGAAAATGAGGAAAAAACGGGGGAAATTATCTCGCGAACTACTGGAGCAATTTTTATGTTGTGCCAAAGCACAGATAAGAAGTAGACCACGTGAAGTATCATATTCATAGGCTATCGATTTTAATATTTTTTTCAGTGGCTACAATATATTATTTTATACCCGTGCGACGCCGGGGCGGGTCGCTAGTCGAAATATATAAAAGGTGACTGACTGACATGGTGATCTATCAACGCACAGCCCAAACCACTGGACGGATCGGGCTGAAATTTTACATGCAGGTAGATGTTATGACGTAGACATCCGCTAAGAAAGGATTTTGATAAATTCCAACCCCAATGGGTAAAAATAGGGGATGAAAGTTTGTATATAATAAAACTTCTTAACGCGAGCGAAGCCGCGGGCAAGAGCTCGTATGTTATAAATGCGAAAGTGTGTCTGTCTGTTACCTCTTCACGCCCAAACCGCAGAACCGATTTTACTGAAATTTGGTATGGAGATACTTTGAGTCCCGGGAAAGGACATAGGATACTTGTTTCCCAGGAAAATGTACGGTTCCCGCGAGATAAACGAGTTTTGGTGCAACGGAGTTGTGGGCATCACCTAGTTGTTTTTTAAAAATGCAACATCACAAGAAGCACCTAGCTAGCTTTTCTTTGTTACAAAATCAAAAATGGCACCGAGCGAGTTTCTTACGCGCTTAATTTTTGATAGGGAAATCCAGTAGTAGTTCATCATTGTAGACTTCATGACCAAAAAGTATTTTTGGAAGAAAAATTTGAATAAAAATAACTATTTATATTTATTTTACTTCCATAAAGCTTGTGTAAAGCTATAAAGCTTCTCTTAAAAATTTATTAAGACGCAGTTACTATAGTTTTCCAGCTGTTAAGCTTCTTCAGAAGGAAAGTAATATTATAAAACGACTATTTTTAAATCCTTGACTTTATAGCACAGTTTACGGAAAATAATATATTTTGCTGAGAAAATAGCTGGTTGAGATAGTTTTAGAGCAGACATAAAGTATAAACGCTCCTTTATTGCTGTGTTAGTACTGTTTACTGCTTACTATAGAGAAACTCGAGGGAAATAACTAGTAAGTTTTTATTCGGTAAAACTTTTATATTTTACAGCCATGGTAGTAATATAGAATTATTAATACTTACCATTGTAATAAAACGAATACGAGTAGATTTAAAATATTATTACACATAATATAATATTACCTATGTATTAACCAGGCTCTATATGTATTAGTGAATAATTATTGTACCGTGTGTTGTTTTTAATAAACAATTTAATATCTGGGCCTTCGAACTTTTATTACAGTCACCTTAGGACATACCCAACAATGCAATAATTAGTGTGACGTCCGCAACTCCGTTATGCCCGGGACACACGAGGGTAGTTTTTCAAGCTAGGCTAGCAAGCTAGTTTTTTACCAAACTGTCCTGGCTTGCTGGCCTAGCTTGGAGCATGCTAGTTCTGTTTTACAAATGAATTACTAACTAATTTTTTTTTTGATAACATTCGATTTATCACTATATTCCGATCCGATAATGGTTTTGTTTAGCCTTGACCGTGAATACTTCCTAACTCGAATTAAAATCGATATTACAATGAACAAACTTCGAACTTTTCGATCCTTATTACAAATTAGGTGCGCTTGTGTAGATGGCCGCAGTACAAAATCCTAATAAGATCGAGTTAATTAGATTTTAAATTTGATCGGTATTGTGCTTAATAGGAAACTTCGAAGCCGAAATATTAAAATCCTCCAAAAATATCGAGATAAAGAAGCTTTTTATTTCATGCTTGTAGTTCAAATAACAGGCTTACGATTAAATAACAAAAAACTCGTCTGGAAAGTATTCGTCAATTATGATGTTATAAAAGATTCGGGAGATAAACAAAGGAGGAGGGTAAAGGAGGATCAGTGACCCCTCTTCAGGATTTGGTAAATCTTGATGTACGCTCGCCGACATAACCAGCATAACCCTATTTATATTAAAACTAGATGACGCCCGCAACTCCGTTGCGCCAAAATTAGTTTATCGCGCGGAAATCGTACATTTATGTCCTTTCCCAGGACTCAAAGTCTCTCCATACTAAATTTCAGCAAAATTGGCTCAGCGGTTTGGGCGTGAAGAGGTAACACATAGACTTTCGCATTTATAATATTGGTATGATGGATACTATAACATGTCATATCAATCAAGTTTAAGGGTCCGTATACGAAATTTGCCGATTTCGCTGATTTAACAGACGTGATTTAACAGTTAAAATACAGTATTTCTATAAGTTTTAATGCACAACATGTAAGATCATTTCAATTATAATATAGTGTTGGAGCTACATTTTTTATTTTTTTTAAGTATTTTTAAATAATCCAACTCAAACCCGCGACAGTTTTGTGATTTTTGCTGTAAAAGGTTTAGAATATCACCTGTTTATGGATTGTATTGACGTCTTAACGGTATGAAAAAAATACAATGTACTTGTAAAGACTGTGCGGGGTGACTGGAATTAAAGTACGGTGGAGTGCATGAGACGTTTATTCCAATCAATTATTACTATACGACTGAACAGCTAACATCACAAAATATAACATGTAAAATATATAACATAACATAATAATATATAGACAATATAAGGTAACGTACAGTAGTACAATGTTGATAGACAGTATAAAATAACATACAGTAGCGCAATGTCGATAGACAATGCCGCTACATACTGTTGAGACAGTCGTCTATAAAATGTTGGAATTACTTTTTACCACTTTAATATGAAATAGTTGAGTGAAAAAATATGTAACTCGGCAAAATTTTACTATATAAATAATTAATATATATATTTTTTAGTCTAATAAGGGGAAAAAAACTAATAATATTTCTGAAGCGAACCTTCGCAATTTCGGCTAAATCGGCAAAATTTCGTATACGGACTCTTAAATACACGCAGCATTTAATAGCCCACACATAAATTTTTTGTTGGACGAAACTATGAACCAAACTAAAGTGTTTTAAGTTTTTGCTATACGTAATGGCATAAACTATTGCAATTCATAATGACTGGTCTAATGACGTCTTTTTGTTATGTTTGTTTACTTAAACACAACAATAATATTCTATCTTAGCTTCTAGAAGTCCATTACAAAATTAATGGTGCCCCTCTCGCTTACTTAGCATTCAAAATATTTACTCATCGGAAAATTTAAACGTGTTTGCTGTTTTTGACAATTTTGTGATTTTTAAGACGAGTTAGATACTTGTAGGGTAGTTTTGTTATTCGTAGCTTGTAGGATATTATTATTATTGCCGCTATAATTTGATGTAGAGATCAACTACGATAACATGGCGCGCCCCTCCAAAATTCAAAACGTTTGAAGTGCGTTGTCTTGCGCGGTAGGCTAGTTATGATTAGTTGACCAACAAATCTTGGTAATAAGTGACATTAACTGAAATATTACGTGTACTGTGATTGGTTGAATACTTACTATATACAAACTCTTTCATAAGGATGTGACTACACACGTTATTGAAACAGTCATTTGGAGGGGCGCGCCATGTTATCGTAGTTGATCTCTAAGACAGGATTTATATTAAGGATTTCACAAACCTACGCGACCAAAGAGACTGCGAAGCGGTAGCGTCTACCGCGCGGCGGACGCTGCCCATGTAATCTTATGGCGCCGTGCACACCTGCACGACCGCGACGCGAAATGTTCGCGTCGGCAAGAGGAACGTGCGCGTCAAGTTGTCAGACGCGTGTTTTGAAGTATACATAACTAGACTTCTTTTTTAAAACCTTTTTTATATTATTTTCTATAACTCTTTAGTTTATAATTTTTTGATTTGTATACGTTTTGATACTGTGTCATGATATTAACGTTTGACGATTCACACCGTAGTCGCGCAGGTGTGCACGGCCAGTTTCGCGTTGCAGACGCTCCTGTATCGCGTACCGCGTCCCCTGTCACTGACGCTTAGGTTTGTTTTAAGCTTTATGCGTTCGCCCGAACGCGCGATTCAGCTATAACACCGCAAGACACAAGTACGGACACAAACGCACCCTAAAGAATTTCACTTTGTTTTGTTACATGTCTTGTACAGAATACTAAACTTTAAAACCTAACATAACAATAAATCTAAAGGAAATATCGCGTAGTAAAACTCGCAATACTTAATAGTAATTGAAACATAAAAGGTATCCGAGTTTACGGTCACGCTACGTTACGTACAACAAAAATGTCAACACGTAGATAGCCGTAAAGCTCGTAAACCGTCCACGTACTACGTTACGGTATTTCCAGACGATAGGCGCTTAACGCACGTTTTGAAAACGCGCGTTTAATAGCATATGTACGGCCTGAACAAGCGTAAATGCGCGTTACAATAATGTTTAAAAAATATATAAATCTTGGTAATAAGTAACATATTACTAGTACTGGTTGATTGGTTGAATACTACTGTGTACAAACTCTTTCATAAGGATGTGACTACACACATTGAAACAGTCATTTGGAGGGGCGCGCCATGTTATCGTAGTTTATCTCTACTTTCCTGATTTTATTGAATGAGGTGTTTTATAATAACCTAAGTGTACGGGCCTAATTATATTCATATTAAACGGGCATACGTTTTTTTTAACATTATAAGCGTAGTCAGAACTCATGATTTAATGTTCTACTTTAAATTATTATTCGTATTCGTAATATTATCAACAAATTAATTTAAAACAACTTCCGTCGAAAACCGATTATTTGTCAGTTTAAATTACATTCGATCTCGCACGGATATTGGAAAATGTACCCTATTATTTACTTTACCTCGGAAAGTTTTCTGAACAAACAACGAGAGGTGTGAGCCGAGCAATATATTACCCGCTCCCTGCACCCCGTAACCTGCAACTGTTACCTGTCACTTGTGCTCCCCGCACCCCGACAACCCGATATCCGCGTAACAATTACTTGCAACCTAGATGCGGTTTCTGTCTGAAATTTTGAGATAAACTTACTGTTTTTTAACCTCTCGAAATTTCAGTCTGAAACCGCGCCTGGGTTGCAGGAGTTGCGCTCGTCATTACCATTATAATAATATGATTATACTATATTTGTACACTCAATTTAAGAATTTTGAACCTCTACCACTCACCCTTTTTAATACCTTTAACATATTCGATTGTCACAATAAATATAGTATGACCCCCTCAGTTGTTACGTAATATGTGGCCATCCACATATTACTTACGGATCCTAACTTGCAAATTACCTGTCGAAGTAAAAAAACTCACGTAGTAGTACTTGATTTTAGGAGGGGTTTTAATATCTCCTACGAAACCCTTCCCCTCACCCGTAGACACCTGTGCGAGGTGTCTACGGGTAAGTAAACTCTGTGCCTCGCAATCCTTTAATTAAAATTGTAACCTGCGATAACACAAACAAAAGTGATTTATTTCTTTGCTCATGAGATTGGTTCAAATGAAATGTTCTGTGACTTCGCTTGTTTACTCTTAGATACTTTCTCAAAGGTACAAACAAATTCGCTTTATTTTCCCTCATAACCCTTTGTTCCCTTTAATCTTTAAAACTACGCAACGGATTTTGATGATTATTTCAGTGTTATATATCCCATTTATCGAGAAATGCTATAGGCTATATTTTATCACGCTAAGACTAATAGGAGAATGTAGAAAAAACGGGGTAAATTATTTGAAAGCCTATCTCGCGAACTACTGGAGCAATTTTTATGTTATTTGGCACAGATAAGAAGTAGACCACGTGAAGGATCATAGGCTATCGATTTTAATAATTTTTTCAGTGGCTATACTATATTTTATACCCGTGCGACGCCGGGGCGGGTCGCTAGTAAGTCATAAGTTATGACTTATGAGTACCCTCGAGAACTCAGCACTACGACAGGGTAGAAGCAGCTATTAGGAGAAAAGAAAATTACTCTACTAAATGATCATTTGGTGGAGTACTTTTCTGCTTTAAAATAGCTGTTTTATAGAAAACTGCTACAAATGCAAAGCAAAGCTTATAAAAATACAATATAAAACAATACTAGCTGTCCCGGCAAACGTTGCTTTGCTATAATCTAAAGTATTTCGCCCATATTATTTTATTGAAGTGACTAAATAAGTATGTCGCCATGGCAACGTCGATCGCTATCGCTACGCACAAAGAATGGTCGCCGTCAGTCTCAGGTTGTAATAATTTACTATTATTTATTCAAGAAATGCACTTATCAATATATAAAGTACCCAGTAGCCGATTTTCAGACCTACTGAATATGCATATAAAATTTGGTAAAAATCAGTAAAGCCGTTTCGGAGGAGTTCGCTGACTAACATTGTGAGCGCGCTCTGTTCACGGTTCAAGGCGGGAAGTCTTATATGTCACTCGCGAGTCTAGCGTATGACGTCGACAGCACAGAGCAAACTCACGCGCTGCAGTGTTGCCAACGCCGCGCTAGAATTTGGCGCGAACAACTTCTTACCCCGGAAAATGTACGGCCCTTGCGCGATAATCGAATTTTGGCGCAACTCAGTTGCAGGCGTCATCCAGTTTAATATATTTTGTAAGCAGAGCTCAGCTAATTAATATTGTGTGGAGTATAAAGTTTTACAGGGTAGAGGAAATCCTCCCAGGTACGACGCGGGAGTTTCCGCCACAGATAACTGTTACAAACTCTCCGTACTTCCGGCGCTCGCACTGGTGATAGACTTATGATTCCACGAAGCGTCAGCCATCATAAATAGAATCCATATTAATATAATTAATGCGTCCATCCATACTAACATTGTAAATGCGAAAGTGTGTCTGTCTGTCTGTCTGTTACATTTTCACGCCCAAACCGTTGAACCGATTTTGTTTGATACTTTGTGTCCCGGGAAAGGACATAGGATAGTTTTTATCAGAGAAAAATGCACGGTTCCCGCGAGATAAACTAATTTTGATGCATCGGAGTTGCTGGCGTCATCTAGTTGAATCATAAGTACATATTACGCAATTAAATTACCACAGAAATCGCAATAAAACATTTTTATTGGACGAATTAAACTTATTTTAGTCTTACGCCGCGCGCGCCGGCCGCATACGCACGCACCGTCGGCGCTGTTATTTCGATACGTATGAAACTGCTACTTTCACAGTAAACTCTATATTATGAGGGACATACATAATATTATTACATAGACTTTTTTTTTTTTTTGAGGGGGGGAAATACGTTACGTATCCCCCACCCCTTCGGTGGACCTATGTGGGACTCCCTACAAGAGGTGTACCCACTAAAACCCCCCCATGCCCTCCTTCCAGCCGTGGGATACGGGCCCTCTGTAGCTAACTCCGCGTCCTCACGGCGCTTGCCGCGTCCGGCACATCTCCGTTGCGGCGGCTGGTGTTCTGCCGCCGCTTTCTTCACCGAGAGCTCCCCGGGCATCTAGGGAGCTTTCTTCTCGGGACCCTTCGTGCGGGCTGTGATCCCCCGATCGACAGCCCACGGGCCTATTGCTCCACCTCCATGGCGGGCTGGGGCTGACTAGCCCCGGCACCACCGGCTCCAGGCTCACGCGGCCGAGCCTTGTCAGAGGGAGCTCCTCTCCTGCGGCGCTTCGTGGTGGGGGGGCGGCTTTTTGCCTGTTGGACAGCCGCCGCTTCCAAGGACGTTTTCCCACAGCGGAAACAATTCCGACTGCGGACCACCGGGCACTGGCATGACGTCGCAAAGTGTCCGGTATCAAGGCACCGGTAACACCGCATGGGCCTCGCGGCCAGCAACGTTGCCTTAGCCGACACCCAGCCCACATGAAGCCGCTTCAAGCTAATAAGCTTTTTGGCGGCCGCAACGGGGACGCTCAGCCAGACAGAGCCGTCGCCCCATCTTCCCATCTGTGGCATATTATATTATTACATATACAGTACACACATTTATATATATAAAATAAAATTAATTTAAACACACGCACACACAAAATTAAAGATAAAATATATTTACAAAAGTTTTAAATTTCATTTGTTAATTAAAATAAGATAGAAATAATAAAATAAAATTAATTAAAACACAATATCAATACACATTCATTAAAATTAACTATTACTTAAATTTTGCATAGTAAACACCGCACCCTTAAGTACCTAGCGAGTTCTTATCGCTAGATGTGCGAGCGCAGACCACCGCGTACGGTCACCTTGCCACGCCAGTCGAAAATTCACCTTCGTACGTTGAACCCGTGTCGCTTGCTGCCTTGCCGCGACATTTATTTCTTACGCGATCTTTGTATTTTTGGTCCGCGTTAGTTATTTATCAATAGACTTTAATCCTTATATATTTCCCCTTCTTAATATTATATGGTGTGCGGTTTAGTGAACTGTATATGCATAATAACTGTGTAAATTGTAATGACGAATAAATTAAAGTATCAGTGAATCGCGTCCAGTTATTGACTTTGCCTATACATGCACATATCACCCCCCTACACCTTTACCGGGCCCGACCTGATGGAGTTGGCCGGGCATCCTCCTTCTCTCGACACCGCCTCAACAACATCGGCAGCCGTCACTGAATCGTCCAGCCCGGAGATGCGCATTTCCACGCATTTCGCCGGGCGGCCGTCTTTTACCACGTCCGGGTCCAGGAGTTCCCTCATTTTGGCAGCGAGGGTATCCGCCTTCTCTTGGGCCGCCGGTCTGGGCCAGACGGAAGCGGAGCTTCAGATTATGGATGTCCATATCCGAAAGTCCGCTAGTCTTCACCGCTTCCTTAGCCTTTAGAAGGACGTCATGATAAGTGACGCCTTTCTCCGCGGCGCTCGCCCCCAACATGAGGGTGATTGCCGCGGTGGCCGGGGCGCGGAGTTTGGCCTTCTTCTTTCTTTTAAGTGCGGCAGGCGTCTCTTGCGGGGCCGCTGCGGCAACTGGCTGCCGCGTCTTCGGGGTCGGTTTCCCCTTGGCTTTTGGCCTCGGGGGTCCCGACGTCTCGTCCGGTGGTGCCTCAACGCTCTCAGCGGCGGCCGAAGTAACACTCCGGGCTCTGTCCGCCGCGAGCGGAGGTCGAAGTCGTGGCTCCGGTAAGAGCCGACTCTCTAATCCAGCCAGCCGAGCGTTCAGCATGTTGCTGAAAGTCTCCACGTTAGAACGAGAGACCTCAGACAACAGCTGGCGCATGTCTTGCTCAGCCGGCTTCGACATCTGTCGACGTAAGCCCTCGACTTCTCTGCGCAAGGACTCCACTTCCTGTTGGAGCCGCGCATTTTGAGCTTCAAGGGCTCTTATTTCGTCCGTCGCTCCGCGGTTCTTCATTTCGGCGACGGTCGCACGTATGTCGCCGACCGCCTCCTTGAGAAGACATTGGAACGTCCCCTTCAAATTTCTGGACTTCGTTGCGACCATAATGATCGAAGCCAACGAAGTCTCGATGCATTGAGCCAGAGCGCTGGTTGTCTGCTCCAGCTTGTCGCTCTCCATGGGCGCAGAGCTTGCGAGGAGCGAAGAGCACGTCTCTCGAGCAGCCCTGGCCGCCTCGGCCACCTCCTCCTCCACCCGAGGTCGAAGGGCCTCCTCCTTCTGCCGGTTGTTATCGGCCTGCGCCTTCGCCAGACCGACGTACTGTCCAGTCGTAGGCGGGCGGCAGCGTCCTCTTTTGGATTTCGGCAGCGATGCCGAAATCCAAAACCATGTCCTCGTCTGATCGCCTCTTTCGGCGTGCCCTGTCCAGGAATGCGGGCAGGCCCCCGGAGTTCAGCGACATGCCGGACATCTCACTGGAGTCCGAGAACCAGTCCTCGCTGTCACGTCCATGTGCGCCATAGTCGTGCTGGGAGACTCGACTGCGAGGGGAGTCTCTACCAGTAAAGTCGTCTCGTCCGGTACTTGGGGGTGGCATGATCACATCGCGGGTCAAAAGAACCCGCGTAAGATTCTTGGCCCCCCATGTCTTTCATCCTTTGCAGGAGCTTCAGCTGCCGCTCCACCCCGTTGGGCTGCGGTTGGCTGAAGTCCACATCCTCATCAGTAAGTAGCTCCTTCGCCGGCGCGGTAATGGGCGCCGGCTTCGGGCTGTCGGTCTTCTTTATTCCGCCATCGCCGCTCAATGCGGCTAAAATGGCCCTCTGCTTCGCCGCCTTAGCGGCCTCCTCTTCCTTCTTCGCCGCCTTAGCGGCCCCCTCGTCCTTCCTCACAATAAGTGGCCCCTCCGTGTACGAGGGCCGGCCACCGTCCGAAGACGGCGCATGGGATTCTCCGGCTCCTGAGGAGCCGGGACCCACCCGGAGAATACTTGGCTTATTGCGATCTTCCATCATTACACACTCCGACACCCCGGGTCGCGGGCCCGTTCGTCACACTGCGGGCGCAGCCAAACACACACACAAACACTCGCCCATACCGGCGTTCAGCCATCCCTCCCGTGTCACCGTGAAAAAGCTCACGATGGCACGGGGGAGGTGCCCAGGGACACGACGTGGAGGGACCGGTATCGCCCCCATTATTACATAGCCTAAAGTATTATTCCTTAGTTTTGGTACACCCTGCAGTATTACTGAATAATGAGTAGCGGTCTTCGCAGTTCGCTGTTGCCACAATTTCAGTGTTAGCGAGAATAGTTGGCGAGCGATAGGCGCGACACTACATATTTATAGCCAGTAAAAAGGCAATAAATACTGATAAAACTTAATAACAGTTAGACTGAAAGCCATTAAGTTGGCCACATGCAGCTTAACTGATCACTTTAAAGTCGTAGATAACGTCAATGTTCCGTGCATAACATACCCCGTAGTTTAGGATTATGACTTGAAGAATGACCCTAAATATGACTTTCCGATGCTTGCTGCAGCCGGGAAGCGACCGCAACCGAGAATTGATATAAAATGCCACTATAATAATATTATGACTAAAGTATAGTTTTCACTGAGCCAGTACTGGCTGCCAATAAGACTGGCAGCCAGTATTGGCTTGGTATATGCCGCGTGTGAACAGTTTGGCCCTGCCCATCTAGCATACGCCAACGAGAAAATTTTGTCTACACGTTTTCTCGATGTTTGATGGCGATTCTCTTCATCTCTATTGACCCTAACACGACATAGTTAATGTCATTATAGTCATTAACTATGTCGTTATCGACAATATAACTACACACGAGAGTGAGATATCTCGAGATTTTCTCGTTTGCGCATCTTAGGCCGGGTTTGAAAAACTGTTCACACGCGGCATATACCAAGCCAATACTGGCTGCCAGTCTTATTGGCAGCTAGTACTGGCTCTGTGAAAACTATACTTAAGGGTCAATTTAGACCGCAACGCGACGAGGCGAAGCGAGGCGCAGCGTGGCATAAATTTGTATGGATTTGACAGATTTCAATTGCGTGAGACGCCTTGCGAATCTGTCAAATCCATATAAATTTAGAAATAGAGCTACGCGTCGCGTTGCGGTCTGAATGGTTGATTCAGACCGCAATTCGGACCGATTCAGACATAGGTTTAATTTTGCCCTATACCATTTTGTAGCGACAAAGCAGCACACTTGGCTGTATGATGGTCGCTAGAGTAATGTCGGAAAAAAATGAAACTTATAGCCTAGGTCACAGAGTGGCATTTTATTCGAATTTTTGTCAGTCGCGGTCGCTTACCCAGTGGATCGGAAAGTCGCACTGTATTTGTTGGTTGGTATCTATACAAATATTATAAATGCGAAATTGTGTCTGTCTGTCTGTCTGTCTGTCCGTCTGTCTGTCTGTCCGTCTGTCTGTCTGTGTGTCTGTCTGTCTGTGTGTCTGTTACCTCTTCACGCTCAAACCGCTGAACCGATTTTGCTGAAATTTGGCATGGAGATACTTTGAGTCCCGGGAAAGGACATAGGATAGTCCGGGAACCGTCCATTTTTCCGGGATAACTATTTTATCCCGGAAAAATGTACGGTTCCCGCGCGATCAATGAATTTTAGCGTAATGGAGTTGCGGGCGTCATCTAACAGTATATAATAATAATGATTAGCATTGAAGACAGTACTATGCTGCAGTTAAAAGAGCAAATTATTTGTAATCCGCAGAGCAAAGTTCTCTACATATCCTGGCTTTCTTCAGTGGAGTTTTATCTGTAATTAAGGTCTTAGGTCGTCCTAGTAATGACTAACGATTGACGCGTGACGTCTGCGTTGAATTACGATATTTCTTTGTAATCTACTGGCAACGTGGTGCTCCGTGAGTCCGCAATACAGTTTCAGTCTGTACCTAATTACAGTTCTTTGTATTCTGTAAGCTTTCTCTCTTTTGCTCTGTTCTGACATCGGTAAAAAACCTTTGAATGTAAAACTGGTTGACTTCTAGTACTTCTAGGTGAAACAAAGAAGGGTTCTGCATGGAAGAAGGAAAGGACATAGAATTAATAATAATAATTAATTAAAGATTGACAAAGCAGCTAATTGTTTCACAAACATCACAGACAACACCTCAATAAAAACGAAAGAGAACGACATACTATTTATTATTTTACTTATTTTATTTTATTGACTCACCAACAAAACAGCATTTGTGACATTTTAAAATACATAAAATTTGTTTATAGATAAAATGAGTTCTAATTACAGGTGAAGTTCAGCGTGCGTATGCGACAAGAATTAGACGAGATGAAATGTAGTGAATATGGTGAAAAAGATCTTATTTTAAACAAATAATAGTTTGAAAATAAAACTAATACATACTAATATCACAAAAATTAAAATTATAACTGTGACAGTACACCAAGTAGTTAATTATATTATTATTAGGTACTTATAGTAGATTCAACTTTACTTGACCGTGGGATATTTATTAAAATAGTGTTTAAGATTTCTCTTGAAATAATTAAGCTTATCAGAGAATATACAGATGTCGGGATGTTCGGATATAGCGTTGTAAGATCTACACAATCTTCTGAGTGGTGCATAGTGACCCAGGTTTGTTTTGGCGAACTTTACGTGTAATGGTTTGTATTTATTTTTTCGGGGTAGTCTTTGTTTTATTTTTCTTTTAAATATCTTATTCAAAGGTTGCCTAAATTTTGGAGTCCACAATTCCTAATGCCAGCAATTTGAATTGTGCACATGATGCAAAAAAGCCTATTCTATTCTATAAACTCCTTATTCAACTTCATTGCTCAAGATTTCAGCTGATGAGCGCACGAAGGTTTCCGTACTATTATAAAGCGAAAATAGACATAAGATTGTGTTCTTGTATGGAAGAGCCACTTAAATATTTATTTTATTTTATTACTATTATAATATAACGAACAATAATGGTTAAAGTATTTATAAAATGTTTTTAGTATAAACTGTTTGGGGTGGTTATGGTGGCAACAAAAGTACACAATCTGTGAAAATTTCAGAGGTCTAGTTATAGCGGTTTTTGAGATACAGCCTGGAGACAAACGGACAGACATCGAAGTCTTAGTAATAAAGTTCCGCTTTTACTGTTTGGGTTAACTATTACTAAGACCAATGGGTACGGAACCCTAAAAAGGTACATTTTATCCAGTCCTTTTGCCAGTAATAAAGGTCGATCGACAAACGACTGGAGGCTGTACCTAATTAAGGTCGAGTTTCCGGTACATTGGTCACCGGAGACCGGAGCTGGCCGGAGCCGGTCCGGCACTTACCGGCAATTCCGGCTAATGAACTCCGGTATCGGTTTACAATCAACTAGAGTTGCTAAGCTTTATTTTTGTCTGTTGTTTGTCCTTATAATAGAACTGATGTCAACACAGTCTAATAAAATATAGTAACTAAATGGCTAAAATCTAAATAATGGCAATACGTAACTGTAGAGAAAGTATTATTATTGAACTAGATGACGCCCGCAACTCCGTTGCGTCAAAATTCGTTTATCACGCGGGAGCCGTACATTTTTCCGGGACAAAAGTAGCCTATGCCATTTCCCGGAACTCAAAGTATATCCGTAGCAAATTTCAGCAAAATAGGTTTAGCGGTCTGGGCGTGAAGAGGTAATAAACAGACAGACAGACGGACAGACAGATACACTTTCACATTTATAATATTAGTATGGATATGGATAATTAGTATAAAGTGCAATAGACCTGGATACTATTCTCACGCACATACACGTAGATAAGAGCGATTTTAGGAGAGCAAAAAACGTAGTGTACGCGAAATTTTCCTGAAATCCCGGCTTGTCACGTAAAAAGTCTGCCAAAGTGTTGTCGCTTTCGTTCTCTAAAGATTCTCAGGCATTGCCCACGAATAAGGCCTCAAATAATTTAGCGTCATCATTCACATTTTGTTCGTAGATGGATCCGGCCAAATATTATTACAGTCATGTTTCACATAATTGCGATAATATTTGCGTTCGCTGGCTACGTTTGTGTTCATTAATACTTCTCCCTGCCTCTTACCCACCCGTTTCCTCTACTTCCCCCCTCCTCCCCTCTCTTTTCCTCTTTTCCCTCTTTTAGCCAGTGGGCTATTGGTTGTCAATTCTTAGTGTATTGTTATGTGTAACGTGTTGTTAAAGTTTTGTATTGGGGTGTGTATTCAGGTGTGGCATTGGCCTTCACTAACGAAAGTATTGTTAAGCCTACGTTATTTAATAATATAATAATAATAATAATATCTATGGACGCTTCACACCACGTCAGTCTGGCCCCGTGGTAAGTACCTGAAGGACTTGTGTTACAGGTACCAGACAACGGAAATATATTTAATACTTTTATACTATACATATATTTAAGATTTTTATTATATGATACACATATTTAATACACGTCCATGACCCAGGAACTTCATAAACTTTTCTGTTCCGTCGGCGGGACTCGAACCCGCGACCTCCGGCTTGAGCTACCGACGCGCTCACCACTGCGCCAAGGAGGTCGTAAAATTTTATCCATCCATCATTTTATTTATCCATCCATACTAATATTAGAAATGCTAAAGATGTATGTGTGTCTATCTGCCTATTTGTCTGTTACCTCATCACGTCAAAGCCTCTGAAACGATTTTACTGAAATTGGTATGCACTATGGAGATACTTTGAGTTCCGGAAAAGGACATAGGATAATTTTTATTCCGGAAAACTAAGGTTTGCGCGTGATAAAATAATTTTGACGCAACGGAGTTGCGAGCATCATCTACTATATTAAAAAATAATTATGACGAGAAAAGGTGTGGTTGTTTGCATCGAGTAGGCCACGAAATTACTGGCTAAATTTAAATGGGCATAGCCGTAGAGTAGGATATAGGATACATTTTATCATGGATAATTGCAACTGAATACTGTTGTTTAAGATTTTCTAGTTGTTTGAATCCCAAAGAGAAAATGTGTATATTTTCTAATAATTAATATCTCCTTGTAAAGACAGGTTGCTTTCAAGTGTTAGTAAACAGAATGCAGCCAACAACAAGTTTGTTTACTGTTTACCAGCTCAGCAGCAAACAAACAGCTGTGCTGGTTGGTGTGTACGAGGCTTTATATATTATACCACATTGTATACAGTATAAGTCATATAGTAAAGTGACTTAGATGTCTCCTTGAAATTAAACTCGCTCAACTGAAAGGATAAGTCTAAAGTTAATGTAATACTGCCCCTTTCCCCTGGGTCCCGACACAATCTAAAATCGAATCATCTCGATCTCAGTAAGATTTGAGTTTTGATATAGTAGGAGTTTGACAGATGGTTAACGCGTGATCTCATCTATCGAGTTTGTTTTGGAGCAACTTAATAAAAAATCTACGTAGTTTGATCAGACATAAAATTATTGTAATAGAATCGGGAGTAATAAATATAAAATAAGTAAGAATTACTTGGTACTTCAAGGTACCTCAAATAATGAAAAACTTAAGCTTCATTTGAACGGCCTAGTGTGATTTGTGAAGGTAGTCTACTGTTCATTATTAATATTGTGCTTCATACTAGGTGCTATACTCGCTCGGGTGAATAAACATGATTAAAGTATTATGTTGAGACTTGAGAGGACGTATAGGCCAGACAGCTGGTATAAATTTAATATAAGTATACTAATTTTATACAATTCAGACCGTAACGCGACGCATAGACGCATTTCTAAAGTATGGATTTTATACTACTCGGCGAAACATGGCGGTAGCGTTCATTGACTCCCTGTCAAAAACTTACCACTTTCTATATAAACCGTGATTGACAATGAAGTGTCAGATGTTGTAGATGATGCACTTACCTCCATAAATACAGATGATGTCTATAGAGTATAGTTTTTATTATTCGTAGGATTACAGGTATTACAGATAAGATAACAGACTTCAATTGCGTGAGACATCATGCAAATCTGCCAATTCAATACAAATTTAAAATTATGCATCTACGCTACGTGTCGCGCTGCGGTCTGAATTAACCATTAATCTACATTAAGAGCCCGGGTTACCCTCGAAATTCTCATACATACGTAATACCAAAATCATTTTCTCATACGAAAATATTTAACATGTTTGAGTTATTTTTCAGGTTAAAATAGTAATTACCTAGGTTCCTGTACAAAAATTAGCTTTACAATATTTAAACACTAAAAAATTTTTTTTTGTGTATATTTTTTTTTACTAAATTTACTACTAAATATTTAATAATATATAATATAATAATATTAATAAATTACTTAATAAATATTAGTAAATTTACTATTTATTTATATATATTTTTAGTGATTTACTCTATTTTTAAGTGTTTAAATATTTAGTAGTAAATTTAGCAAAAAAATATACACAAAAAAATTTTTTTAGTGGGTTCACCGGTAATTCTGGTTAAATATTTCAAATTGAAATTGATAAAAACTTTCCTTCGAAAAGTAATGGCGATATAGCTGTTAGATTAGACATATTTCTTTCATTTTCAATGCGCATGTGCAGCTTTCGCGCATGTGCAGTAATATAAATTAAATCAACTTCTGTCAGATTTTGGCACATGACACTAACACTGACACTGGTTTTTGCGTACTAACTTTGCGCATGCGAAACGAACATTGCCAAGACGACCATTGTGTTTGTAATTTATTAGCGGTGGTCAAATTACATCTCAATTTTTTTCAATAATAATTAAATATCAAATAATTCCATAAAATCTATTATAAATAATCATTATAATTAATAATAAGTGTCTGGGTGTCCAATTTTATACATATTTAGTACTTTCATAATTTAATTGGATGTACTACGGAATTTGACCTTATATACATCCTTAAATGATGAATAAATGAGTCAAAATAGTTCCATGAAATCCACCCTTAGGTTTGTGGAACTTGCGAAATTTCAACATGGTTATCAAACTCGGGGTCGGCTAAATACGATTTTCGTTGCCCTAGAGTCGAGTCTGTGCTGGAGTCATAATAAAGTGGCCAAATATAGGAGAGGTACATTTCTATCTGTATTATATTTACAACCAGATGACCCCTGCAACTGAATTTTGCCAAAATTAGTTTATCGCGTTTTGTTAAGTCGTATTAACATCATAATGTTTTTCGGCAAACTCAAGCTTTCTCAAGGTTGTACATTACCATTGGTAACGACCACGATATTTCACACCAAGGATCGTTGACTTTTATGGTGGAGGCCTCAACTAGCTTCTTATATTCAAGAGTCGTTAACATAGTATTAAGATGTGAAGGTTCGTGATTTTTCCTTGGGGTTTTTTGTAAGAAAATGTTGTTCAATGTTAAGCGACGTTGGATTTGAAATAAATGCAATTTTTTCTAAAAGGTTCTCTGTTGCATATTTCTGCAAGTTTTAAACTACTGATGCTATTTCAATGAAATTCACCATCATAGTGAGCATCACGAAAGGTTGTTACCAATGCAACGTAGTGTTTCAGGAATGTTAAAAATCTTCGTAGATATTTTGTCTCCTGCACTACGGGGCTAACCAAATATTTTGGTTGACTATATCATAGTCACTGCAAGTTAGGGCACACGATAGACAGAAATCTCTGTCACCCAACATTAGCGTTATAGTGAGGTGACTTTCGGATCTTTGCCGCAAGCGACCGCAATAATTTGGTAAAGATCCGAAAGGCAATAGATTTCATTTTCTACCGACATTGGTCTAGCGACCCACGCCGTAGTTGTGGCGTACAGCCAAATGAAACCTATAGCCTACCTCTATACGCTATCGTATTTAATAAAGAGGAATCTTATTTGAATGTTTGTTGGTCGCGGTCGCTTGCCCCGTTGATTGGTACCATTAGATAGGTAGGTTGACCGTGCTCTTAGAACTAGTGCCTCTCCTTACATGGGCAGTATCAGCCCTGACGTGTGATCTATTTACACCGTACATTAAATCTTTTCCATCAGCCCGCGCCGGCGATAAACCCGATGTTTACGTAGCGCCACATGGCGGCCCTAGTGTTGTGTCGCATTATCGATCAAATACGGTCACAGCAGCAGCATATCGATAAACTGCAAGATGGTTAAGAAAAAGAGTAACAACACTTAAGCCCGCTCTAAATACTGGGCCAACGCATTGAGCCAGCTCATTGGGCCAACGTGTAGAGACCTACTTGGCCTAAGTTGGGAGCGACAGTGAGTACTCTACATGTTGGTCCAACACGCTAGGCGCTGGCTCAAAGCGGTAATACGCTAGCGTTGGCAATTGCAAACTCGCCGCGAATACTTCGCGAACGCGCAACGGAATAGCAGCGTTTTGTGCTTTGTAAGCTCGCTACTAACGCTCTTTGAAAAAGTTTCATATCCGCCGAGAGAACACGACGTCTTCGGTGCGCAACCGCGGCGTGTTCGCGACGTATTCGCAGTGCGCCCGCTTCGCCCTGTACCTGCTTGTCAACTCCTAGTTTTTTTTTTTTGTAACGGGAAAAAATTTCCATAGGTAACATATTCCCACCACTGCAACTTCTGTGTTGCAGGATCAACAATGGTTACCACGAAAACCCTTCGATATGATCTCAGGGATGCCTGAGAGACAAGCTAAGTCTGTCTAGGGGCCCGCGATGAAATAAATCAGGAGAAAGGTCAACTCCTAGTTTGATAACGGCTTAAATCTCTACGCCAGTGAACTGCGCTGTCTTTTGTTTTGATATACGGCGTTGTGACACATACTGCTACACCCATTTGTGAAAATAATTTATTCAGAAAAAGTATCACAATGGGTTATTAGTAGACCATAAATAATTTCGGCGCCTAAAACTTGCGTAACAGATAGCTGATTGCATTTAAATAACAAATAATTGAAGATGAAAGTAGATGAAGTGTATAACTAACGATTTGAATGTTTTTAACCGACTTCCAAAAAACGAGGAGGTTATATGTTCGGCTGTGGATATTTTTTTTTTTTTTTTTTGTATGTTCAACGATTACTCCGCCGTTTGTGAACCGATTTTCGAAATTTTTGTTTTGTTGTATTAGGTTTCACTCCAATTTGGTACCATGTTCACAAAAGTGGTGACCTGATGATGGGATCCAGGAGTAATCGAGGGAACTCCTCGAAATTTATATGGAAACATATGGTGATTTTGGTTTTATGTGAAGTGTACTAAGAACATGCTACCAAAAAGTCAAATATTGGGTCAAGGTATACCATGGTTTCGAAGATGCTGAGAGAACTCCTGACTCTTTATAGATACACGTTTGGGAGTTTCGGCGTTGTTTTAAGAACAGAAAGCATATGCTACCATGCAATTCAAATTCATCATCATCATCATCGTCATCATCATCATTACCACGTCGTGTTAAGGTCACCAATGTCTCATGGCACAAAATAGATAATAGTACAAGACATAGGTATGGATACAATAATAATAATTATGTACATAACAACACCAATTATTATAGGCTGTTTAATATACACGGCGGTCGGCGCCGCAGAGGCAACGGCGTCGCCGCGCGGCGCGCGGCGACGCGTACGTAAACATCGTATTCAAGTTCTAACTGGAATGTCAGGGCATGCGGCATGCCGCCAGAGTAGACAGAATGATAGAGTATGCCAACTTAGAACTGATGTAATTTTTTTAAGTTTGACGTATTATGACAAAAGTCGTCGCTAGGGTCGTAACTTACAAATTTAGTTGTTTATATTTTGGCACATGCAAAGAATGTCAGAATTCAATTTCAAAATCTTATTTTTAAAATTAAATTATACCAGCCAGCGCGCCAGCCTTTAACTTATCCTGGCGAAACACGAAAGAAACGACAGATATTAATACTCGTCAGTCTCATAGCAGTCGAAGTACTGGTAGTTATGTCTATTGTGATGCCACGCTGCGAGCATTTTGCAGCACGTGTTCACTTAGATCTTTTTAAATGTATTGTTTAAATTTATCTATCTACCTGATATTTGGGCCTTGGGGTATGCCGTATGACTCATATCAGTCTTAACAAATTGTAATAAGATACGTAGAATATACGCAGTACCACCGACGACCACTTATAAATTCGCGGACTATGACGGAGGTCAACTTAAGGTGAACGCAGATTTGGCCGCACCGCACGCACCGCAGTCGCCGCATTCGGAATTCTTTATATGAAGTTATAGGCAAGCTCGCATACCTACCTACCCGCGCCGCAGTCTTCGCAACTTCATAATAATATGAAGAATTGCGAATGCGGCGACTGCGGTGCGTGCGGTGCGGCCAAATCTGCGTTCACCTTTAATAACAATTATACGAGATCAATTACCACTCAATATTATGATTTATGTTGTCAATTCAATGCTCACTGCTTACACCAAGCTCACTGTTGAGTTGTCAGACGTCAGTTGCTTACAAACTTTCAACAACACAACGAAAATCTGTTACGAGTTACAACTACCTATATAAAACTTCTACGTACAAGCGATAGCACGACACAGGAGCGCCTCAGTGACATCTAGTGAAGACAATATGAAACTATTTTTTATACAATTTGAATTGGCACTAACAGTTTACCTACTAGGTAACTAAAAAGAGTGAAATTATTATTTTTAACAAAAAATTAAAACCGACTTCCAAGGTAAAAACAATATTAATAGCATCCTTATAATATGAACTAAAAAGTATTAAATAATTTTTCCTATCTAATATGTAGTGCCTTTTCCCGAATCCGGCTAAACCTCAACTATTTCTGTACTCAATCTTCATAATTTTGAAGTCGGTGCCAGTTCCAAAAGTTTCAAATTTTCTGTCAAAGAAATAAAGATTCAGCTATATCTGGTACCGACTTCAAAATGATGAAGATTGAGTACAGAAATAGTTGAAGTTTAGCCGGATTCGGGAAAAGGCACTACATATTAGATAGGAAAAATTATTTAATACTTTTTAGTTCATATTATAAGGATGCTATTAATATTGTTTTTACCTTGGAAGTCGGTTTTAATTTTTTGTTAAAAATAATAATTTTGCATAAGTGCAGGCTTTAGGACCGGAAAAATGATTATGAAAATGTGGATTTTGTATTTGATGTTTTTGTGTGACATAATGCTCGATATAATTATTAATTAGCCAGATGATTAAGTAGATAAATTATAAAATATGTTCAAAATAAAGAAAACTTGAGAGGTGTCAAGGGACACCCGAACGGAACGAAGTAATTATACATAATATACACTCAAAAAATTATTTAAAAAACGCCATCTATTGACGCCTAGGAATACTAACAACGTGTCGCTGTTTATTCTCAAAAAACTCCATCTAGTTGACACGCAGGAATACTATCAACGCCCTCTGCCCCTACCATGCAGGTACTAATAAAAAAAGTGTCGAGGTCAAATATCGTTCTGTCTAGCCTAGCCTTCTTTACGCCGAACGCGCGATAAGGAACCTCGTTCCAAAAACATAGTACTTAATTGTTCTATTGTAAAATGTTAGTTACCCACTTCAATTGTGTTGTATCGGATATCGTTTTGTCGCGGCCATTATTAAGGCGGTCACGCGATAGCCACTATCGATGTTATCGATATCGCAATGTGGGACGATAATTAATTTTTACACCTTGCTCATAAATTGAGTCTTATGTCGACGGCACTGAGGTCTTCTTAGAGGTAAAATAATTTAGAATGCTGTTTAACGTGCTGAACGCCTTTATTGAATTTAATGGCGTCTCTGGTCACTGGTCAGTAAGACCATAAAATGAAACTTAAACCGATAGATTATACTAGAATACAGGGTTTTTATCGCTTTCAAATTGTAGCGAGTACTTCTATATTGATTTTCTTGGAAATAAAACTAATTGGGTATTACAACAGTAAAGAAACAGTCGTTTCTTTCGCTGGCATTTTGTAGCTTGTCACAAAAAAGACAATTTTTTCGTCTTCTTTTTTCGTCCTTCTTAGGCCGCCCGTGAACTTGTAAGTGAATATACCTAAATAAGAATTCCCAATTCTTGATCACGGCATTACGCGTATACAGCTTGTATTAGTTCCGATAAAATTTAGCACAAATATAGAGTAGAGCACGCAGATTGCAGAAGGATATAGCCTTTTTTATCGGTAGAAAATGCACGATTACCCGGGATTTTATTTAGCGAAAGCCACGAGTTAAAAAAAAGTATCGATAGTAAAACTTCCCATCACTAGAGCCCTGAACTTCTCGGAATTCGGCGTGATCCCCCCCCCCCCTGCCTTCCCCCTTTCCCCCTGCTCGTGTAATAACAAAGTTCCCGTGATAAAAGTCTGTTCTGTTAAAACTCCGTTAATGGCGCTTGTACACAACTCGTCTTGTTTCTTTTAATTAGTTAAACCATTATGTTATGACGTGTATTGTAAGATTTTTATATTCATAAAATAGATGGTAATTTGGGTTACGAGCTTGTATTGAAACAATACGCGCGTGCTATCAGTGTAGCGGCAGGTAGCGGCGTGGGGTGGGTGTAGATTTTTATGTCACTTGCACAATGAACTTTAAGAGCTCTCCTGACTCAAAAAATCAAACATCGTCCTTATCTCTTCACACTCACGCCCGTCTTTCATATGCCAGGTGAAAAAGGACGACGCGGAATCATCGCCAAGTTAGTTTTACTTGAATAAAAGACGAACTATAATGATTATGAAAAAAATGTTTTGAGCAAATTTAGGTTTTATCAATGCCTTTTTAGATATTAAAAAATACTAAAGAAAAGACAGCAAACTTCGATGATCCAAGCGAAAATGTGTCTAAAACGAGGTTTTTTGTAAAAAATAAACTATCGAGCATTTTTTCAGTTATCGTGTTTTCGTCTTGAGCATTAATCTTCATGAACTGAAGTTACTTGTGTCAAAAAATCAGTTTTCTAGACCTTACAGATTTTGAGATCTAGGTTTAAGTATGTAGTCAAGTTAGGGTCGGGTGCGCTCTTAAATACAGAGGTTTAACAAAACTACTGAGTGATAATAATACTTTTAGGGTGTTTTATACATATATATCCTAAAGTTTTATCATCTTTGTTTTGTCGAAAGATTTCGTACATGGCGGATACAAAGTTACACAAATAAAAAAAAATCTGAGCAGGTATAGTGTGGTAAAATATTAACATAACACAATATAGAGGGCCATGTTACTGCAGCCTCTGGGGGAATAGATATGTTTGCGCCCCGCGACTCGCGAGGCTTCTATTCCAGTCCCTATGTTCTCATCCATTTTGTTGTAAAAAATATACAAGTCACCTACGCATCGGTTTTGATAAACAGCATGGCCAGGCATTGCAGGCAGCCTACGAAATTAATAAACAACGCAATTCTTTTAAATATTCCGTATTACATTATGTTCTATGACGAAAAAGCGCCTCAAACAGTCCCAGTAACTGAGCCAACGCCCGAGTCGCATAACCTGAACTTGCCTCCCCTCTTCACATCTAAAATATTTAATTAACATAACCACCAATAAAACAATCACGGAATAAACACGTAATTCTCTCAAACATGGAAAAGCGCTCGAAAATTTTTCCGTATAAAGTTTTCATATTGAATTATTGACAAAAACTCTGATAAAAGAATCAAATAATACATCTGATAAAACAATGAAATAACACGCCCAAATATTCCTTGTCGTGTGTAATATATTTCTAATACGACGAAAAAGTCTACCCTCAACGGTTGTTCAGCTAACTTCAGCCGCGTGGGCCCACCTGTTGCTGCCTCCCCCTCTCCTCCTTCCTCCGCCCTGAGTGCCTCCCTCGAGGAACGATATTACCCTAATAACTTCTGAGAGTACAATTAAATTACACGAAATATTGTGTATCGAGACGTGATTCGCAGAGTTCAAGCGGGAAGAAACTTTGTTTAGGTGTGCCTGATCTTATATTAGAATAGCATTTCAGAGGTTTTATTCAATTTCAGCTTTTGGTGTTATGAGGAACGTATTTTATTTCAGTTGGAGGTGTTATTTGGAAGGTATCTAAAACCATAATATAGAAACTTTTCTAGCATATGGGTGCTAATTTCATAAAACTAATGTGTATAATAATAATGTCTGAAACATATTCGTGAGTGACCGACAGAACTTTCGGTTTCGGTTTCGGTTTCGGCCAAAATATAGCCGAAACTTTCGGCCCTGCCGAAACTCTAGTGTTCGTGTGTCGTTCGGTAAACTCGTGCTTGCTCGCCGGCGAGACTCCAGCTCATCTCGCAACCGTCCATATTTTAATCGTGTTTTGAGGTTATGTTTTGCAAATTACTGCCGAATAAGTATTTGTTTTGTTTTTCTTAGTACTTCGTTTTATTTTCATCAAATTGTCTAAACTTATTCTTATCGAACATGACAGGTTTGAATTTTATTTCTAAGCGACAAACGCACGTTGGTGAATTACGTGATATGTTCTTATTTTATGTTTCCCAAACAAAGGATTAAGTAAATAAAATAAATTCATTAAATTGTGTGTGAACTTTGTTTACTACTTAAATAATTTTGTTTGACTATGAGATAATAAGAGGATAAAAAAGCTTGCGAGATTTGTCTAGTAAATCATCTCGCCTCATTCTTTTCCTTTTACTACGCGTTTTATTTATATTAAAAATAATTAACCTTTAACTATGGACGCGCAGTCTAACAGACCGTTCCTACTCTGCTAGAATCGTATCTACCCCACTTCCTCCTAAGCTTCACACTCGCGGCCCTCATTACACAAGTCGACAATTTTTTTTCTTATGCCTGACATTACTTAATGACTATTATCCGATTATTTGCATTGAAAATTAACCAGAAACATAAATTAAAAAAAAAAGTATACTTTTATAGTCTAGCTCTAGGCGAAGATTAATAAAAATTTAAGATTTTGAAAATTCTCAGAGACGCTCGTCGTGACCAATATAAAGGGGTTTGGGGATATTAGAGTTGGAACGGGAAGTTTGCCGCTGGCACTTTTTGTGCGTGTTTAGTTTTTAGAGAAATTTTGAGTTTTTTGTATACTTTAAAGCGTAAAAATATCTTCCAAAATTTGTAAAATGGACGTAAAAAGTTTTTGCTGTATTTGCGGAAAATTTATTAAAGTAATTGCGAAAAAATTACTTGCACCGACAACTAAAAGGATTTATCAAGCCTTTGAAACAAATTTTAAACTTCCAATTAAAAACAAAAAAAATATATATGGGTGCCTCATATCTCACGTACTTATGAAAGAGGCATGCTACAAGCTAATTTTAAACCTAATTTACATATTTTTTCCTTCAAATTATGTTTTTAGTTCTATTAAATTGCAAGTTTAATAAGTAATTTCGTTTTGAACTTCGAACGCGGTCTGTGAGACTGCATGTCCGTGTTTCGCATACAAATAATATGACTGCAATTGGTTGTTTTTCAATAGTAAATGTCTTGAAATAAATTCTGCTCATGTTGCCCTTCATGGTTACCCTGCGTTCTAATACACTAAAACTTGGAATCGTATAAAAAACGGAATATGATACTGAAAAGTTTCTAGGAAACATATTCGAGTCTAAGATTAATAATATTTATTTAAGAGATGTCATAAAAAGTAGAAAATCAAATTTGGCACTTTTTTTATGTGTTACAGATGACAAATGTTACAGAACAGTAAATTTCAGTAAATAAGCATCATTTTGAATTTTTTCCAAGTTTCGGTTTCGGTTTCAGTTTCGGCCGAAACTGAGAGCAAGGCCGAAAGTTCGGTTTCGGTTTCGGCTGAAAAATGAGTTTCGGTCGGACACTAATATTCGTCCATACTTCGCTCACCTGTTTTCAAAGTCAAAGGTTTCAAACTCTTTTGTTACACTTTACAAAACTAAAATTCCCAACGGAATAAAGTTTGCAGACAACGATATACTAATCATAAATGCACAAACCGAGAGACGAGCCAACAGGAGGTAAACGTTATAATACATAATATATTATATCCCATATTATTATACAATGGACCTTCAAGCCCAAGTGTCCGGGATCCCTATTCGTTATTCACAAAAACATCATCTCAATAAAATATGCTCTCTAGCCCTGTATAAGTAGGGATAAGAGTATATTATTATATTGTAAGTAAAATATGGGAATGTTTTGTTTATGGTATTGTTATTTTTAAAACACGGCTACGAAGCCATGATGGACTATCTCAGGACAATTGCACAGCCGTCCAATAAAAGTATTCCAAGTTTATTTTGTACTGTACTTATAGAAATGAAGAGAAGATTAGTTTTGTTGTATTAATAATTGTAGTCTTAGGGTGCGTCCACATTTGTATCATTTGCGCGATCAGATCTCCGATCAGATCTCCGTCGCGTATCATCGAAGCGTGTCAAAATGATACGCGTATCATGATACGCCCCGATGGCTATTAACCGTGTATCTGATACGTGTCGTATCAAACACCCGCATGATCGCCAGAATGATCTAGAAGGCATCCACACTATGATACGCATACTTGATACGGCGCGATGATCGCGACGGAGATCTGATCGGAGATTTGATCGCGCAAATGATACAAATGTGGACGCACCGTAAATTGTAGTCATAATTTAATTTTCTCATTGGTATTTACTTATAAGTTGTCAGCCGCAACCAATATTTGTTGTAATCAAAGAAATTCCACCATAAGACAGGCTGCGTCTAGTTTGGAGGATTGAAATGCTCACCTTAACCACAGAATATATATTATGTATTAGTTGTATCTACCAACCTGTACTCAATTAATGCTAATAAAGATATTTGATTTGATTTGATTTAATTATGCCACTCCAATGCTGAGCATTAACGGAACGGCCAATTATATGGCTTTAGTTACTAGACATGCCGTCTGCACACTCTTAAACTGAAGTACGCTTATATTCTACAGAATTTCAAACTCTGAATCGGATAATTATCACTATTTATACAGCTGAACCGTGAGATCGTCATCCCACCCTTCAACTCCTTATCTGCATTAAAAAGTAGCCTATGTCCTTCCAGTTGATTTAACTGGAAGGACATAGGCTACTTTTACGGCATAGGTTACATTAGAGTGATTACTCTATTTAATAAAGAAAACCGCATCGAAATGTTGTCTAGTTTTACAGATTTAGGCAGACATGGGGACACACAAAAAAGCGACTTTGTTATTATTCTTTGTTGCGATAAAAATGTGTACAATAAACATATTCTTATTCTGAGGAAACGTATGACACTTTCATCATTTTCACAACAAAAATGTACAGCCTGAACCACTTATGTGTATGTGGTACATCATTAGGGACGCTCAGACATACAGCAGCGAACACTCAAAGACGGAAGTCGCGAAAAGAACATTTTCACAACGAAAATCAAACGCGAAATAAAATATGAAATATTATGCTGTAATGCGGCTTCAGAATTATAGCGAGCGAACGCCTGATGGTGTTTTCAACGATGCGACGGTAGATAATGAATATTTCCATAATTATTTTAACCTGCAGGTTAAATTTAGTGTAATATACAATCAAAATAACGTCATAGTCCATAACTACTTAATTATTATTAATATTTCATTATAAATTTTATTATTACCTAATAATAAAATCAATAATGTAATACTAATAATAAACTTAGTTAAATACTATATAATATTTCGATAGTATAACATATTGTAGTCTAAAAGGAAAATGGGGGTTTACAACAACTTAGCGCACTATAACGCTGGCGCTATTTAACGCATTTTTGACCTAGGTTTGTCTTTTCCAGTTAAGGCGCTATATCGAAAGTAATAAATAGAGTTGACGACCTCTGTGGCTCAATTGGTTGAGTGGGTGGCTCAAGCCGGGGGTCGCGGGTTCGAATCCCGCTGACGGAACAAAAAGTCTCTGATGATGAAAAGAGGTCTGGATGTGTATTAAATATGTGTATAATATAATAAAAATCTTAAATATATGTATAGTATAAAAGTATTAATTATATTTCCGTTGTCTGGTACCTGTAACACAAGTCTTTCAGGTACTTAGCACGGGGCCAGACTGACGTGGTGTGAAGCGTCGATAGATATTATATTATTATTATATTATATTATTATTAATTTTACCGCAAGGGCAATTATATACTTAATTTGTATGACTATAAAGTCGTGAATACGCTGCGGCCAGAAGCTATCGGCTCGCTCGGAAAACATGCGAAAAAACGTAATTATAATCATTTAAAAAATAACTAGGAGCATTTAAGCAAAATGCTTCTATACGATTTTGAGTTGCAGAGGTGTCTATCAATTAGACTAATTTCCTACAATACATCTATTTTCGTTTAAAAATAATCTTCAAATTTCGTATTTTTAAGAGGTCATTTCGAAAATTAAATGTATCGAGGCAAAATACATTAATCGTGTTTCTAGTTCTTCTCAAACCTAGATTAGGCTATGAAGATAATATGTATATCTCATTACCAGATTTGTAACATTTCTGAGGGTCCTATAGTATTACGTCAAAAAGGACAGTTTTTTCAATATAGCGCCTTAAATCACTATTCTGTTTTGTTTTTGCAAAATTTTGGTCAAAATAATATGTTATCTCTCTCGTGTTCGTATACAATGAAAGAGAAGCCCTGATAATTAACAAACGATTAGCAACTCAAATCTCCAAGTGGGCTTCAAAGTGAGAAATTTCTCGCTGCTCCAACGGAGATATTTCAATATTATAGTTTACGATCGCGCCGCCCGCCCGCGCCACCCGCCCCCGCTCTCGCCGGAACGTTACGCCGTAACGTTCGGATTACGGCGGGTTGCTGGCGATAAACCGTTATTAGTTTCCATAGCACATAATAATAGTAATTAAATCATATTCTATTACCGTCGTATAAAAATAGTTCTAAATCCGATATATAATTCTAAGTTTGTTTTTCTTAGGGCCTGTTTCACCGCTTCCTGATAAGGTGCCGGATAGGCTTATTTGACAGATTCTTCATACTCCATTAAGTGGTGGATAGCCTTATCAGGAAGCGGTGAAACAGGCCCTTAAGCTTGTAAACCGATGTTGCTGGTTATGGGAATATTTGGAAATTGGGAAAATTTGCACATGAACCGCGTTATGTCGCGGTTCATGTGCAAATTTTCCCGCAAATGGGTTTGCGATTAGCTTTTAGTTTTGTGTAATAATTTAGGTTACGACTAAGTCATGGGTAAGTTCCACAATTTAACCCAGTACTCTGGTCAGTGGTCAGTGCTCATGACATCTGGTAATAGTCATCGACGCCATACTGTTGACTCATTCCGAAATATACAGTACATTGACGTAAAATATGACGTTGTTGGAATACCATTAAAATACGTCACTTGTCTCACCAGTGGCTTACAAAGTTACAACATGGCGTCGGGTTCATGACGTCTAGACACTACTGGCGAGTATACTGGTTTTGTTTCAGAACCTACGCAACGAGTGCTTGAGCTAATTGCTCATAAACTCATCTCGCTGAGCTCAGACTCACTGCGGGTGCTCAAATTACTTTTCCTTTTAATTGTACCTCCTGCCCAGAGCCTAATTGTACAATCAAATGAAAAATTCATTATAAACTTTTTATATTTATCTGCCTCATTTGATTTAATTAGCATAGACTTTGATAAAGTATTCCGTAGAAAGTGTTCTTTAAATTACTTTTCCTATTGGATGATTTTAAAAGAAATTTCGACCTTACTAAAAAAACTATTGAGATTAAAATTCCGTTTAAAGGTGTCCAATAAGAAAATTGATTAGGCATTAAATTCTTACTAGCTACGTATTTTAAAACCAACCATCTCACTTATATATTATATTATACTTATTCTAATGATTTCTTAACTTTAATGTAATGAAGGTTTTGACATAAACTCCTTTAATTTACTGTCGAACTATTCATTACATTAAAATTTATTAATCATTTATCCTACAAGTGTTCAAGCTCCATACGAGCACCGCGCGACAACCATAGAATACAATAGCATTTCCAAGAATCCGCGATCGAAGGATTAAACGTTACAGTTAAAAAATACCTAGATTACTATCCAGCGACTCGCTTCTGACGTTCACGCCAGTGCGGGAACCGTTCACAGCTGTTACAATAAGGGTGCGTCCACATTTGTATCATTTAAGCAATCAGATCGCCGATCAGATCTCCGTCGCGTATCATCGAAGCGTGTCAAAATGATACCTGTATCATGATACGCCCCGATCGCTATTAACCGCGTATCTGATACGTGTCGTATCAAATATACGCATGATCGGCAGAATGATCTAATAGGCGTCCACACTATGATACGCATACTTGATACGGCGCGATGATACGCGACGGAGATCTGATCGGAGATCTGATCGCGCAAATGATACAAATGTGGACGCATCGTTACACTGTTTCTCACACGAGTTTCACACGTCACTCCTAGGAGTGACGTGTGAAACTCGTATACTATACTAATACTAATATTGTACTAGATGCCTATCGGGTAACGCTGGTAGTTGCTAGTATATTCGTATTACATAACAAGGCTATTATTACCTTATTATTACATAATAAGGCAAAGTGTTATTACTCCATTCAAGAATTCCTAAACGATTCCTTTTGACTGTTTGGACATTATTATGAATATTGAATACTGTTTGTCTCTTTAATTACTCATGTGTGACTGTATATTGTTATAATAATTATATAAAACTAGAACTATATAAATTACATTTTTGCATATTATATTTTTATTATTATTATTTTGACAATGATAGATAAAATTATTTTATTGTGACATTAGACCCTGACTAAATTGTATGATTAGGTACTTATCTTTAAATTTACTGACGCATTGATTTTATCAAATATGTTTATTATTATTATTAGCATTGATTAGCTGCAGAAAAATATGAACTCTTAATTTAAATAATGTTGTGACTTAATAATACCTAAGTATATGAGGATAATAGTAATTGTGTAAAATTGGCTTCTTTAAATATAATGTATTAAATATTAATATTATAAATACCTACTTATAGAACTTCACACACCATGCAAAATCATGGTAGAATGTAAGAACTAAATATACTACCTTACCACCTACATGTATTGTAAAACTACATTCTGTGAATAAAGAATTTGAATTTGAATTTGAAGGCTAGATTTGCATAATATATAACAGTAGGACTTACTTAAAATAGCGGCCAAATAAATATATATTATTTTATTTACAAAAATTATAGGAACACTTAAATTAATTAATTTAGGTTTGACAGCAGCTGACATTTATACAATTAAATATAGGAACTTTCTGCAACATTTCTAGTAGGTATATTATATCTTTAAACGAGCAATTATATAAGGGCGATAAATCGATCTAGCTAGGAATCATTTTTAGAAAATGTCATTTTATTCGTGTCTTATCGAATGCCGAGCAAAGCTCGGTCAAATAACTAGTAATATTATTATAGGTCATACAATAGTGCTTACTTGTTGCAAGATGTAATCGCAGAATGTTCTGTGGATTCCCGTGTATGTATGTGCACGAGTCGGGTCTCGGGACCTCTGCGAGACCCCCAAAATTTTCGATTTCATAATTCATTTTTATACTTGAAAATAAGCCCCGAATTGTTTCATTTTCTAAAATTGGATATTACTACATTATATTTTCAAAAATTTGACATAGAAAGAACGAAACCAAAAAAAGAAAGAAACCGACTTCTACGGATTTTTAAAATGTTGTATATTTATCGAGTTATTGAGAAAAAAATAATTTGGCGATGAATCCGCGTCGTCCTTTTTCACCTGGCATATGAAAGACGGGCGTGAGTGTGAAGAGAGAAGGACGATGTTTGAGTTTTTGGGTAACCGTCACCCTCTTAAGAATTCATTACGCACCTAGGGCAGGAAAATAAGAAATGTCTCAGATCACATGACGTAAGTTGACGTTTTGCACCCGGAGGCTACAAATAACAAACTAAGGAAACGTAACTCCCATACTTCAACCGTTTTAAATTTGGCTCCTTTTCGAACACTAAAATATGACAATTCAGATTCTCGCCAAGGTCGTTTCCCAGGTAACGTATCATAATATTGCGCGCTGGACGACAGCCTGCGCGGTTATTGTCACTGTCACAGTTATGAAACAAAGCCGTGGACAATAATTTTCAAAAGCGGATGACATTATGCAGTATACACCAAACATATCTACTATCACGAAGAAAGGAGTACATAATAATTATGCTCTGATCCTTAAGTCATCCATAATAATAATAATATATAATTATTTTGAACAAACCTTGTACCTTACGGTGCAAATAGGCAATGCAGATTTTCGTAATCTCTTTGTCGGTCATTACTCATTACTCATACAAAATATACCATGACTATTTAAGTGTATGCTACATAAACGAGTAATCTGGCTCGGCATCCAATTCGGTTCGTTTCTTACTAAACGAAGTACGAACGGTATTATAAAAATAAGATACTCCATACTGATGTCAGTCAAACCCTCGTTTATGATTAAATTGTTACATCTTGCATAACACTGTCCATGGCGACTTTGTAAAAATTTTGTAATTATATTATTTTTTGATTATTGCATTTTTACAATAACATGTAAATTTAATAAGACAAACACAAAGAGACCAGCTTAATTTTACGCAAATACCCTGGCATCCAACTTAAATAAACTATCTTTTTGGGCATGTTTTTGGGTCGGAAAAAATACAAGAACTTTACCTAAGCATAATAATTTTAAAAAATTACTGTATTAAAAGTCGTATCTGTATGACTTCTACACCATTTCACAGGGCATTTAGGCATTTTAACAACGAAAATGTTGCAAAAAGTAAGTAAACAAATTGTAAAATGAGTTTGACAATAATTATCATGTCAAGTTGGTTGAATGTCACTCGTGTATATATACACGAAAAATGTGTACCGAACACATGCATAAAGTATACATGTATTCAGGTCACATTTTGTAGCCTTATGGTGCACTTTTTTTGACGGAGTTACTCTTCCTTAGTTTTGTTATTCGTAGCCCGGAGGTGAGAAAAATAATTTTAATAATAGTTGGGCTCCGCCTATGTCGCTGCAACTATAATGTGACATTTTCACATCAATTTCCATGCGAATGCTCATGCACATAATATATTACAATAGAGTGTTTCCGGTACAGATACAATATGTCGTCGTAAACAACTATTATCAACATTGTATCGGCTTTATGTGGCGCGTGATTTGGACGCGATGTAGCGTGTGCAACCGTCCCAAATCCAAATATTTCTCGTTCAGTAAACCTTGATGGACTTCAGATTGCTACTGGTAAAAAGTTATAACAAAAATTATAGACGAAGGTCAAGACTGAGTGCCTAGAAGTAACGTAATGGCCAAATAGTAAATGTACGCGTCCCAAGTGATTATATTTTTTGAAAATTAATGGGAATCGTTTATGTAACAGGTAACAAAGAACATGTTAGATGAAGCCTGTAGGCCTACCACGAAACTGTTTTGAGACTCAAACAATCGGACGAGAATGCCGCGTCCTGCTCTAACAACGTCATTTCACGTTTGTTAGAGTAGGACGCGGCATTCTCGTCCGATTGTTCGAGTCTCAAAACAGTTTCATGGTATAAGGCCTGCGCCAAAATTCGATACAGACGCGCGACACCATCGTGACACCAGCAATGAACAGATTTTTAGAGATCAACTACGATAACATGGCGCGCCCCTCCAAATGACTGTTTCAATGTGTGTAGTCACATCCTAATGAAAGAGTTTGTATGTGGTAAGTATTCAACCAGTCACAGTACACGTAATATTTCTGTTAGTGTCACTTATTACCAAGATTAGTTGTTCAAACGTTTTGACAACGCACTTCAAAACGTTTAGAATTTTGGAGGGGCGCGCCATGTTATCGTAGTTGATCTCTACATCGCTACATATCAATGTCCAGCTTCTGCATCGCGACAGCATCGCTACTGCATCGCGTTTCGCGACAGCTCACTATACAGACAGTACTGTGTGACAGACACTGTATCGATGCTTAAAGTAGCGCAAGTGTGTAAAGGTGGACCATTTGCGACTGCATCGGTGCTTCATCGTGACAGCATCGCGACTGCATCGCTGATAAAGTCGCAGTGTGTTTATCCTCACGAGCCGGACTGATTTGAAAACCTTTTCAAATCACAGTCAGTGAAATAAATAGATGGCTGATGCTTTATAGTTTATAGGTAGGCAGACACAATTATTATTGTAAATTATTGTATCTTTATTCTTGACTAAAGGTTTCAAAACTTAAGATGACAATATTACAGAATAATTGAGTCAAAATAATTTGGTTTCACAAAATATTCGCAGTTAAAGTTTTCGTTTCGGGAAATTTTCGTACTTTCAGTGTATTTATTAAACCTGGGTGGTGGGTAGGTCATATAATTTTTTATGACCTACCCAGGTTTCAAATTATATGACCTTTTTAATTACATTCATAAGTATATACTTACTTATGAATCCTTTTAAAATGTGATTTTTTGACGAATATGAATGATTTGTCTCCATGCTGGATAGGTGTCTGACGATATTTTAGAAAAACAATAACGGTGGGTCAAAAAGAGCCTGAATTGCTTCGAGAAAAGGATGGTATGGCCGAGCTGCTTTTCTGCTCGACTTGACGGGGGCACTACCATGCCCCCAGATCTACGTATCACTCGCGGAGCCCAGGGCTCCGCTGAGCGCACTTTGAGAGTAGCTGATCTACGGTATAAATTACTATACCATACTTGGCGATACGGCGGTAGCGGTCATTGACTCCTTGTCAAAAACTTGTCATTTTCTATACAAAGCCGCGATTGACAATATCTGACACTTCATTGTTAATCGCGGTTTATATAGAAAATAACAAGTTTTTGACAGGGAGTCAATGACCGCTATCGCCATGTACTTTCGCCGAGTACAGAATGGTGTAATTTTAAGGTACCACAACGAACAGAAAACGGAGCTCCACGAAAGCAGTGTACACCGCGCTTAAGGTGACGCCGCGTTAAAGTAAGAAACCGTGTTGGATATGTTTTAGATTGCTTGTTTTCTATGAGAGGCCGGGCCGGCCTCTCATAGAAAACAAGCAATGGAACAGCAAACAATGGAAAGGGCGTAAGCGATAAAATGGTTTTTGTCGCGTAATTTAAAAACCATAAATACATTTCATATAAGCTATGCACATATTAAAGTGTATGCTTCAACCAATTTATGTACAAATTTTGGAACCTTAAATCACTCTCCTCTGTTGGAAAAATAGGAATCCCTTTTTTTACAGAGGTCTTTTCGATTGATAATTCTGTGTTATAAAAGTTGTCCAATCGTGTTATGCTATGGGCAATTCAAAGACAAAGACATGATGAATACTGACAATGAACTTTAGTTTCTTAGCTTTAGTCATTGCTGAGAAAAATCGGCATCGCTATAGCCAAATTATCAAGGCGTCGCCTTAACCGCCATTGTTTACTTAATTTGATATTTCAGTAAACAGGCTTCTTCTCAACTTTAATTAATATTTTATCTGCCGGCAACTTCTGAGGACACTCCACCGAGTTTAGCGTATCTGTTTCTTTTTGCAGCCAGCGGGATGAAAAGCTAATTACACAGCAGTAAGGAATATTATTGTGTTGTACTTTAATTGTAACTTAACATTTTTGAGAGTTTAATAAAAAAACTAGAGATCACTCACTGGTCCACGGGCGGGTGGCGGGCGGCGGGCGTCTATTGCACAGGAACCGTACATTTTTCGGGGTAAAAAGTATCCTATGTCCTTTCCCGGGACTCAAAGTATCTCCATACCGAACTACAGCAAAATCGGTTCAGCGGTTTTTGCTGAAATTGTATGGAGATACTTTGAGTCCCGAAAAAGGACATAGAATATTTTCATCTCGGAAAAAATTACGGTATCCGCGCGATTAACGAATTTTCACGTAACAGAGTTGCTGGCGTCATAGTGTGTTATATGTAAATTGTGCCTTAGTGTGTATCTACGCCTATTGTATAAACTTTAATATTTAAGTAGGTACATCGTACATGTATAAGAAAACCTATAAAAGTTGCCTTTTATAGACATCATCACAGGCCCCAAATTACAATTCTTTATAAATAATGTTTGCCTTCAGCGCGTATAACAAAAGATATTTATTTTTACATTCAATTTAATATAATACTAGCAATAAAAATATATAATTTTATTTTCGTATCTCAGTACCTATTACCTCTTTGGGTTATTGCTAATTGCTTCCTTAAAAGTCAAGTCCTACGTATAAGGCGAACAAACACGTTAATATTCCAATATTCAATTCAATATCTTTATTTGCACAAAACGTGATAAAAAGATGTTACAAATCAGCGTAAAACAGTACATGGCATGCAAATAACACAATAAATAGGAACCTCTAAACTCTAAAGTAATCGCATTGCTTATTCGGAACTTAAGAAGGGATATTCGACAAAAACAATGACATGCAAATGAGCCTGTTGATCGTAGCAAAACGAGGCACAATAACTTTTCCATTGTTATCGTGGCCGAATGTGGCCACTTGGGGCTTGATGAATTGACAGAGTCCAAGTACACGGCGATATGTAGCGATGCAATCGTGCATTTTGCTAACACGCGATTGTAGCGATACAAACGCACGATTGTAGCCTTCAAAATGCGTTTATATTTTGTTTGCATCGAGTTTGAATCGCGTTTCTATCGCGTTTGAATCGCGTTTGCATCATGTTTGTATCGCGTTTGCATCACAAGTCACAACCGAATGAGCGCCCCATGTGCGAGCATTGTGCGAGGGCCCTTAGGGCCGGAACACAAAAACACGGCACGACGTCGTACGGCGTGGTACGACGTCGTACGGCGTGGTACGATGTCGTACGGCGTGGTACGGCGCCGTGCGGACGCGCGTCGTAAAAAACCCACGGCACGGCGCCGCACGGCGTCGTACGACGTCGTACCGTAGGAACTCATCTTGAATTTCTACGTGAGTTTCTACGGCACGACGTCGTACGACGCCGTACGGTGCCGTGCCGTGGGTTTTTTACGACGCGCGTCCGCACGACGCCGCACGGCGCCGTACGACGTCGTGCCGTGTTTTTGTGTCCCGGCTCTAACATGTTACAATAGATACGGTTCGCATTTAGCACGTCAATATAATATTTTAATAGGCGAAAAGCGGGCGACGTGACACACTCTATGGCGTCACGTCGCTCCACAGTGAGCGACGTGACTCCATTGTATTTAGTTAAATATCGCTATATATGAATGCAATACAGCAATTATACGTACACTTTGTGTGTTGCAATAGTTTCGTATATTATGTGTTATTAAAATACAAACCGACTAGGCAACGAACTTGTTATTTGTTAATTATTATAATATTGTGATTTAAGTGTATAAAGTTCGTTGCATAGTCGGTTACAATAAATAAGCAAAGTAAGGCTGCGTAAATTATACATGCATTCGATGGCATCTATGAGGACGCTGAGGAAACTGTTTAGTAGAATAATTCAAAGCAGTAGTTTTATGCCATATTATTTAATTAAGTGATAAAGAGAACAATCACGCATCGCGTGCACGTCGCAATGTGCATTACCCTATAAGTCACGTCGCCTGCTTCATGTCACGTCGCCTGCTTCTCAGACCGCGTCCCGCAACGCGACATCTTATCTAAGAAGTTAATGGCAGCAATAAAAAGCCGAAAATTATACATTTTATTAAGGCTCTCTCTTTATTAATATCTCCAACAGAGCTGACACAGTATGATAGTACGAAATAATAATTGGTCTATCAAAGTTATTAAAAAGATAACTGAGTAAGATTCGTGCCTTATACTTTATTGTTATATCTATACTACTTAATATAATAAACTTTGTTTTTCGAACGTGGAAATCTCTAGATCAGTTGTACCAATTTTTTATGTAATTTATCACAGACATAACGCCTCCGTGGTCCAGTGGTTTAGACTTTACAGCATGGCTCTCGACTCGGAGGTCATGGGTTCGATTCCCGCGTTGGAAACATATTGTTATTTCCAAGTTTGGTTAGGACAATGCAGGCTGATCACCTGATTGTCTGACAAGTAAGATGATCTATGCGTCGGATGGGCATGAAGTCGGTCCTGCGCCTGATCTCTCGCCAGTCGTGTCGGTCTTCCGTCTCACTGGGTTATGAGAGTAAAGGAATAGAGACAGCTCTTGTGTACTGCGCACACACTTGGGCACTATAAAATTACTCCTGCGTACCTGGCCTGGTTTCAATGAAATCGTCCACCCTCACCGAAACCGGTGTGGGGATACTCCCAATCACAGACACAGACTACGAGTACAAAGTCTATTCTTTCAGAAGAATGTAGGTTTTTTTGCGGAATACTCAATGAACGCGGACAACGCTACGTAAAAAGGAATAAAAGTATATTTTTATCCGAAAACGTTAAGTTTCCTAATGACGAAGTTTCCTTTTATCAACACCTTTTTTTTAACACCTGGTGCTATTTTTCGTGTTCATTTTAGGGAGATAAGAGCGGGGAGAGGGGGGGTACTTCTCAAATTCCCATCAATCATCGTCCCTTGTAGAGCTGATTTTTATTTATCTATGGGGCGAACTTGGTTTGACCGATATTGCGTTAGAAATTATCGCTGATTTTCAAAGCCTTGAAAATTTGAAACTCATGGCGTCCGCCATACTCGTTAGCTAAAAATGGAATTACAATAAATACATCGTAATTATCAATTAAAACAAACGAGTATACGAGCATGACCATTTTAATTTCATTAAATTATCATAATTAAGACACAAAATTATTATTTACCTATCTCTATACACAAAACAGGTATTTACTATATTTACTACCCACTAGTGAGGTATACTTACTAACAGAGTTGCAAATAATGCATTATTTTAGTTAAGGTCAATGCCTTAATGAGTAATGAATCGTCAATACGTGTCATTACTCATTACTTTTAGTAATAAGTAATGAGAAATTTCCATTACTCATTGCTTTTAGTAATGAGTAATGGAGTCAGTGTCCATTACTCATTACTTTTAGTAATGAATAATGAGAAATTTCCACTACCCATTACTTTTAGTAATGAGTAATGGTGTCAGTTCCCATTACTCATAACTTTTTTTTAATGGCATAAAGATAAATTCTCATATTTTTTTTTTTTGTAATGAGAAAAGTATCATCCTTACATTACTCATTTTTTGTCTCATTTTAATCAGGACGAAGAGATCTACAGCTTGGCCCCAACAGAATTCCTGAATTCCCGATTCACGGCCAGGGAAGGGGGGATGCCTCGCTTTTCTCCTTCCCTGGTTGTGAATCGGGAATTCGGAATCGAGAAAATCGGAATCGGAAATGAGTAATGTGAATATTCACATTACTCATTACTTTTTTATGTGTAATGGAAGGCCACACATTACACATTTATCATTTAATGAGTAATGGATACCAATTAAATTTCCATTGAAAAATGAAAAATGAACACTGCATTATTTTTTACATTAAGATTTTTGCAACGCTGCTTACTAGTAACTAAAGTTAGGTTTATGATCCCTTACAAATACTGCAATCCACGAAGACGCGCCCCACTTATATTCCTCCTCATCGTTTATAGTATATGTGTGCAAGCTTTCGCCAATGTTTGAGTGTTATCGGTAGACACTAATTACCTATGAGTGCACGCGCACACTACAACAATTAAGAGAAAGCGTCACGGTCAAAGGGAAAGATGCTCACCCAAAAAGTGGTGGGGCGCGTCTTCGTGGATTGCACTATCTGTAGAGCGAAATGTAGAAAGTGCTACGTCGGTGCTACGTAGGCTCTACGTGTCCTCTACGTGGGCTCTACATGTCCTCTACGCGGGCTCTACGGTTACGAAAGTGCGTGACGTCACAACTTCCGTAGCCGTTGTTTGTAACTTGTAAGTCATGCTAATATTATAAAAATGTGAAAGTGTGTTTGTCTGTCTGTAACCTCTTCATACCCAAATCGCTGAACCGATTTTGTTTGGTATGGAGATACTTTGAGTCCCGGGAAAGGACATAGGATACTTTTTATCCCAGAAAAATGTACGATTTTCGCGCCATAAACAAATTTTGGCGCAATAGAGTTGCGGGTGCTATCTAGTAAGGAATATTAGGCAAAAATCAGAGGGCGTTACTAGCACATACAGTAAATAACCTGACCAAAATCTGACATGTGGCACACGTAATGTCAAAATATTTTCAACAACGTAGTCAAAACTCAAACCCAAACATGGCCGGCTTTGTTTTTACGTACGTTTTTAGAGTGTTGACATGCCTTTTGTTGAATGGACATATCGTTAGTAGGTACCAGCTTCTAAGGAGATTCTTTGATAATGATTTCATCACTAGACCGGTTGCGGGCAGTAGTTTTAAGCCCAATCTCACCAACGACTGTTAAAGTTAATGCTCAATTCAGTATCACGTTACCTCTGACGATTTTCATATCAATGAAAGAGAAGTCAAGACATTTTAACAAGCTGTTAACACTAACAAACGTTGGTAAAATTGGGCCTTGAGATGACGTGATACTTCGTAATATGCTGCTAATTAAAAGACCATAAAATTTTTGTTATGTCATAACTCATAACTCATGAGTATGGCTCCCGTCAGGCGGCTCAATGTTCAATTCGTAATCTAACTACATTCACGTAGTTCATGAACTAAATTCTGCACAGGCCATCTATCGTACGGAGTAGTCAATAAACTACTATACAGTATGCATAATGCAACTAGTTCAGTTTAGTCACGTTATGCATGGAGTGTGGACGTTAATACCGTCCTATTGGATAATATATTATGGCGTAAATATTATGTTGTAATTCTCCAATTACTTCGACGTCGAAGCTAATATACTACTAAGTATAACATTCTACACTACTATTATAAAAAAAAAGATTTACATACGTATAAAAAACGACTGTGCTGATTTCAAATATTTCACCATTGGAAAGCTACATTCACCATGAGTAACATAGGCTATATATTTTATTTTCGTGAATTAATACATAATTTAAGTGGGCGGAGCCGCGCGGAACGTCTAGAGTGGTATACAGTATATCTATATAAAAAAACTTGAGAGTTGTCAAGGGACACCCGAATGGAACGAAGTTATTTCTTATGTTCAAAAAACATGTATTCATTATAATATTTTAAGTGTAATGATATCGGTATAATATGTCGGCCGTTCGCATACAAGGGGGAGGGAGGGGTTTTGCCGAGTGTGATAAGATGTGACAGGGGGGACAGGGGGTCTACGGCAGCGTGACGTTCACCGTTCATTAAAAATTTTTACTGAGTATTCATTCTCTCGACGCAGACGCCTTTGACTCTCTTCTCAATTTAATGCTTTTCATTAACGTGAATTTTCTAATATTGTGTTTAAATTTTGAATGATAATATTGTGTATTATCAATCAAAATGTATGATACATTTAGGGGGGAGGGGCCTTACTTTTTGTGACGAAATATTTACAGGGGGAGTCACAGAAAGTGTGACACAGCGTGACAACCAGGGGGAGGGGGTCAAAAAAAGTTAATTTTAGTGTGACGTATTTTATGAATGGCCCCTAAGGTGATGATAGGTAAATAATTACTAATGAATAATGAGTTACAAATATACTTAAAATTCGTTGTAGTGTCACACTAAGCACACTATACATAATTTTGTACTCATGTATCTTCTGTGTTTTTTTGGATTCCAATGTGTTCTAAATTATAAATTATAATAATAAATTATTATCATAATACTTAATTATTATTATTATATAATATATATATATATATATATATATATATATATATATATATATATATATATATATATATATATATATATATTATTATATATATATATATATTATTATATTACAACAAAAACTTACCACTCCAGGAAATGTCTGTTGGAGGCTGATGTGTTGACGAAGTCTGCAACAAAAGTAAATTAACTTTATTTATTACGTTGGAACTTGGAACAGTTTTAGATACGGAGAACAAACTAAATAATAATACATTAGAATGCACATTGCACGCCCACGAACGCAAACTTATAATAATATTCAAAAATGCTAATATTATGCACCAACAAATAACAAGTTTAATAATTCATATTTTAATAATTATTTAAAAGAATTTTTCTCTGCAAATAATTACTACAAATGCAAAAACGTAAGTTACATCTTCATGCTGGCTGTTGTAGACATCAACTACGATAATATGGCGCGCCCCTCCAAAATTCAAAACTTTTGAAGTGCGTTGTCAACATGTTTGAAGTGCGTTGTCTTGCGCGGTAGGCTAGTTATGATCAGTTGACCAACAAAGCTTGGTAATAAGTGACATTAACTGAAATATTACGTGTACTGTGATTGGTTGAATACTTACTACATACACACTCTTTCATAAGGATGTGACTACACACATTGAAACAGTCATTTGGAGGGGCGCGCCAAGTTATCATAGTCGATCTCTACCGATTTTAATGAACTAGATGACGCCCGCAACTCCGTTCCGCCAAAATTCGTTTATCGCGCGGGAACCGTACATTTTTTCCGGAATAAAAAGTATCCTATGTCGTTTCCCGGGACTCAAAGTATAATTTCAGCAAAATTGATTCAGCAGCTTGGGCATGAAGAGGTAACAGACAGACTAGACACTTTCGCATTTATTATATTAGTATGGATTTGTATAAAGAATAAGAATAAGAATATTTTTATTTTGTCACCACACAACACATGTAAAGCAAACAATAATACAGAAGTACATCAATTTCTACAATATCTACAAGTATACATACATTGTGTGATGTCAAAATTGGCCCAGGCTCAGCTATACGCAGCAAGCTAGCTCGCTGCACTGGTATTCTGCCAGGGCCAATGAGTGACATCACCACAAAATAGGCGTAAAATCTATAATATTATACTTACTCTAATAAAATTAAAATAAACAAAAAACAAAAATAAGAAAAACAAAACAATAACGAACATACAAAAAATGTATCATATCTACTAACAATAATATTAATTAATAACAAAAGAAAATCTAATGAACACACACCTTGGACCTCAGTCCTGCAGTTGGCTCTATTAAAACAAATAAAATTTGCAGTAGCCATCCTGCGTTGGCAATTTGTTAAGGCCACCATGATGAAAGAAAGAAGAAGAAGATTCAATATCTACTTAGTACCTATACTTTTAATTAATAATATGGTGTAACTATTTTTGTAAACAAACATTTTCTTACTAGTTTCTACATTATAGTGATTTATGATTTATAGTTGCACCGACTAAAAAACAAAGATTAGTGAGAGTCTAAAGACGTCCCGCCGTTGGATAACTAAACAATGCAGATCGTGGCGCATACGTTTCACGTATTGTATTTGCTTGTTTTTGAGAAGTAAGTGAATTTTGTAGTGGCGACTAAACGAAGCTTTTGTTTTCAGCGCCCGGAGAGGAGGTGGGAGGTTATTCCAACAGCGGGAGGCTGCATATCTAAACGATCCACGGAATGCTGATGTTCTATGCTGTGGTGTTATGATCTGATACTGGGAGGCTCTGGTACGCATACTAACATCGCTAGCCCAAGGTAGTTTTTCATACAAGTAAGAAGGCGTTCGTGTCAGTATAATATCAAAAAGCAGTGAGGCAAAATGCAACTTCCTACGCTCCTTCATGTTCAGGAGGTTTGCATTATTGATGAAGGACATACATAATACATAAGACAGTACATGAGCACGTGGAGGAACTGTAAAGCAGAAGCGGACACAAGCATTTTGAATTCTCAGCACAAGCTTCTCTGTTCTGGCAAGTAAGTTTACTCCTATAGCAGTGTCCGCATAGTTTAACTTCGAAAGTACAAGTGTCTCACAAAGTCTGATCCGTATGTCCTCACTGAGATATGGTCTGAATTTGTAAAGACTTTTTAGACGGAAGAAACATGCGCTGACAACATCCAAAATGTGTTGTTCGAACTTAAGTTGTGAATCCATTATGACCCCTAAATTACGAGCAACGTTTACGCGTTCAATTTGCTGTCCGTTTATTGAAACAAAAGGTTGTTTGTCCAAGATATCAGCAACCTGCTTCTTGGAGCCTAAAATCATGAATTACTAAAATCATAAAGATACCTACTTTCAGACCTGGAAAAGAATATAGAATGGCTCTCACGGAAATAAGTAGTTTCCGATAAGCGAATAAGCGAATTATTGCGCGAACAAGTTAAGTGACTATAATTAATACTATGTACATAAAATGAACATAAATAAAAAATACGTCGTAGGCTTCTCGACCTAATATGTGAGTGTTTTGTTTTGCTTCAAATGTCATACCGTGCTATGTTACATAATTTTTTGAGAATTTGTCTTATAAAGTTTGTTTGTAAAGATGGCCGTCATAATATTAATATTGGAACGAAGTTCCTTATGGCGCGTTCCGCGTTGCGAAAGGAGGCTAGACAGAACGATATTTGACCTCGACACTTTTTTTATTTTATCATTGAGATATAGAGAATACTTAATGACGCCCACAACTTCGTTGCGACAAAATTCGTTTATCATGCAATACCGTACATTTTTCCGGGATTTAAAGTATCCTATGTCCTTTCCTGGGACCTTAAAATATATCTCAATACTAAATTTCATCAAAATCTGTTAAGAGCCCGGGTTACCCTCGAAATTCTCATACGTACGTAATACCAAAATCATTTTGTCATACGAAAGTATTTAACATGTTTGAGTTATTATTCAGCTTAAAATAGTAATTACCTAGGTTCCTGAACAAAAATTAACTTCAAAATATTTAAACACTAAAAATAGAGTAAAACACTAAAAAATATATAAATAAATAGTAAATTTACTACAAAATATTTAAATACTAAAAAATATTTTTAGAGTTGAAATATTTTGTAGTAAATTTAATATTTATGTAGTATTTTTTAGTGTTACTTTAAATATTTAGTAGTAAATTTAGTAAAAAAAAATTATACACAAAAATTTTTTTTTTGTGTTTAAATATTTTGAAGTCAATTTTTGTTCAGGAACCTAGGTAATTACTATTTTAAGCTGAAAAATAACTCAAACATGTTAAATACTTTCGTATGACAAAATGATTTTGGTATTACGTATGTATGAGAATTTCGAGAGTAACCCGGGCTCTTAAGTGGTTGTGGCGCGAAGAGGTGACAGATAGACTCACGCATATTATTAGTATGGTTACATATTAATATTATTAGTATGGTTACATTTTATGCTACTGCAAGCACAATATATTCCGTTTTCACACCTCGTATAATATGAGGGAATAAATATTTCAGCGTCATTCGAGAATAAAATCATAAAATATACCCTTTATTAACCGACTTCCAAAAAACGAGGAGGTTATATGTTCGGCTGTGGATATTTTTTTTTTTTTTTTTTTTTTTTTTTTTTTTTTTTTTTTTTTTTTTTTGTATGTTCAACGATTACTCCGCCGTTTGTGAACCGATTTTCGAAATTTTTGTTTTGTTGTATTAGGTTTCACTCCAATTTGGTACCATGTTCACAAAAGTGGTGATCTGATGATGGGATCCATGAGTAATCGAGGGAACTCCTCGAAATTTATATGGAAACATATGGTGATTTTGATTTTATGAGAAGCATCCTGGGCATATGCTACCAAAACGCAAGATTCTTCACCAAGGTACACTATGGTTCCGAAGATACTAATTCATAATTCATAATTCATTTATTGCCAGAATGAAGTACAGGTTGGTCTTAATTATTATACAATTGAATCTTTCATTCTACCATATTAAAACGGTGTGCAATATAAAATTAAGTCCTAATTAATAATATCTATAAAATATGAAATTAACAAAAAGTGCATTTTTTAAATAATGAGGCAATAATAGTATATAATTAAAAGAAATCATAATAATACACCATAACAATAATTTATAGATACCTAATAATAAAATTTCACGAGACAAAATACACATCATTAATAATAAGTAACTAATGTCAAACATAATTAATCAAAATAAAGTACTTAGTCAAAAGTTTAAAATTAAAATTACGTCAAATTTCATTAATAAAAAATACATATTAATGTGTCAAAAATAAAATAAATTAAAATTAAGCCTAAAAATAATTATTCTATCATAATAAATTATATTTACAAGTTTAGTACCATTTTTTACTATGTAGCATGAATTCATTTAAGTCATAAAAACAATTTTCCATAAGCCAAGATGTCAATTCCTTTTTAAATTTACTATTCGAGGATAGTTCCTTAAATTGTTTGGGTATATAATTAAATATGTGTATAGCCTGTATGTATGCGTTATCTCTGTAAACATTCAAATTACACCGAGGACGATAAAGTTTGAATTTATATCTCTCATTTCTCCGACCTTCATCTGAACTGAGTTTAAAGTATTCTGGATGCAACCTAACGAACATACAAAGCTCTCGAATATACATACAGGCTAGCGGTAATAAGCGCAGCTTCTTAAATAGTGATCTGCAACTTTCCAAATACCAGGAGCCACAAATAGCTCGGACACATTTTTTTTGAACACGGAATGCTTTTTCGATATCCACTGAATTACCCCACAACAACAAGCCGTAAGAAAGGACCGAGGATACGTAGCCATGGTATGCGGTTAGGGCTGCCTCACAACCTGCTGTTTGTCGCAATCTACGCAAGGCATAAACAAATCGATCAAGTCTATTACACACATGTTCGATGTGGACCTTCCAGTTACAGTTCTTGTCGAGCATGAAACCCAAAAATTTTACAGAGTTGACTTCTAAAATGTTTGTATTATCATATTGTATATTCAAATTTGTTTTTTTTTACTTTTGTAATTTTGAAATTGGATTAGTTGAGTTCCGGAGAGAAGAGAACTCCGGATTCCTTTTAGATACAAGTTTGGGGGTTTAGGCGCTGTTTTAAGAACTGAAAGCATATGCTACTATACAAATTATATTCATCATCATCATCATCATTTTCACGTCAGGGTCACCAATGTCACCAAAATTGAACATAACAAAATATTCAACCTTATCTCCAGAGCGTAAGGCACACATTTGACATTACTTCTGAGAAGTAAGTTGCTTCGATAATACAAGTAACATGCTAGAGTGCACAGCTGTCACACTTACCAATCACGGCCACGGGCGGCCGTAGACTTCTCAAGCGATACTATGTATTACAATAATAAAGATAAAGTTTAAAATCATATGACAATGAAAGCCTCGCCGCTGCCGCGCTGCTAAAATTCCGGTTTGGCGCGGCTCTGGCACGTGTCCACTTCGATTTTTTTTAATGTATTGTTCAAAATTATCTGCAGCTGATATTATATTTTGTAAGTGTGACTGTTAACAAATTGTAATAAGATACGTAGAATAGTATACAGGTGTATTAGGGCCGATTCACACTGGAATGGCGCAGGCGAGGCGAACAGTTTCAGTGTCATATGATTTTAAACTTTATCTTCATTGTTGTAATAGATAGTATCGCTTGAGAAATCTACGGCCGCCCGTGGATGCTCGTGGACTCTTGCGGCCGCCGGCGGCGTCAATTTCTCAAGCGATACTATGTATTACAATAAAGTTTAAAATCATATGACACTGAAACTGCTCGCCTCGCCTCTGCCATTCGGTGTGAATCGGCCCTAATCTACGTATAGTACGCGATGATTTTACTAGGTAACTAAAAAGAGTGAAATTATTATTTTTAACAAAAAATTAAAACCGACTTCCAAGGTAAAAACAATAATAACATCCTTATAATATGAACTAAAAAGTATTAAATAATTTTTCCTATCTCATGGTGCCTTTTTCCGAATTCGGCTAAAACTCAACTATTTCTGTACTCAATCTTCATAATTTTGAAGTCGGTGCCAGTTACAAATGCTTCAAATATTCTGGCATCTGGATTCAGCTATATCTGGTACCGACTTCAAAATTATGAAGATTGAGTACAGAAATAGTTGAGTTTTAGCCGAATTCGGAAAAAGGCACCATGAGATAGGAAAAATTATTTAATACTTTTTAGTTCATATTATAAGGATGTTATTATTGTTTTTACCTTGGAAGTCGGTTTTAATTTTTTGTTAAAAATAATCGCAGAATCAGATGCTAGCGCGTACGAGCGACAAAATAAGCTGTCGCATTGAAATTAGCAATCTAAGCTTTTGCATGCAATATAATAGTCAGTTGTACAGCCCTTTTTATCAAAATTTGGCAAGTAGTTTTGGGCGAACAAACGAACAATTCTTCCCTAAAGAGAATTATCATGCAGAAACTACAGGATAAGTTTGGATAAAATTAGGCACAGCCATTGAATAGACCACGAGGAAGGAAGTATATTATGCTGGTTTTTCCTTTTCCTTGAGTTAAGAGTCCGTATACGAAATTTTGCCGATGAATATGAAATTGCAAAGGTTCGCTACAGAAATATTATTTGGTTTTTTCCCCATAGATTTAAAATATATATATTAATTATTAGATTTAAAATATATTTAAGCGCGGACTGCCGACTCGAGCCTTGCGGCGAGTAATATAATGTGAGATTTAGGTTGTTTCGAATCGTGTTTTTTGGCACAATTTGTTTTTTTTTTTTTTCTTTTTTCTCGAATTGGATAGAATTTTATCTACAGATTATTTCTGTCGTTTTCTTTTTATGAATTACAGCTCCAAGTTGCCAAAATTAACAGCAATTCTTTGCCCATTTTCTCTAATTTTTTTTTCGAGTCACATATTTTTTTACTCAGCTATTTCATATTAAAGTGGTAAAAAGTAATTCCAACGTTGTATAGACGACTTTCTCAACAGCACATTGTATTTTTTTCATACCGTTAAGACGTCAATACAATCCATAAACAGGTGATATTCTAAACCTTTTACAACAAAAATCACAAAACTGTCGCGGGTTTGAGTTGGATTATTTAAAAATACTTTTAAAAAAATCTAGCTCCAACATTAGATTATAATTGAAATGATCTTACATGTTGTGCATTAAAACTTATAGAAATACTGTATTTTAACTGTTAAATCACGTCTGTTAAATCAGCGAAATCGGCAAATTTCGTATACGGACTTGAAGAAAAGACTGAAAGTCTTGGTTTACATATTTATTTTCCACATTAATACTAGGGGCTCTTTCTTGTTACAAAACCATATTCCTATGTCACATCTCTTGTCATATGTCAATAATACATTAAACACTCCCCCACCATGAATGTATATGTTAAATATAGCATTCATCACTATTGTATTGCTTTTTCTTCATCGATACATGTTCCTAGTGTAAGGTGTCTTAAAAACATCAAGATGCTATAAGTCATAAACAGTATCGTTTTTTTTAGGTACAGTAATTAATATAACAACTATAACAATCTCTAAATATATTCAGCTAATAATATAAAAAAAAATCAAAATAACAAAATAAACTAACACAATATTGTTCTTCTCTAATTTGCTTAACTTTAGTTTGCTTTTTAAAATATGCTACCCAAATCTTAACTCTGTAAACAACTTTCTATCTCTAAATTTCCCCCACTCATGTAATAATTGCTCGCCAACTATTTTATTACCAATATTATTACATTTTAAACCTCTCTGAGCGCAGTCGCTCAATACTGAAATCCGACCAGATATGATACACCCTAGCTGCGTGTTTTGGGCAGTCAAAGTATTTGACGGATTACGCTTAATAACTTGTTTCAGTATATATCCGTAAACATCGGCGCCTAATAACAAATCTACTTTGCCCGATTTCTCCCAGCTTGGGTCAGCTAAATGTAGCTTTCTTAACTCCGGCCAATTACTGATCTTTACAGAGTTTGTGGGAAGGGTAGGTGATACATTATCTACAACATAGGCTTGGATATTGTAGCTAAATGAACAAGTAGTGGACTGTACTTTTAATTCGACCCTATGTTTTATTGCATGCGTGTCCCCTCCCACGCCTGATATCATACCTTCTGCGGCTGACTTACGAAGTCCTAAAAACTGAACAGCCCTTTCCGTAATAAAGGAGGCTTGTGGGCCTTGATCAAGAAGGGTTCTTACACAAGCAGACGCCTTCTTTGTCATTACGTTGACTACAGCTGTAGGTATCAAAACGTGTCCACGTGAACAAAATGAATTACGCACCAACCTCTTAGATGGGTTGTCGACTGAGATTTTTCTGCAATCTTTCTGAACCACTTGGGACTGCACTTCCTCAGGCAAAACTTGAAGACTTTCCCATCGCTTCTGTGGATGCAACAGCGTATGGTGTCGACGGTGACACCGCTGGCAACCCTTGACACCCTTACATCTAGCAACTCTGTGACCTGACCCAAAACAATATAGCATAACTTGTTATCACGTATAAAATCTAACCTAGTACTAAAATCTAACTTACAAAATTCCGGACACGTCTTAATCGTATGATTGTCTTTACAAAATGAGCACACTACAGTGGCAACATGGAAGACGTGAGTCTTCTCTTTATATACTTTTTCTCTTTCTGATTTCTCAGGTTTTCTCTCTCTCAACTCCAAATGCTCCAATGTCCTAAATCTTGCTTCCATAAATGTATAAAGGTCCTCTAAACTAGGAATATCCTGCAAATTATCGCTCACCTTCTGCTCCCACAGCTTTTTGGACTCGCGGTCAAACTTTTCAGTGACAAGGTAAACTATGAATAAGTCCCAGGTAGATACGTCGAAATCTAAATTTGCCGGTGCACTCAAACACTCGCTAGTGGTGTCGAGTAATCGCCTAATCCATTTGCTACTTTCAAATCTTATTTTTTCTTGGTCAATCAATCTTGTCAATATATTATTCGCCAGGTAACGTTTGTTGCTGTATCTACTTTTCATCATATCCCAACTCTTCTCGTAATTCGCCTCCGTTATGGGTACATGTCGCAACAGTTGCTCAGGTTCTCCTGTAACGTAGCTCTTAAGGTAATATAACTTTTGAACATTCTCTAACTCCGAATTTTTGTGTATGAGCAACTCAAATAACTCCGAAAATGTTTGCCATTCAGTATATTTCCCAGAGAACACAGGAATAATAATATTTGGTATCGGGACAGGTTTTGATGAGTCCTCTTTTAACCGTTTAATGTTGCTATCAGGGGATATAACGGCGATTGACATATTTTCAAGTAATTCGCCTAAACCTTCCTTATACTCATAATATTTCTCCTTTACTTCATCGTATATATTATTAACTAAGTAATAATTCTCCTCCGTCAACTCTGCCATTGCTACTAATTTGTAATGGTTGCTTTGAAATCTTGCCCATTCTACTTCTAAGTTTGAAAGCCTTGTATTGACATAGCAGCTACTTATTCTCGCATTGGGCGACTTCTTATAGTTAGTGTAATCCTTATCGATTTGGATTTGAATACTCTTTTGTATCCGAACAATGCCTTCCATATTCACTGCTGGTCTATTCAAATATTACGTTTAATAAAAATCCTCCGAAAATAAAATTATCATAAAAATATAAAATTATCATCGCAGACCAATAAAAAAAGAAAGACGGAGTATTTACAGGTAATGGGTGAAGTCGCTGTCGATCAATGTGTGCGTCACGCCTAGCATAAATACGCTAGGCGTGCGCTTGTTGCAAAAAAAGAATGTTGCCAACTCAGGGTTTCAGATTGTCAAACTCCCATCATGTTGCAGTCTTATTAAACTACTAAGTAATGACTACAAAATTTGCTATCAACTAGATTGTTAATCATCATTCATTAGTAATTGCTGAAAAAAGTAAATACTTAAATATCTATATCTAATAAATTATGTGTTTCAACTAAGAACAGACAGACAGACAGACAGACAGACAGACATATATACAGACAAAAATTGTAAAGAATGTTGTTTGGTGTATGCAGTATGTATCGTATACAGATTAATATGCAAATAGTAAAAAAATATTTCAATACTACAAACAGACACTCCAATTTTATTTATATTAATATATTTTAAATGAATAACGAATTTTAGGTTAAAAATAAACATTTATCAGGATAATACAGCACGTAATAACATTTTTCCCCTATTATGGGGAAAAATATCTTGCGACCAGCGTGCAGCACTGGTTGAGGTTCTGTGTTCCAAGACTCCCGAGACAATTTTTAAAACTAATAAATTAAATTCGTTATTTCGGTGGTAATACATAAATATTCAACTAATTACTTGTGAAACGTAATCCCACAAGGTTTCTTTTGAGCACAAGAATTGTTTTTGCAACATTTAACGATGCAGGACGGCATATTTTGATATTTCTTGACACAGATGAAAACGACATGCGCCGTCACTCGTTGAAACCGGAATGGCGGGCGGCCGGCTTCCTATGGCCGTATCGGCTTCCTATTGCCTGCCTCACCGCGTAGCGTGGATGGCTCTGTCTATCTTTTTTTATTGGTCTGAGATTAACATATAATATTTTTTTCTTGTTGACCCGTTGTCAAGGGCAACTATTCAAAATTTTCTCGATTTATTTCTCGCGATCATATTATTATGTAATAAACTCATTCTTGACCATGGACCATGAAGAAAAGACTGAAAGTCTTGGTTTACATATTTATTTTCCACATTAATACTAGGAGCTCTTTCTTGTTACAAAACCATATTCCTATGTCACATCTCTTGTCATATAATACATTAAACAGGAATCAACCGCTATAATTATTGTTTTTTTTTTTGTTTTTTAGGGAAGGAAGTCTACATAATATTTATTGCGCTGTAATATGAAACAATATAGGAATGCAAAGAATGGACAGAAGCGACAATTTAGTCGCCCGCTTGCACTCGCCCTAAGCTTTGTCAATATTGCCCATATAAAAGTCCCCTAGCGGTATACAATGTGTGAAGTAATTTATGATCACGAAGAACGTAACATTGGTATTGTAAACTTTGGTACCACTTAGCATTGGTGTAAAACTTGGTTGGTTGTAAACCATCGAACCTATTATGTATTGAACCAAATGAGTTTACCGTTGCATTTGAAAGTTACTCAAAGTCGTTTGTCGATGAACATTCATTTATAGCTACGTTTCTGACAAGCTTTATAGCGATGTCGCTATAAAGCTTGGCAGAAATAGTTGTAAATAAGCTATAAATAATATTATAAATGAATGTAAATTATAGCTAGACATTATTGTCTATGACGTCGCCATGATAATCTTATATCTTTAAACGAGCAATTCTTGTATATAATATATAAATATATATAATTGGGATCTCGGAATCGGCTCCAACGATTTTCATGAAATTTAGTATATAGGGGGTTTCGGGAGCTAATCGATCTAGCTAGGAATCATTTTTAGAAAATGTGTTCTATCGAATACCGAGCAAAGCGCGGTCAAATAGCTAGTAATTATTATAGCGACAGAAAATGAATAGGATACTAATGCAATGTTTTCACGCTAGAGGTGGCACCAGCACAGACAATAAACAAAAAGTATTGTTGGACGTTGGACAACATTTCTGTCAATATTCTGATATAAAGAGATCGCAGACGGCAGACTTTTTGTGTGATCGAGTCTGCGGCGCACATACATCTACCTAAAGGTGTGCAACGTGTCGGACTCATGGACGTATAAAAAAAGGCGGACGGAGTCCCACCATACACAGCACTGTGTCCTCAGAGTCGGCCAGGCTGACTGCATTTACACGGTCCGCACGCACACATTCTTACGCTAGTCCGGCCATTTGACAGGCGTAAGAATGTGTGCGTGGCCGACTCTGAACACACAGTGCTGTGTATAATAATTAATAAGACTCCGTCCGCCTTTTTTTACCTCCATGGTTGGACTTTGGTCGAATTATTCACTGTATGTGCTAGTAACGCCCTCTACTCCGCTACTTTTTCCTAATATTCCCTACTTAGAATTCGTTTACCGCGCGAGATCCATTTTTTGTGGGAAAAAAATATCCCATGTCCTTGTGTCAGTGTCTCATACCAAACAGCAGTTAAGGTTCAATGATGTAAGCGTGAAGAGGTAACAGACAGACAGACAGACATACTTTCACATTAATAATATTATTAGTATTGATTCATAAGGGCGCAATTCAGTTAATTACTAGTCTAGAATGTCAATGTCACTATTGTTTAACGAGCTAGTGAAACAGTCGACAGACAGTTAAGAATTGTGACGATCGTAAAACGAAATTATATTAGTACGTGTTAACACGAAATGCCTGCTGTAATGACACAGGCTGTTGTGAATGCTTCATTGAAGCAGGTCATTCACAACGCCTGTGTGACAATAATTCTGGCGAACACAATTATATATCCATAAAACTAATATAATATTACTAGTTGTCCTGGCAAACGTTGCTTTGCCATAATATATTTGCCATATTATTTTATTGAAGTGACTAAATAAGTATGTCGTCATGGCAACGTCGATCGCTATCCCGTCGCACAAACAATGGTCGCCGTCAGTCTCAGGTTGTAATAATTTACTACCATTTATTCAACAAATGCACTTATCAATATATAAAGTACCGAGTAGCCGATTCTCAGACCTACTAAATATGCATATAAGATTTGGTAAAAATCAGTAAAGCCGTTTCGGAGGAGTTCGTGGACTAACATTGTGACACGAGAATTTTATATATGAGATAAATGCGGAAGTGTGTCTGTCTGTCCGTCTGTTTGTTACCTCTTCACGCCCAAACCACCGAACCGATTTTGCTGAAATTTAGTGGAGATACTTTGCGTCTCGGGAGAGGACATAGGATACTTTTCATCCCGGAAAAATGTACAGTTCCCACGCGATAAACTATTTTTTTCGCAATAGGGTTGTGGGCATATAATTTAGTTGTACAACTTACAATATAATACTAGATGACGTCCATAGCTTCGTTGTGCCAAAATTCGTTTCGCTAGAAGTTTTACAACCGATCATTTTTTGAGGATGAAGCAATTTTATGTCCTTTTCCGGGACTCAAAATGTGTCCATACCCAGCAAAATCAGTTCTGCGATTTGGGCGTGAAGAGGTAACAGATAGCACTTTCGCATTAATTATAATATTAGTATGAAAGTATGACCATACTAGGGTGAATTTCCCAACCGCTTTTTTTTCGCGGTTACTGTGAAATTGGGGGTGTGAAATGGCTTTTTAGGGTTAAATAAAATTTCATCATATAGTTTGTGTGATTATCCATATGAGGCAACAGACACGTTTTTAATTCGATAACTAGAACATAAAAATAAAAAATTCTAAAGGTGGAAATTAGGCCCCTCGGTGACTGTCCCAACGACCTTTTTAGTCCTAATTTCGTCAGCCGAGGAAAAAATATTAGTGGTACAAACAAACGGATTCTTTTATTGTATTCTTAAAGAATGGAGGTATAATCAATACAAATTTCATAATCTCAATCTCAATTCGGTGAATAAAAAAGAAACATGAATTGTCGAGACCAGAAGTACTTTTGAACGTAATGCCGCTTCTTAAGAGCCCGGGTAACCCTCGAAATTCTCATACATTCGTAATACCAAAATCATTTTGTCATACGAAAATATTTAACATGTTTGAGTTATTTTTCAGTATAAAATAGTAATTACCTAGGTTCCTGAACAAAAATTAACTTCAAAATATTTAAAGACTAAAAAATTTTTTTTTGTGTATAATTTTTTTTTACTAAATTTAGTACTAAATATTTAAACACTAAAAAATAGAGTAAAACACTCAAAAATTTATAAATAATTAGTAAATTTACTACAAAATATTTTAATACTAAAAAATATTTTTTAGAGTTGAAATATTTTGTAGTTAATTTACTATTTATTTATATATTTTTTAGTGTTTTACTCTATTTTTTAGTGTTTAAATATTTAGTACTAAATTTAGTAAAAAAAATTTATACACAAAAAAAAATTTTTTAGTGTTTAAATATTTTGAAGTTAATTTTTGTTCAGGAACCTAGGTAATTACTATTTTATACTGAAAAATAACTCAAACATGTTAAATATTTTCGTATGACAAAATGATTTTGGTATTACGAATGTATGAGAATTTCGAGGGTTACCCGAGCTCTTAAACTCAAGCGCCAGTCATGATTGTGCCTTCGGAGCGAGAGGTGGTTTGCTGCGTCGCTGCGTGTTCGCGCTAAAAAGGTAAGTATATCGTCTCGGTGACACCCGACACTTTTCTCTACATTTCCGTGATTCAATTTATCATGTTAATTGAACCTGCTAGTAGTATTAATTTAATTTCTTACAAACACTTTTAATAATATTGTTACTAGCACGTAACAATATGTATCAGTATGTAGTATAGATATCGGTATAATTATTATAGGTGTCAAAATATTCAACGATTTTTCGCAAATTTTCATATCTGTGATTCCGTTTCGGTGAATTCGGTGACCTATTTGGTCACCGAAATGAAAAAAAAAATCACCAATATGAAAAAAAATCACGGAAACGTTGACTCTGTGACTTTCGGTGACCTTCGGTGACAATAGTTTTCATATCGGTGAATGCATTTTCATCATTTAAAGTTGTTTTATACAGGTGAATTATAATAATCTGCGAAATCGTAAAAAATTTTAATAAATAAAAAAGAAATATGGTGCTTCTTAATGTTTCAATTTTTTCATTTGTTTCTAACGTCGTTTCAGTCAATATTTGTAATTTTTTTTAACTTTTAATATTTATAAGGACACAATATTTACCTTTCATTTTATGAATAAGAAACTCAGAACTGATATTTTGACCTCATGTAGTTTATTAGGATTACCTAAAATATTGACTTTTGTTGATTTTGTTTATTAGTGTTTTGTTGATTAGCAAAAACAGTACGAGATAATATAATGTGATTATTTAATATTAGAGTTTAATGAATCCTATCAAAAAGTAGTTTTGGTTATAATAATGTTAGAATAATAGTTACTCAATTTTTACTTTAACTGTTTAACTTAAGTATATTTTATAACGAAAAATTTTAACTGAGCACTAGAAGATACCTTTTCGTGAAGTTGGCGCGTGGTAATTTTTATTCAAAGCAAATGTGTCAATTATTTTCCAGTATTAATATATTTTGTTATTTGTAATTAAAATCGTTTGTAACATGATTTTTTTTTAAATAAAATACATTGTTCTATCTACAGACATATATCAAGATAGATACCGCATGTGTATGTACTTCGCGTGAAATATCGCGTTCCTAAACGACGATATTAGAGATAATTTCGAAAATTGCAAAAGTGTAACCCAAAGTGTCAAATTTTTTCCATAAATATACATTATTTCGCTTGTTTTACAATCACGCTGTATTCTATTTCGGTGAATTTACATTTCGGTGAATTTTGTTTTCATCTCGGTGACTGACTTTTTCATCTCGGTGACAGCTAAAATGTAAACGTGTGTGCTACGTTTGTTTATTATTTAATTTTTATGTCATTAGTTTCGTAGTCATAAAACATTAAAATTGAGAGGAAACTTCGGTAAAAACTCAAAAAAACATAGAAACAAAAAAGTTCACCAAAATGAAACAAAATATGGACATGTTGTAAAATTCACCCAGTTAACGTTACAAAACCGTTGTGATTGTAATAAGGGGGTAAAATTTTTTGTAACTTTAACGACTCCGCAAAAGTTTACGTTTGTATAAATTACATTCTAACCCTATTACGTCAAAGATATAAGCTTCAAAAGAAGAAAGTACAGAATTGTCCAAAATTCATCAGTCCAAAAACGGTCAAGGCAGAATCGTGAAAATGGAAGCTTTGAGAGCGAGTTCATAGATACCTTTATAAAGTCTATTAATTAATTAACAGTATTAACTATTACAACGTTATCGGCGTTATATATAGCTAATTACCCAATAAATAACTACTAATAATCCCATCTGCTAATATAAATCAACAGTGACTTACAGACAGCATTGGACGGCCTTCAATGCGGCGTGGGGGAGGCAGTAATCAGACAGAACGCATAAATAAATATTGATTACCGTTGATTTTTCTCTTCCATTTGAATGGTAATGGGCGTAATTTCTTTCTAATTGTATTATTTTTAGTCCGGCTTCATTTGTCGAAAAAGTTATTTTTACCCCGGCTGACCAAATAGACGGAGATTTGATTTCCGAAGTGGACCAATTTTAATCAAATTTTTGGGGGGAAAACTGACATGATCGAGAATGTTTATAGTCATAATTCATCATCATGAGCTGCTGAAATTTTTCGAGGTTTTATTCGTGACATAATTATTATGGCACCTATTTTTAAAACTCTATTAAGAGTCCGTATACGAAATTTTGCCGATGAATACGAAATTGCAAAGGTTCGCTACAGAAATATTATTAGGTTTTTTTCCCCTTATTAGACTTAAAAATATATATATTTATTATTAGATTTAAAATATATTTAAGCGCGGAAAGCCGACTCTGGACTCGAGCCTTGCGGCGAGTAATATAATGTGAGATTTAGGTTGTTTTGAATCGTATTTTTTGGCACAATAGGTTTTTTTAAAATTTTTTCTTTCTTCTCGAATTGGATAGAATTTTATCTATAGATTATTTCTGTCGTTTTTCTTATGAATTACAGCTAGCTCCAAGTTGCCGAAATTAACAGCAATTCTTTGCCCATTTTCTCTAAAATTTTGCCGAGTTACATATTTTTTTACTCAACTATTTCATATTAATTATTAAAGTGGTAAAAAGTAATTCCAACATTTTATAGACGATTTTCTCAACAGTACATTGTATTTTTTTCAGACGTCAATACAATCCATAAACAGTTGATATTCTAAACCTTTTACAGCAAAAATCTTATTATTTAAAAATACTTTTAAAAAAATCTAGCTCCAACATTAGATTATAATTGAAATGATCTTACATGTTGTGCATTAAAACTTATAGAAATACTGTATTTTAACTGTAAATCACGTCTGTTAAATCAGCGAAATCGGCAAAATTTCGTATACGGACTCTTAAGTATGGTTGTCTGGTGGTCTAGTTTTCGTAATAGGAAAGTGTCAGAAAATTCTTATTGATTTTGACAGTTAAAGTGTGGTTGAAGACACAATTCCACCAGGCCATGCTGCTTGTTCGCGGTTATGTATTCCGCGTATCCCGTGGCTCTGCCAGGAACACCGTTGGGGTTTTAGTGGGTATGCCCGGGTGCGGCCTTCACCCCCAGGGAGTTCCACATACACCGGTGGCCATCCCCAGACCACTGGGGATGCGTAAATGCATTTCCCCAACGGAAAAAAAGCCAAAAAAGTGCCTGCCTCCTGGAGGCATACCTCTATAAATAAAAATAAATTATCAAACTTTTTTGGTCTCTCTAAAACTCAAGAACGGCTGCATCGATTTGGCTAATTTCAGTCTTGAAATGTTCGTTAAAGTCCAGGGTAGGTAAAGACTAGGAGGAAAGTGATACGAAGTTCACCAGTCTTGTATGAAATATCGAAAACGATTAATCTAGACTTACGTCGTTTTGCTTTTATCATGCCGAAACATTCGTTTGTAAGCGTGCTGTTTTCACGTTGATAGGCTTGACGAATACCTATGCAGCTTCGCAAGGATGATGCTGTCATATTGTAGAGTGGCCGAGAGTGGGGCTTCACGCGAGAACGAGATTTTTCTCGTCTCGTCTCGTTCTCGTCTCGCTTTTAGGAGACGAAAACGAGACGAGACACTTTGAAAAATATTGTCGGCAATACCGAGACGACATACAGGGCAACCCGAGAGTCTCGTTTTGGGTCTCGTAAATTTTTTTTAATGAAGTTTCTATTCGAAAAATCAGAAAAGGTCTACTTAGAAAATAATACATTTTACAAAATATAATATCTGGTAACCATCCAAACTGCATTTTATCATATAAATACGTTAGTCATAAAATATTCCCTATTTTCTTCATTATATTATAGAAATAAATCATTATTTACAACTAAGCGAAACGAGACGAGACAACTGGTAACGAGGCGAGACCGAGACATGAACGAGACTCAATTTTTTGAGGATTAATAAGACCGAGACGAGATTTTTGTTACTCTCGCTTACTCTCGTCTCGTGTGAAGCCCTAGCTGAGAGCACAGAGTTTCACACTAACTAATCCTTTCATCCATACTAGTTATATATCCCACAACCAGTACATTTTGTGGTACACTTTACGGAAAAACTATCACGCATATTAGTTTGTGCTTTAACATAGTATTTTTTCTTTATATTATGTAGATGCGTTATCATCAGTCAGTCAAGGTGTGACGACGCGAGCACTCACAAAGCTCGGCTTTTAGCTAGTTTAGATAGGCATGATGACTTTCATAGAAAAAATAATATTACAGAACAGCTTTCGATACGGAAATGTACCGTCCTCACGCGATAAACTAATTCCGGCGAACGGAGTTGCGGACGTCATCTAGTCCATAAAACGTGTGGTCGACATAAAAACGAATGCTATAGTTAATTTGTTTATCAGCTGCTTCTCATTTACCATCCTGTCAATGTCAATGAGTATCACAACACCTATATTGGATCAAGATAAACGCAAATTTGCAGACGTAGCTATAATAAAAAGTGTGTCAGCTCCGACGCACCACTGGAGTTTACTCCTTAAGTACGAGTATCCAACCATACGCAGAAAGAGTTTATTCAACTTAAAAAAGATTAATATAATATGAAATCAGATGTTCCGGCAATATTATCTACACCCCTTTCTGCCATAGTTATTCAGTTCACTTTCACTTAGTTCACTTTAGCCAGTATAATGATAAAAATTATAACTTCACAATAACAATATTAATTATTGATATTTATAACAAAAATAGCAATATAAATACATCGACACTGATAGAAACAAACAAGCCCAATAACATATAGTATATAGCTATAGTCGCCTATACAGCATACCATATGTACGTCTTAATCATAAAGTTAATATTACCTATCGGAATATAATATTATATAATAATATAATATAATATTCCGATAGGTATATTACCTTTATGGTCTTAATACACTCACAGATAAATTAGAAAGTTGCGCACTAAAGGTGCGCACCAAAAACGTGACACATTTTCGTTACTTGTTGGTAGGTTTTACCCCTCGGATTTTTCTCATACCGGGCGCCTTATATATGAAAATCGATTCGAGATATTATACTATTTTAGAAAACTATACTATAAATATTTTTGCCCTCACTCTGTCTGCAGTCGTCGTATACCAAAATATCGGACGACCGCAGGCTATAACGCAAAAAATAATGTGCTGTCATCGAATATTATATGGATACAAGAAAAAAACCGTTACTGTATGCCTTGCTATGTTTACTATTCATAATAATATTAATATTATAATGACGGGCTCCACAGATGCAATAACTAGATAATAATTATTGTCTTGTCGCTTCTTGGATTCTAAGAGGGTGTGTGGAAAATAAAGCAGCTGTTTTCTTACTCCTCGCTGATTGAAACTGACGTGCAACATGAATATTCATGTATTCAGCTAAAATTCATAATTATTCAAAAATACACAACAATCATAATTTTATTGCACCTACATCCTGTTATTTATAATTTTATTTTCATTATTAAAGTATAGGATTTTAATTATAGCAAATGTCTTTGACCTGAGGAAGGTTCCATGAAGTTTTAATAATAGTATTAAATAAACGTCTACATACAAAGAAGCTAAAATGGTCACATAGCAATTCCTCTGAATCAATTCACAAAATAAATTGTCAAAACTGTCAAAGTCACGAATGTCAACTTAGTACGAATTTAGACCAATTGAATTGGTCTGACATTCGTGAGTTTGACAGTTTGGCAATTCATTTTGTGAATTGATTGAGAGGAATTGCTATGCGACCATTTTAGCCCCGCTGTTCATTAAATTGAAATATAATCGTCATAAAACGTCTCAGAGTGCAATTAAGGCAGTAAATATTATTATATTTTATTATAACTATCTTTAAACTAGCGTTTGACTTTGAGAAGTATCATTATTTTTGTCACATGTTTAGGTTTTTTCTTCTGATAGATAAATAATTCAGGATCCTGTCGATTACGTATCTTGAACCAACCAGGGCCCGATCTACCCATCCAGCCGCTCCGGGCAAAGATAATTTTCGCCGCCCTTTACATACAGAAAACCATATTTTATGTCATGATTCATGAGCTAGTTTTGTTAGTGGATGATGAGGGGAATATTTAAGTAAACTGCTTAAACATTTCCACTATCCAACTTAAAGTATGGAATTAAGTAATTAATGAAGTAAGGAGGGCTAATGGCAAGGTTGGAAGATAGGAATAAGTCAATTTTGCCGCCCCTCATTTTTTGCCGCTTTGGGCAAATCCCCGGCTAGATCGGGTTCAAGCGCCAATTCATGCGACAAGTATTCCTATAGAAAATTTTGTCTACGAAATTATGTTTCTACCGTCTGTCGTAAACATAAAGTTTTTACTTTTTAAGCTGTAAAACGGTAGCTGTGTTGTATTTTATTCAGCTCCCGTACAGCAATCTAAGCTCGAGATAACAGCAAATTGATTTCGTGCAGCTCGTAGGTGCAGCTAATATATCAGCTGTGGCGCTCACTACAGGTGAGCCAAAGGATATACAGACAGAAGATAAACTACATATTATAAAATACATGGAAGGACTTTTTATACCATGTCAGTCTGGCTAGTTCTTCAAGAAGTTAGCACGGCTACGTAAAGAAGTTGTGTTACGTGTGCCAGATAAAGGAATCTACAGAATGTAATAAAACTCGGTGATATATAATGTGTATGGGTATATTATAGAGTCCGCTGTGATAGTAGCAGTGCTGAAAGAGTAACTTTTTTGACAAATGAGATGTCAATAGCTAATTTATTGACAATGATGTCGCGGGTATCATCTAAGACTTTAATTATTTTTGAAGTGAAAACTTCTTTAGCGGCGTTGAGCACTTTTGTGGGATGGGTAAAAACTGTGAAACTCGAGTCAGATTCTCGTGCTGATCGAAAAACCTTGGAAAAACGGTAAGACGGTTGGAGAGTAGTGTTTTGTGTCGAACTCGAACTCGAACTCGAACTCGAACTCGAATTGATTCTAAGGGTTTCGATTAAGTAATTAAAAAAATCGATTTGTTAAAAAAATGCACAACGTTAATAATCAAGTTTTCACTTCTGCCGGCACTCCCGGAGTGCAACCCGTCTTTTTTTAACTATGTATTTTTACGTAGTTGTTTACGAGGACTCGACGTTAAGTCGCGCCTTCTGTCTCTCTGTATTCTGTGACCTCTCGAGTTGGAGCTCAGACAGCTTACAGTAATGCACTTTATTATTATAGTACCGCTTCCACGAGTGAACGAACAAAGCAATGTGATAAATGTTTTATGTTCTTTGATATTATTCATTGTGCTTAAGATGGCGTAGAAAGCAAAATTTTATTTTATAATTCATTTTATTCATATCATTTTATAATTCATTTTATACTTGACTAGCTGTTGCCCGCAACTTCGTCCGCGTTAGCATAGTATAATAACGGAGATGGGTTTCATGTTCCTAACTTAAGAAATGACGGACTTTCATTCAAACTTTCAACCCCTATTTCACCCCCTTCGGGGTAAAATTTTCAAAATTCCTTCCTTACTGGGTGTCTACTTTATAAAACAACCCTACTCACCGAATTTCGTGGCTTTAACTTTAACAGTTTTTGCTCATCAATGATGAATCAGTCAGTCAGTCAGTCAGGACATGTAATTTTATAAGTATAGATAATAAGCCGCGAGTTGTTTCATTTTTAAACATAGATACAACATTGTATTCGTCTGTACTAGCGAAAACGCATAGGTATTTTAAAATTCTCTCGATATGAAAAATCACGAAGATGCATCTAAATTTCATATTTTGTTCAATTTATTTCCAAAACGGTGGATTCGACTGAGTCAATATCTTACATAATGTAAAATTCTATGGCCGAGTGACTGGACTAGCGAATTTTGAATTTCACACCTCGAAATATGTCCAAGATTCTCAAAAAAATATGGTACTTTTTGCCTCGAAATGCCTTGTAAATAAATAATCCCAAAACACGTCAATTTTTAGATTGTACAACGTATACATTCGCACCTATCAGTTCTTTTCATAATATGACGTCTAAAACTTTAACAAATAGTTCAAGCATATTCCGAAAATTATTCGGAATTCTTAAAAAAAAGGCTAGTTATGATTAGTTGACCAACAAATCTTGGTAATAAATGACATTAACTGAAATATTACGTGTACTGTGATTGGTTGAATACTTACTACATACAAACTCTTTCATAAAGATGTGACTACACACATTGAAACAGTCATTTGGAGGGGCGCGCCAAGTTATCGTAGTTGATCTCTACATTTGTCACAGGCCTAAATCAAATAAAACTGTAGCTGCTACAATTAGTCTGTCATACGGCACCATTATTAGAATTTATAAGGATGTTAGACTATATTGGCGTCTTTATGTGAGGCCATAAGTCTCGATTAAGGATCATGCTGCGTAGGTACAAAAGTGGTTCTTATCCGAACTGAACTAGGTACTGTTCATAAATAACATCATATTATGAGCTTGTAGGATTGTGTAGAGTGTAGACTGTAGGCCTGTATTCAAAGAGGATGTAAACTGTATACTACGTAACAAGAGGTCGGACTTAGAAGAAAAAAAATAAACATCCGTTATTTTTTTTAATTTGAAACTAAACTAGAAAATTTTAAGTGCAAAACCTTTCACTCTAAACATACCAAAAATTAAAAAAAAAAAAGAAATGAGCTCAAATATTTCTTTTTATTTCAATAAAAAAAATTGTACATAGCTAAATAAATAGGCTAATAAGGTAAATTAAACAATAAAACAGATTTAATCCACAAGCTTTTGTTGATTTCTATTAATAATATTACAGTACAGTTTTATGTATTTTATTTATAAATATAATAGAATAGCTGTCTATGCTACTCTAGTAACTACTTGATTGGCTTATACAGTAAACTATATAGGGAGGGGATTAAAGCTGCGCGTCCACCAGGTCGGAATCGGGACGTACGGTGCGTTGTCAGGCGCAGAATGACGTTCCAGTACTTCTAGTGCAGTTCACAGTAGTCAATACCATAAATAGTAAAGCAACAAATCCGTCCGCTGCGTACCTACGCTCCGATTCCGATCCAGTGGACGCGCACCTTTATACATACACACATAAGTATCATTACTTTGTTTTGTTACACCCTGTATACGACAGCTGAAATATATCGCGTGGGCTCAGGCCAGCTGCATACCACCTCACGTCTTGATCAGAGGATTTTTCCTTGGTGGCCGTATCACTCATAATCCCATACCTTCCTTCTCCTCCTAAAATCTCCATAACAGCTATTGCTTGCAGACTTAAATGTTGCAAACTAGTATAGGGACCTAAAAATCTGAAATTAATGAAACATTTTTCATTTACTACATTTCCATACAGTTTACATAAATTATTAAGTATACTTATCAACCTTATGTATTATTACAATAAAACAATATACACATTTTAACATTTTCCAAATTAACTGCATACTGATATACATTATAATATTTTCTATGAAATAATAATCTATCTTTTTCATAATAATATAGTTTAAGTTGTAAATTATTGTACAAATATGCAAATAATACTACGACATACTTTGTATTAGAACATGGTATGACATAGTTATGTTTTGCTTCAATTTATCAATTTACGGTTACATTTACATTTTACAATGGCTGACCTTTCGTTTTCCATTAATTAATCCACTTAATTTACAATTTTTGTATGAGTTGCTACAAAATAATTTTCACAAAATGAAAATCGAACTAATTTTAAACTCCTTCTTCGTCTTTTTTCTGATGTAGTTTATATTCTCTATGGTCTTGTTCCCTTTGCCTGTCCTGAATGGGACGAATCAAACCAAAAAAAATCTCTATGGTCTTTTTTACCAGCCAATCACAGTCGACCTTGCACAGATTAGCTGATTTTTGGATCTCGTTTAGTAGCTACGTTTAAATTTGGAACCCAATTTTTTTTTGTTCGGGAATTTCGTCCACCTGCCTGTATTCACTTATAGTGGATGTCCTTTATTTTCTCCTAATCACTTATCACCTGAACTAATCACTTGCACTCGCACTAATCAAAATGTACACAGGCTCTAAAGAAGAACAGACACTCTTTGTAATACAAATGTTTGTGTTTAGAGCTGAACTACACACTACACAGCCCAGTTGACGGCGAGTGGGCGGCGGTCGTATCTCATTTTTTATTTAGTTTATTTTCGCTGCCACTGTAAATGTATTTTTGCAGCGATGTGTCGGATTTTAAAATAACACGCGC